>CM060833.1:56672500-57012500 GCA_030762175.1 Metallyticus violacea
AATATGCTATTTTTCGACCTTTCAATTCATTTCTCACACCGGTGCACCAGTTAGTCCTGGTGGTGTAGTGGTAGCCATACTTTCCTACTAAACCCAAGATCGCGAGTTCAAACCCGGCCAGGATCGATGGATTTTTTCGGGGCGTAAAAATCCTAAGTATGGCTTCCTTCGGAAGGGAAGCCAAGCCGTGGGTCCCGTGTCGTACATTTACAGCACGAAAAAGAACCTCAAGCCTGAAAGAGAGGCCTCTGAGCAAAATTTGTCGGCCGTTTCATGCCCTGAGTTGAATGGGACGCTGATGACCTGAGATGTTAAAGAGCGTCCATAAATCAATCAATCAAGCTCTCGTCAGTAACAGCCGTGCTGGATGACCATTGCTCATCGGGAGTGGCATATGCCTGCATTTATATTACATTAGGCATTTATACACTCTCCATTTCCATACCTTTTTAACATGAGGTTACACGACCTCTGACAACAAAAATCTGATAACTGGTCGCAGCTCTTCTACGGTGCAGAAAGCCAATAGTACCGCCATATTGGCGGTACTTGTAAAAGTTTCAAATGCTTGCGTTGTTCACTTCATTTATTACTCTGAATTTGTTGTTACTTTATGAAATGATTTCGTATTTATTATGCTGGTGCGACGAAGTTAGTGTGAATATTTGGCTCATGAATCACTGACCAGGCCAGATAAAGAATATCAGGAATTATAATCATCACAACTACCTATCGCCACAATGTTATTGTTAGTGTTTATCACTTTCAATTTATTGCACCTACTTGCAACATTTGCTATACAAATTCATCAAAACAGCACTGTGAAATATCTTTATACCTCTTTGACCTAAAATAAGTATGCACTAGAAATCAATAATCAACAATGGTGAGAACATGTTGGTGAGACATTGGACTTACAGTTCAAAGTAACAAGCCAAAAAACACTAAATTAGAAAAACTGCCTTTTAGCTATACATTTAATTATTGTTCTGGGTTATCATGTTTCAGTTGTTTTCAATTTGTTACCAAAGATTTTAAATAAAAAATATAACAGTTTAAATAAAATATTAGTTTTGGAGATTAAAGATAAAAGGTTTTGTATTTCTTTTCAAGTTTTAAAACTTTGATGTAGTATGATTATTCCTCTATATTTCTATTTACTGATGAAGTACAAGATAATAATTATTTTCTTAGTATATCAAATATATTTGATTTCAAATCGTAAATTGTTTTAATTTCACCTTCATCTGTTTTTCTGGTGAGATTAAAATACTGGATTCAACTTTTACAACGTAAGCGCATTTTATGGACGTATTATTTTATTTTATAATTTTATTCACTAAAGAGTCATAATAAACACAACTATAGCCCCAGATTCCTTCAAAATAAATTCATGAAGTTAACCGTTATGTTATTACAGATAAATTATACTATGATCATGCGTATAAGGGAGAAATCTCCATTAAAACGGGTAGTTTCATATAGTTGTTGATGGGAAATTGATAGTTTCCTCCTAGAGAGCGTACAAAGACTATAAACATTTTTCATGCCTTTCTGAAAAGATAATACTTGGCACAAGCGGAAACAAATAATAGACACTACTGTTACGAAACATATGCTACGAGTTCTTTCAGATGTTCAGGAATGTGTCAGCTGTATCAATCAGCAGTTTTGGTCACGTTAAGATAAAGTAGCCTTGCTATAATCTTTTAACACCTTTTCAAAATAAGTGCTCACTCTCATATTCCTGTACATTGGAATATCAAAAATCTAATTTAATAACAAATAATCTTGTCTGTTCTAAATAGGGTTTACCGGCCTGAAAGAGTCCTCTTCAATGTTGGACTGACCAAGACCTAAATTTGATGTGTGCCGCACCAAAGTTACTGCAACAGTACTCCACAATAATGTGGACACCTGAGGTAGGGAACACATGCTTTATTATTAATTTTAATGCCAATGCCGAGTACCACACCGTAGTATAACAGTATTAGAGACCCCGCTGTTATATTTGTGCAAATAACAGTTGCGTTTACTATGTGCAAGAAGCGTTGACTTTCGCAAACTCTGCACGTATGAATGCATTATGCAGTATTCTTCTATGTGGTGTTTGTAAGATGGAATAGAGAGTAGCTATTTCTTTAGTGTCTGAAAAGGTGTATGATTCTGTCTAATAATTTATAAGCATTATTATTTTATTTAACAGGTCATATAGTTTTTAACTTGTGGCGGTTCGTAGCCCCTGTAGAATGCTGGGCCAAGAACATAACCTATATGACAATGGTGTGGGGGGAAAGTCTCTTTTATACATGTACTCCTTCCCGACAAACTGCAGCTACATCGTATATTTGTGCTATAAACTTATACGGAACTCTTCTAAATCATCTGTTAAAAGTACGCCATAAGAATCTTCAATCAATTCAGAAACAGCAATGAATTTTACGAATCTTTCAACTGGTTTATGTATCGTAATATCAAACAAATTGTGACATGAGTGTAATATTTGTCTTTTAATCGGTCTGTACACAAACGAAATTTGCCCTTGCTATTTCCTATATGCAAGATGCGTTTCTCACTTCATACCTGTCAGCTAAAAATTGCTTCTCAAAACATAAAAACCAACTTAATTTTGAGCAGTTTTGTTGGGTAAGCTCCTAGAGAAAGTCAACTTGCCACTGACAAACAGTGAAGAAGTCACCTAATTTCAAACAAAGGGGGAAAACAAACACAGCATCTGGTTCCTAAGAAAAGAGAGAATACCGAGCGCTGGACATGGGCCGTCTTAGAGAACGCAGAAATAAGCAGGAGAAATGCTAACCCATCTTGGAGGAAGATAAATATAGTCCTTGCAAATCATTGCTGGCCCGTGAAGGAATAAATTTAAAGCGTAAATTTTCCCGGACTGACCCATCAGCTCCTTTCGCTAACGGAGGGCCCGTATTCAACCATTCCTGCAGTACGAGAGGAAATGGGCTTATTGAATAAAATACAATTCAGAACTAATCGGTTATACATCGCTGTTTTCATGCTTTTTGTTTTATAAGTTGGCCAGAAGAAGAGAAAATTATAAATTATTACACAATTTTCTTTGGAAAAAGGGCGAGGGGTGACCTTATTGATGGGTCGCCCCTGTTTTTGAACTAAACGTATTGTTTTTCTTTGATTTCGATCAATTAAACGATGTCATTTTGATACATTCCTTTGAATTTTTCTCCCTAACAGATGTCTCGCAAAAAGCCAAAGAAGAAAATTTATATAAGCTTTCGTCTCAAAACATTCAAGTATGAATAAAAACCGCATTAAAATAATTTTATTTAAAAAAAATCCATGAATTTAGATACTGAAGGAGAAGTTTTAAGTCAGTGTTGATTACATTTTAAAGTTTCACCCCCTAAACTCCAACCACTCTCACTTTAATTTTCAAATGGCACCCCTAACTTATGATGATTGAATTTTAAACTGAATTCGGTTATTGTTATCACATATTTTGTTTTCTGTTGCCTGGTAGCCTGGATTGCTTGTTGTTTGAATTTAGACTAATATTATATCCCTCCAAATAGTAACTTTTGTACTCAAGGATTACCTTTCGTAACTATGGTTCTACATATTTCCCACCATATGCACGACGTGTTCCATACGGTTTATAATTCTAGTGACCATAGTATCACACTGCTCCACTCTTACGCTGTGGAGAGTTGTTTCATATTTTCACGTAGTTCGTCTATACTACGAGGTAAGATATAAAGCATTGTTCTTTCAGTATCCCCTACAAAGTACATGAAATCATCCAACGAGAAACAATTATTGGAGTTTGTGCCCATTTTTATAATTAGTTTGGGAAGTCGCTCCATCTTGTTGAAAAGTGTTTTGCAGTTTAGAGTCCCCTTGAAAAGTTCAATAACTTGATTACTTTTGAAGTACATTAATTCTGTTTCGATGTGCATTCTCAATGAAATACAGACCAATGATGGCATAGGAACGAACAGCGGCCCACATGGTCTCTTTCTCCAAATGTAATGTCTCTAATCATATCCATCCAGTTTTTCCCAACCGAGAAAAGTGGCATTTTGCTTATTGATATGGTCACTATCACCAGTTTGGAGATATTGAGGATATTGAGGATTTGAGGATAAATGTACTTTGCTATATTTAATATAGCACGTGCATAATATTGGATTCGTGCTATGAACTCTCGATTCCTTCAGCTCATGGAATACATGTTTTATTTTGAAAGAATTATTTTGCATATGATCTTCGGTTTCCTTTTTTTCTGGGCCACTATGTATAAAAACTACTGAAATTTTAATGTAATAATTGCATTTGGTAAAGTTCATAAAAGCAGAATTAATCAGTGTCTAAATGGACTGTTTTATTATCTAGCCAACAGTTCAGCTCATTTGGAAGTGAAAATGTAATTGTATCTAAAATAAACTGAATTTTCATTCTACTAAAATTAATTAATTTTTTTGTTCTGTCCATACTTAAACAATAATAATCCTGTTCCTAGACAACAACGGAAAATCAAATATGTGATAAAAATTTAATACTCTTTAGAATTTAAATATCAGAATTTAGGGTGCCATTCCAAATCTCAAAGTGGAGTTATCTGGGATTTAGGCGTTGAAATCTATAAGGTAATCAACGTAAATATCTAAAATGATGTAGTTTGTGTGGTTGTTTAAAGTAAAATTATTTTAAATGTGTTATTATTCAGACAAGCAGTTTTGAAATGAAATTCCTGTGTTCCATTTTCATGAAGCACGGAGAAGGCTGTCAAATATGCTTAGTCTAAAAATTTTGAAACCCTCTCAAATACTCAAACAAAATAATAAACCAGTTTCTAAAAATAATGAATGAAATTTAACACTAATTCAATATTAGGTAATTCAGCCACTATGGAAATAACATTGTCCTCAATATACATATTACCCGTAATATATGGAACAAATGATACCAAGTTAGGAAAACAAAAGAGAATGTTTTCATCCCATTTCATATCCGATCAATTTCTTGAAACTAACAAATCTACAAAATGGATCTTTAAGAAACAGGAATCAAGCAAATTCGGACTGTCAAATAGTACAATGTCTCAAGCGATAATCCTCGACATGTGCTCAAGAGACAACTATGGATCTGCCTTTCGGAACTGTATTACTTTAATACTAGAAGATTAAAAATTAGGCTACCCTTGTCGTTTCAACCTCTCAGCATTGCTCAACAAAATGGCGCATGCACAGAAAAGATTTCATGTTCAGAGCCACTTTCGTTGTAGTAGCGATAAGAGATATATCACAGCACTAGTGAAACTGGGCGTCAACGATTGAAGTATTATTTTGAAGACAAGTCAAGAGAAGAGTAATACGAAGAGATTCATCGTGAAATTTTGGCAGTGTATGAGCCAAAAGCAGTGTCCTTCCTTCGAAAGGGTAGTAAAGCTGTGTGTCCCATGTCGTAGAATTACTCAAGTCTGAAAAAAGAGGCCTCTGAGCGAAATTTGTTGGCCGTCTCAAGCCATGAATTGAATGGGACGCTGATGATCTGAGATGTTACAGAGCGTCCGTAAATAAAACAAATCAACAAATGCAATGTCACGTCCACCTTTGTCCCATTCGAACAAGGCCGTACAGACGTAACATGCTGATTGGCAGGCCATCAATCTGAAGCACAGAAGACATTACGATACAGGTTGATGCAATGATTTACAACAATCATAGGAGTCACCATAGCGGAAATCTTACAGGAGTTGGGTATCTCAACAGATAGTACTCATTGCATAGTCGGAGATCATCTGGATTATCGCAAACTGTCTTCACAATGAGTTCTTCGTTCATTGTCACCTGAACACAAAGAATCAAGGTTTTTGACTTCTCTGGAGTACCTTCAACATTGTTCTGTAGAAAGCAACGAATGGGCGTTGAACATTTTACTCCATACCTTAATACAGCCTCTATGGATGAGGCGTTAAGCAAAGACATTTTTATCATTTAAAACAATGCGAAGTCACACATAGTGGAAGGTATGGAAGCATCCGACGCACAGTTCGGATCTTTCGCTTTGCGGTTATTTCTGTAAAGAACATCTACGTGAACAAAGATTTGCCACCGATAATCAGGTGCCAACAGCGGTTCTGCAGTTGCTTCATGACCGAAAAAAAACAAAAAAAAAAAAAGGATTTCTATCTTCAGGGAAACGAATCAAAAAGTTTCTTGGCCTTTATCAAATGTAACTTACAATTTGAATTTGATTCGTATTTTTACATTAAATAAGATTTACAACAACCTTAATGTAATATGTGATTGAGAAAAGTGTTCCTTATATACTTGTTATGTCTACCTCGCACTGCGCTACTCGACATGCACTCTGCCCATTCTGCGATTCACTATAGCAAAGCTTAACGTTAGAGTACAGGTCTAAAAATCCGGACTGTAGATATCAGTATGCAATTTTCGGCAACTTTGCTGTATGATCGTTAGACATTATCTTTTTAAGTTAATTACTTGGAGGAATTCTGTCATACAATATGTAACAGATGACTAATTGAACAAGAAAAAAATACCAATATCTGTAATATTAACCATTTTTATGAAACAGGGCAGTGTTACAGCTTTTAAGATTACTAATAAAATGTATGTAGCTCTTACTGTTGAAATCCCTTATACAGGAAAATATGAACATCAAAGCATTTATACAAATGTTTCCATTAACATCTAAAGGTTTTGAATGTAGACTGGCGAGTGATCTCTACACGCCGATAAGCTCAATTCTCGTTACGCTGCATACAAGCTACCTTTCTACACCATGAATAATATAACTGGAGTTATCGACAATTTCATTAGCGATTCCAACTGTAATTTTCCACATGTGACTTCCGCCTCAGGTAACATGGGGCTGACATATCAGTTACACAAGCATAGATCTTGCTAGGTATGAACAGCTAGGATCTTTGAGGCTAAAGACTAGAGAGTGTATGCCGCTCTGATTGGCTGCAATGGGTGCCGGGAAATAGAAGCAAAACGCTTTATCCACTGTGATAAAAAACTGAAAAAATAATTTTCAAATGTCCATTTCTGGATAAACTGTGTGAAAAATTTACTCTCCAGTGTGATAATTAATATCTGAAAGCACCTTTCCCTTTGAAAAGTAAACCTGTAGGCGGATAAAATATGTTCAGTAATAAGAATGCTGATAAATTTTCGATAATTTAATTGAGGTTAATGAATGTTTGTTGTTACCTTCAATCTCTAAATAATTATCTATTAACAAACACGTGAGTTTGAAAGCTCAATTAAATTACCTAAGAACTTTTAAAAGCAAGAGGGGGACTCTGTAACATGATTGCAATGCAAGAACGATGTCATTTTATCGCACTTTTACTATAATCATTAAAGTGTTTTGGCTCATCTGTTTGATCTTTCTGAAAACGTACACCAATTTTATTAGCTTTTATTCCAAGCAAAATACACATGAACACTAATATAACAATTGCCATTTACTACTATCTTTGTACCAATTATGTTATATTTCGTGTTGTAGTTAGAACTTCTTTTGGGAGAGTCTGACACAATCGAATCGAAGCAGAAGTGATAGAATAGATTGTTATTAGTTTTTGATCCAAGAAGGACTATAAAAGTAATCTGTTATTAATTAATTAAAACAAATTAACTTTGAAGTTATAAGCAGTTTATTTATTTTAAAACTACATTAATATTTTACTTTTTATTTATTATTTCATTTAAACATATTATTTAATGTTTTATTGTAATTTTATGTACAATTGCTGTAATTAATAAAAGATTCATATTGTAAGTTGAAGGTTACGCTTTGAACAGGAAAATGTATTGGAATAGGCTTCCTAGATTTCTAGTCGAATCGAAACAGAGATTATAGGAAAAAAAATGAACGTAGAAGAAAAACTTATCTGTTTTTAGTTTTTGAACACCATGCTTTAAAACTAAGCTTCATTCTGATTTGTGAATACTGTATCAATGAGATCATACATTGGGTGAAGGGCACTCTCGTGTAATTATATTTTAAAGTTGCAGAATTTGAATAATGATAGTTTTGGCACATACATTCTTAGTGTTTGGAGCTAAGGCACTGTTGACAGTTAATTAAAACGATGAACAGCAAATGTACTTTTAAAATAATTATGAACTCTGGGAGAAGAATAGATGAGAATAATTAAAAATGCTCTCTATTAAACAGAGAGACTTAATTATTTTCATTATTTTGTGTTGCATCATAATCTAAGAAAGTGTTAGGCTACCTTTCTTTTATTTAAGATCACCTTCAGTGTTTCCCAGGGTCTCTACGTATTCATGCTCAAGAATTCTACACTTAAAAGGCTTATTCTAGTTGGATAATGTAACGATATTTGGAATTTCGTATTCTGAAAAGTGTAAATTTTTGTAGTGCATTTTTCAGGAAACTTTTCACATGTAAATTTAAACTGTTTTTTTTTTAATTGGATTTATATGAAGAAGTGATTTCTAATGCACTAGGCCAAAGTATTGATTTATTACCATGTGCATTGCACTATTAAAGTATTAGAACATGGGAAAACCAATAATAAGTATGTATTAAAATAAAACTAAAGTATAGTATCCCAAGTTCTTGGCATGATTTAGCCAAATTTTGCAGTTAACATAGCATTTAAATTATTTAAAAACCATTTTATTTCCTAACAGCAAAGAGACATGAACGTTCTTAACCATTAAAACAGATGCTGTGCTTCTTCCTGTGGCTGACAAAGAAGAAAATTGTCATCCCCAACGGCATCTGCATTTATATCTACAGTGTTAAATGTCAAAGCTTGAATAACCCAGCTTCTTCACCATAACGCATTACATTTCTTTTCTATACTTAGACTGTTGAATTGACGAATTTTTTATGGGGTCACATTGACAGTACCTTTGGTTGGTTCCACTGGCTTACATAGTCAAGATTGTCAGAAATGTACCTGGAAAGCAGTGTAGGAACATTATTTTTGGGAATGGACAGGTTAGTTTTGCTTCTAGTCCTGAATTTCAGAGTAATTTTCTTAGGTAAAATATTTTGCTACTCATTTAACACTGTACTGTGCACATTAAGGTAAATAACATGATTACCTTCCTAACATAATCTAGAAAAAAACCGCATAATATGAGATTAGGTTCTGTACCCCTCATATGGTTTTACGTTTATATTTCTGCTCATTGTGCTCGATATTTTTAAATTTGAATAAAAAATGTTGATAAACTCATTTTTATTCATTTGTTTGTTAGCTCTGCGATGGAACGCGGAAAGATTTTTATATTTACCATGACCAGAATGAGCTAGGAAACTGGAATTATAGGCTGTTACCTCAATAAAATTCTTAAAAAAAAGATGTTATATATTTCTCAATAGGAGGAGCATGGAATAAAGCTACTCAGGTCTCTGGATAGGCCCCAGTATCGCAGCATATAGTTGAAGTTTAGAACTGTTGAGACCGCCGTTATATTCCGACATTTCGAACTCGAACGGCAGTTATGTTCAATCAGGACATAAGGAAAGCAATAGCAGAACTTAAACGGAAATACATTACTAAGAACTAGTATATTACTTTACCATTCATCAACGAATTAGGTAATATGCTCTCTCGTTAAGTTTCCATATTTTAAGAAAACAATAAAACTATTCTAAAATAAATGAAGAGCTGTGGAATGAAATTAATCAGTGAGAGGGCTCTAAGACAATGCACTTCAACGGAGCCTCGTCATTTAACTAAACTTCGCCTTCTAGTTTTCTTCAATTCAATTCGCGCATCAGTAAATAAATTGTAACAGAAGGTCTTGGCTGAGATGTGTTTCACTTAAAAGGGTCTCATAAACTCGACGTCTTTTGTCTTCTTTCTTCATCCACTTCTTTGAATGACACAGAAGCTTCTGGAGTTTTTCTTCTCCTTTTTCGTCCTCTACTTCCAGACGATTGATACAGAACGAGCACCCAGATGCTTCCAGCCTGTCCTCTTTCACATTATCTGGACAACTACCAATCCGTCATTTGAGCAGAACAATTTTAATACATAATCGAAATATTTTTTCTTTTATCTTTAGGAACAAAAGTAGACATTAGCTTTAGAAAAGGCGTAATCTTACCGCATTCGCGGAACGACTGTTAAAAATGTTAGTAAAAAGATTTTAAAAGATTTATTTATGCCTTGGCGTGTGATTTTAATATGGAGATATACAATATCATTTGATTTTCTTAGAAACTTTGTTCTACAAAAAGCAACCTAATTGTAAAATATGCCGTGTATAATATAACAATGTCCTGCTACGAAATTAAAGTAGTGGTCTAAGGCAAAGAAATAAGTTGAATAAAATTTGTATCAAAGGAAAATTTGGTAGAATTAGTAACAAAATTGTATCAATTAAAATAACTCTTAGAAGCAAAGTTAGAACAGAAAAAATTCTGAAATTTATAAAGTGTTAACAGTACCAGCTTCCTCAAAAGGTTTAGAATAGTGATGACTGAGATGAAAAATTGTAATTAAAGGAAGAAATAAAGAAACTATATTTTTCAGAACAATAGCCGGTTATCGATTGCGAGATAATAAAAGAAACACAGAAACAATTAAAGAAATGTGTAGTTTTAATTTAAAGAATACAACAATGTCAGCATAATTGTAAACAAAGGATGGACCAAAACACAGTATGAAAATCAACTGAGCAATATAAACTTAAAGGAAAAATAAATGTAGATAAATGCTGAACAACTTCAATAACTATGGACAGCGGAACAGGCTAAGAATCTAATCCCTTTTCCGCACGTTTTTCTCCACATAAGGGTCACTCACTATACATAGACAAAGGATAATTAAAATATCTTACTTTGAGACACTATTAATAATTTTTAGATAGGTCATAATAAATGTAGTTATTTTAACACAATGCAATCAAAGTATAAAAGTATTTAATAAAAAGCATTGCTATTACTTATTCATAACTTTCCAGGAATACAATCTTTGGTTTAAGACGAAATGTGATTATTAATTATATTCCAAGCGGATAAAAGTTATACCTATCATAATGTAATAATGATTATTTTCATTCCTCACGGTATTTGAAATCATCATAAAGCAATAGGTGACCATTAAAATTATTTCCAAGATTTATTTACGTATCGTGTTGGCAACCCAGTAATCATATCAAACATGGGAGAAGGTGAAAAAACAATTGAAACTACCAATGAGCTTGCCCAAGTGCACACTAAAGGTTCTTTAAGCGCAAAATAAATAAATAAATAAATAAATAAATAAATGTTAAACAGTAATTTAATCAAATATGTAAAGAATATAACAATAATAATGTTTAATTTGTAATGTTCCATTCGTAAATACGTTTAAAACCACTAATTGTCAATTGGTTACTAACATCCAGAGATTAAGGCAATGATACAATTACTGAGAAATGCGTCACCTAATACTTTGAAATAACGAATGTTTCGCAATACCTGTAATAAATTTAACGTATAATTAGCAGTTTATTTATAAATATAACATCTTTCTTGATCTAATAAATAGTGTTAATGGCTGAAGGGGCTTAGAAAAAAAATTAAATCAAAAAGTTCTGGAACGGAATCCATCCAGCTTTGTGAGGACAGTTGGAGAGTTGCGCCTAATAGAGAGGTGACGTGAAAGCCACGCACGTGATGGAGACCGGTGCAGAGTCAGTGCTAATCACATGCTCTTTTCGATGCTGCCTTACATTAATGGTGAAGCAAGATGGAGGTAGAGAACGCAGCGGTCGCTGCGGTAGGCTGAAGCCCATGTCGACTAACAAAGAATGTTAATAAATATTGTATTGTGTAAAAATAGTGCATGATTCATGCGTTAAAGTTATTTTATCATTAATAACTGTTTTGGATACTAAAAATACTCTAATAATGACTTTTTGATTACCATATTAGTTTCAAGCTGGCTGACTTTGGAAAACTAGTGCATAAATGTAATGCGGCTCTAAGAAGCTATTGTTACTTTATTCATGGTAAGAAAACTGGTATGCGGTGTACCATAAGCGGGAAAGGAACTGTCAGACGTATTTATATTCAATAATTAATAGATATGTGAAATTGGTTTTTTACACTGCTTTTTTGAAAAGCTGGCTAAGAGGGAATAAAAAGTTTAATTGTTTAACGTTTTCCTACAAGAAAGTAACCCGGCTATCAGGACAGCGACGCTCCAGACCTGCAGGATTAACTTCCAAGATCTCAAGCATTACATCCTAAGGAGAATGACACTATTTTTCAACAGTATCGGCATCAATTTAGTGGAATATTAAGCAGTGCTTAAAAAGATATTTTCCTAGCGCTAACAAAGGGCGCCGAGATTACGTTAGGGTTGTTGCAGCGCTTACGAAAGTCATCATGCGGGCGGGACCACTTTACACAGAGATATCTCGTATAATAAAAATCAGTAGGTATGGTGGTAAATTTTAGCAGTTAAATGTATTTTTCCACAAACTTATCCTGCCTATTTGCACCATTTTCATATGAAATATAAACTGGAATTCTGATTTTACCTTTGTTAGTACTTAGTACGCAGCAGGAGAGGGAAAACCAATCGCTTCGAACAGTTTTTAGTTCTGTTAGTAGCATCAGGTTCGAGCAAGAGGTACATGCGTCTATGTCTTAAACGTAAGTGTATGAGTGGTACATTTCACAGAAGGACGAGAACTGTGGAAAACGAAAGTCAGCAATGTCGACATCGGACGTGTGTAACGGCAACCAATCTTTCAGCCGTACGGGACCTTATTGAGTGTGATAAGTTTGATTTCTGAATTCGCTTCCGACTTTGGAATAGCTTAAGAAAGCGTTGAGTCCCACTTCAGATGATTTGTATAACCAAAATATCTCAACATGTTGGCGTTTCCTTGTGTGGGAGTGTATCAGAGGCTTTTGGCTTCGAGATCGAGACTATGATTTCTGCATCAAAGCGTAGCCTGTACTCCTGAGTGAAGCGATTGATTATGAAGTGGGGAAAAGAGGAAGAATTCGCTCTTGTCTAAGAAAAAACTCATATGGAAAGGCTCTCTAGACCATTTTCTGGGACTCCCATTGCATTTTGTTTCGAATTTCTTAATTAATGCGGACTAGTCCATGGCTGTCACCTTCTGGTCGAGACAAAACGTGATTTTTAGTGATAGACGTTCAACAACCGACTTGGGGCGTTCTGTAAGACAAGGTTGTCCGCATACAGCTGCTTTGTAAAGGGAAAATCTAGAGGAAATCCGCTGAATAGCGACCTCCTATAGTGCAGATCTATCCACATGTTTGAAATGTTAAAAAAGCAGTGGGTTGACAGTGACCAACGTGTGGAATAATTCTTGCATGACAGACTGGAAACCCAAGCACATTCTTTCTTTGTTAATTGGGACTAGGAAGCTTCCTATCCAATGTGTTAAAAATATTCTGGTTTACGTTTGGTTCACCCTCGTTCTATTTAATAAATCCATAACACCCCTAGTTCGTTTTATAAAAGATGAACGTGTTTAAAGAGTAAT
Source organism: Metallyticus violacea (assembly GCA_030762175.1). Taxonomy (NCBI): domain Eukaryota; kingdom Metazoa; phylum Arthropoda; class Insecta; order Mantodea; family Metallyticidae; genus Metallyticus; species Metallyticus violacea. Next base: position 56,686,024 of record CM060833.1, read on the forward strand.
TCTGAAAAAATATCTGGATGTTCGGACAACCAATTGCTGATTTTTTTACAAAATGTAAGAGTTGATTCCGTGTTAAACAGAAATTCAATTTCCCTTCTATATAAATGCCAGATAAAAGAAAATAATGGAACCCTTAGCACTAATTTTTCAGAGCTTAACCTGTCTCTATCCCAGTAAAACAAGGTCGCGTGCTTGAGAAAGAGAAGGTAGAGGAAAAGAGAGACAAAGTACAGCCCGAGGTACTATCGCGAGATAACAAAGGCAGAAACGAAACAAAAGCTATGATGGAAACAAAAAAGGAGACCTTACAATGGCCGAGACACAATGTTGAGCTTAAGGTGAGAGAGAGAAGAAGACAAAGATAAGTGGGCGCTAGAATAGAAAGTTCCTGGTGAGCTTGAGGTGAAAGCGTTGAAAAGATGAAACGTTATTAGTTAGACAATCAATAGACAGAAAAGCGTATTCTCACTATGAGGTTGAAAAAAGATTTCCATCAACCGCTGATACAATTTCTGTCGAGATGAATATCGAGGATGCTACATTCGACAGTCGATAACGGGAAAGTAGCAGCAGCAAACGACAGTAATCGATAACCCACTTCCAAACAACTGTAACAGGCGATGGTTCATTTCACCTGATGAGGAATATTAAATGGAGCATGAAGTCGTCAAAACTAACTATTCAAGTCGAGACAGCCTGTCGATTTTGTGTTACAATAACAAATCTTCACTTACAAAGTGAAGTTTTTTTTTTTTTTTTTTTTTCCAGAGGAAAATAATGGTATCCTGTATAAAGAGCCCCTTCAACATCGAAGCAGATTACCTGTAAAACAATATTGTTAAAAAACATCTAACAATTTAACTTTAAATTGTCGTTTATGATGTCTATATAACCAACTTGCGAACATGCGCACACTTGTTTCCCACTGTTGACTGGAACAGGACCACGCTAGGGCTTCTCTCACCGCCATGGGTGGCCGAGGTCGTTAAGGCGCGGACTCGTGAGCTGGAGGTTTGGGATTCGAATCCCGCCAGGACCGTCCTCCCTGACTGAGGTTTCTTTCAGGTTTTCCTCAGCCCTCTTAAATGGCAAATGCCGGGGATGTACCCTAAACATAGGCCTGGAACGTTTTCTTAAAAATCCTTCTCCAATTTATCATTTCATCTCGTGTATCATCAGTGCCCATCGCCTGTGATACCTCTGTAGTAAAAACGGGCGTTAAACATCATTCATTCATTACTAGGCTTCTGACTCTCAGTGTGGAATTGATAGTAGTCTAATTCATTTAGTTATTAAGAGTGCTGTTTTTGTTCAGTATTAAATTGAAAGTGAATTATGGTTCAATGTATGTTTTAACGCACATCATACATTTGTGTTTATTATTTATGATTCATGTGTGTTAACTTAGTCAGCTGTTCAAGTGTAAAATGATTTGAAGCACAGTAAATTAAGTAAGCGGTAGGTATCACGTGCATGTTCCCCTCTCCAACGTGGTCTTGTAACGTGATGCGTTATCAACACACAATGAGGCTGGTTCAGGCTATTGTATACATCACGTAAATCCCTATTCACAAAGCAGATAAACCTTCATAAGCAACTATAGATTTAAATTAATACTATGGAAACAATCTTTCAAAGTATTAACCTACGTTTAAATACGGAGGCTTATCTTTTTATTTTTTCCTGTCGTCTCGAGCCTTCATTTTCTTGTATTTCTTTCTTCTAAAGCAATAGTTTCTTTTGTTTCTGGATAGTATGAGTTTCGCTGTGTTTTTTTTTTTTTTTAATGGCCTTGTATATACTTGTTCAAACAAAACATCTAATAGTATAATCTTTTATATTTATAAATTTAGATATCAATACAGTTCATTTTATGTAAATATTTATATAAGTCACTTCCATAGAAACTGGTAGCTGTTTTGTTAGTTCTAAAGCAATGAAAGTTCACTACAGGAAAGCGACTTGTATGTATCTCACACAATGAAACAGTTTCATCTGATTTTGATTTTTTTTTAACCTATGCTCTATATAACTTGTAAGCATTTCTAATAGTCACACATTTCCAGAAGATGTGTTTGATTAACAAATTGTTTCAAGTGGATAATCTAAACATCATCTTGGATTTTGCAGAGAATTGTTGCACTCAAAGTAGTGCTGATATTCCATGTATAATTTTCGGAAGTCTATACTCAGAGCAACTATTGCTGATTTGGTTTATTTACGAGCGCTCAATTCAGGGCGTGAAACGGCCGATAAATTTTGCTCAGAAGCTTCTTTTTTGAGGCTTAAGGTTCTTTTATGTGCCGTAAATGTATGGCATGGGACCCACGGCTGTACTTCCCTTCCGAAGGAAGCCATATTTAGGCTCGAAAATATCCATGGACCCTGGTCGGGATCGGAGCAGATTTTGACGCTTGTTTCTTCTAAACAGAAAAAGTTTACTCCTGAATTAATTGCATCTTTGTTTTGAAGCCGGGTTTTTCATCTTCTTATAGTAGGAATGTTATCTATCTTTTACGAACGAGTTTAGCTTTCAAATCTCTTTTGAAAACTTCCTTGTCAAAATGAACATAACAAATGCGGAAATTTTCTGCAGAGAAATTCTCAGCCCATCTATATAACCGAGCCGATTAATTTCTTGTCTCAGTAGCTTTAGGAAAGTTATTATACAAAATACCTAATGTTTGATTTGTCCATGATGAGGGAGACGGAAAGTAGCTGCACAGCTGTAAATCATGTTAATTTCTTCTTAAAATCTAACACTCAGCACTTTAAATGAACCTGAAGAAAACAACTCAATGTTTATTTAATCAATAAATAGCCAGCTAATTGTTTTTTTTTATAATTTATTCAATATCATCTGCATTACCCGTTACACAGTAATATTATATGCATTACATACATAATTTACATATTTAAATCATCAATATATCTTATTATTTTGATATCTCTCTTATATACTTAATATTGACACACATATTTGTCATATTTTGGATAGTTAAAATTATCCTAGTATGTGTTACTAGAATTAATACACATTTCCTCTTTATATCCACAATAAGAGCTATGTACCATGTTATTTGTTAGTGTAGGTTAAAATTTGTTCCTAGAGTATGCATAAACAACATTTCTATGTACGTTATCTCGTTCGGCTATATGTCTAGGATTTTATCTTTTGCTTAGTCTAAACAATGTTAAGCTATTTGTACTATTTCTGTATTTGGATTTTCTTACAAGTGAGTAAATAAATTTACAAAATACTTTTAGGTGTTAATATATTAATCGCTGATTGGTGACTGGCCAAATTCCTCCGTTGTTGTATACATCATTAGAAGGAATATTTGCTGTTCAATGTCCTTACATTCGTAGATGATATGATTTACAGTTTGTCTGAGAGTATTGCATACACATTTTGGGTCGCCTATGATACGAAATCTGTGTTAGTAGTCTTTGGTTTTCCCATGGCCTGAAACAACTTAACGGTGCTGCGAGTAAAGATAACATGGACACTGACATCACAAATAGGAAATGCTACTGCCCTCTCGCCCTTGATACTTGCCATTATCACTCAATATACCGTGATTTGAAGAAACACCCCTGGGTGTTAAAATTCCAGGCCGTACAACAATTCGTAATCTTTATATTAAATTTCAGACCGCAAGAGATGTTTACTCTAAGAAACCTAATAGATAGCATAGAGGTATCACAAAAGAAACAATAGATAACATCTAAAATCGTTTGGAGAACTGCTAAAGGCTACGTAGACATATTTTGCAAAAAAACAAGCATTTCTTATTGCTCTGTGCAAAGAGAGCTAAATTGTTAACGTTAAAACCACATAAAATTATGGTGGCATACGTAAATATAATTTTACCTCCTCTTTTCTTTTTAAGGAGCTAACCCGGGAACGCAATTTCATCTTTTTTTTCAACAAGACTGCGCTACAGCTCATAGATCGAATATTTTAATGAGAAAAAATTGAGTTATTAATAAGGATTTGTAACTCCTTAGGCCCCCTAACCTAAACCCCTTGCGGCATTTATCTCTAGGATAAATTTAAAAATACTAAATAGCCAGCATTACTTTATGTGAACTACAGCAAGTGATGGATAGTTTTTAAAGATAATGGCCAGTTTCAGCACTTCCTTTTATAAAGTTGGTTAGTAAAAATTTTTAAAATAGTTAAGAAAACTATTGTGTGGTTGTCAGTCCCTCTCTATGACACTCGAAGATAACAAGCTGAACTTTACCGCACGGATCTTGCAACTTGTGAAATCTTTGCACACAACCACAAGTCTCGTACCTTTTGCGCTTTGTAATAACGTTAGAAGTTGAAAATTCCATTCCCTTAGCATTAAATGCTCGATGTGATGCTCTTGTCGGGTTAATGGAGACTTATTGACAAAATGTGGAGCGCACGCCATCACATCTAAGCGTAGTCGATGTTATTTTGAATCACACTGTATATCGAATTTTATCAGTATTTAAGCAAAAGAAATTAGCTTGAAACTATCTATTTGCCCCATTTTGAGTGAACAATATTATCTTTTAGATCGTTTATATTTACATAGCGGTGTCACCTTCAAATAAAACAGACTGATAAGAAACATCGACTAACACTCTTAATCATAAACAAAAACTGGTTCAAAACCCCTGAGGAACACCAGATACATCTCCAATAATGTCAGAATATTTACCATGAATATAAACGGGTTGAAAACTCCCAGAAAGATGAGACTAAATTCATTTTAGTTTTTATTCATTATATCATAATATCATCGTAGTATCAACAAATACTCAGTATCACTTTTCCTGAATGACCGTGTAACTGATAATGGGGTTATATAATGTGATACCTTATTCCATCTTACATAGAAAGTCTTAATTTCAATCGCAGTTCGTGATTCGCTTCCATAGTAGGTGTTTATGATGTTTTTATGGAATACTTTGCAAATATCGACTTTACGCCCATGTTTCGATCCTTTCAAATGAATTCCCAAATTGTTGGAGGTGCGGACTGTGGCCTTAAAAACACCGGGTCTTGCTGACATTTCACCAGGACCTGCTCTTTCAGCATGGTGGATATGGCCTCATTCTCTCAATAGGTGGTATTCCTAAGTGAAATGTATCTTCAAGGCTTAGGTCTCCATCATCGAATCACTTAAACCAGTTTGAAGCGTTCTACTACTATTGGTCACTCTTGCACCATCCATTTCACACATTTCTTCACCTGCTAAGTTGGCACCCATGCGTTCCTACCGAACATCCCTAATAAGCAATAGCAAATAGAAATCTAATGAAATACTTCTTAAAATATACATCAAAACATTATTAGCAATAGACAAACAAATTTTACATTGACTAGAATCTCAAAGGAACGTTTAAAAGAAAATGTCATGCTCACTTTATCTCCCATAACATAACCTTATATTTACAGACAGTGCAGTTTCTTGAATGAAGGAATTTTTCTTCAACTATTTATGTCAAAAAATTGACATAAATGGTTAAAGTTGAGTCCAATTGAACTGTGCTCTATAAACCACATAATTTAATTAATATACAATAAAACCTATCTAGCTGAACTCCCTGCATGCTGGATACCTGCTGATTTTGACATGATGATTTAACAACATACTCCTATATTTTATTTTAATGTCAAGGTGTTTTTATTAGTAGTAATGGACCTGTATGTACCAGTTTTAAAGTGTACACAAGTGTAACTGTCGCATGGACCTTATGACCGTACATGCTAATACCGCTCTTGTAACATTCAAAATATACATACACATATGTATGATATGTACAAACACATTGATATTCATATATCACACGTTTTCTGTGACTATTTTTATACACACACATACAAACTTGTACAGACCCCTTACCCCTGACCCCCTTCTCCTTTTACACCGGTGACCGAGGTCGTTAAGGCACGGACTCGTGAGCGGGAGGTCTGGGGTTCGAATCCCGTCAGGACCGTTCTCCCTGACTGAGGTTTTTTCCAGTTTTCCTCAGTCCTAATAAATGGCAAATGCCGGGGAGGTACCCTAAATTTAGGCCTGGAACGCTTCCTTCCTTAAAAAATCCTTTCTCTTTAAGTCATTTCACCTCATGTATCATGAGTGTACATCGCCTGTGGTGCCTCTGTAGCAAAAACGGGCGTTAAACACTATTCATTAATTCATTCCTTTTGCTCATCCATACTCTCCAACTCCCCTCTCTTCACCATAGGCATTAGCCTTCTTTGTCGGGTCTTCGCTAGAAATATTCTCAAATTGTTGTATCTCGCATGCACCAACACTCCCCTGCAGATTTTTTAACCTCTGTGGGAGGTTAGAAATTGTGGTGGTAAATGTTCATTTCTTAAACTCTCCGTTTCTCTGCAATCTGCCAGAATGTGCATCCAGGTATCGCTTTCTTAGCGCAGTTTAATTTCCAGATTATTATGTATGTCTCTATCCTACATGTTGGACATACTTTATAGTTTGTAACTAAAAGTATACCACGTATTTAGGTCTGAATACGGTTGAATTTGATATCTACTTTATACATTGGGTCATTAGCAAGGTCGTTAGTTAGCACTTGCAAGAAGAATGTTCAAACCTTGCCTGTATTTTTGTTTTCTATCTGCATGATGGCCACCATTTATTGTTGATTGTTAAGGAGTAAACTGCAATGTTTTAAACCAATAGTGAAATTAACCTTTGAGAAAAAGAAAGAAGATATTGACACTCTGTCTAACGGTATGAGCTGCTGAAAATTTATACAAGAATTTGCGATCTCTAAACACTTTCCAACATAAATAACAACAGAAGGTTAAATTAACCCTTACAAATATAAATAAAAATTGTCTTTTAAGTCAATTGGAGTTTATTTCTTGATAAATGAATGAGAATAAACTTGTAATTCAGAAAGAAAATGCGAAATAATTCATGAAGAGCAAAAGGATAACGTTTTTGAAAATTTGGGGTTTTATTGAAACAAAAATATTGCAGTCATTGTGCCGCTTCGCAAGAAAAAGCAAAATAAATTACTCACCTTTAAATATAAGTATTTTTAGCCATAAAAGGTTGATTAGAGCCTATGCTTTTCCTTTGAATACTTTTTAACCAGCAGAATATAAGGCGGTCATATCTACCAAGGAAAATACTGGGTAAAAATGACAGAGACAACGACGAAGAGAATTCTAATGAAGATAAGTCTGTTTAATCGGTTTAATATGATGTTGATATTCGTCTTAATTCATAGTGAAGAACTATCGTGCCATTCGTTTGTTTGGGCTTCGCTTTACGGAGCAAAAGCAACCCTGTAGTTGGGAGTTAAACGCTCACCCCATCCCGTTCATTGACGATAAAATGCATACTTCTTTCCTTACGAATCAATTCACGCAAGCTAAATGGATATGTTGGCAAAGAAAATTGCTGACGCGTTTGTTGAGCGAGTAATTAGTGAAGAATAATTCCCATATCAGTATATAAATCAAATCTGCAAACATTATATGAACTTTAAAACAAAATTGAATATGGAATATCCATCATTTTGGAACTGTAGCAACAAGCGAATCACAATGTGTCTCCAAGAAATATTTTCAATTATTCTTTGAAAATTAAGAATTTGTAGACACTTTTTAAATTGCAAAAAGATCGTATTAATGTAAACGCTTCCTCATTCTTCATTGCTACATTTATCTCGTGTGCTCTTACCACTGGAAACACTTGCCTCCTAAACCCAAGATCGTCGGTTCGAATCCGGCCAGGACCGATGGATTTTTTCGGGCGTAAAAATCCTAAGTATGGCTTCCTTCGGAAGGGAAGTAAAGCCGTGGATCCCGTGTCGTACATTTACGGCACGATAAAGAACCTCAAGCCTGAAAGAAGAGGCCTCTGAGCAAAATTTGTCGGTCGTTTCACGCCCTGAGTTGAATGGGACGCTGATGACCTGAGATGTTAAAGAGCGTATGTAAATAAATCAATCAAAAAAAAAAAAAACTGGAAACACGCTGCTGCGTAAAGAGAAAGTCAAACAAATGATTGCACGGTATATCAAAAAGGACAAAAGAGTTCAAAAAAATAATTGTAACCGCCTTATGGACTACAATTAAATTTCCAATTGGCATTTGAAAAGCTCTAAGCTCAGTAACTAAAAGTAGGAAGATATCGAGGGGTGGCTTTTGCCTGCCTTTATTTTGAAGAAATTTTATTTTAGGGACTTAACCATTTCTTCCTTTCTTCCAAAAACTCCCTTGAAGTACACCCCTGATGACGAAGTTCTCATTAATGCACGAACGCCAATTATAAACAGAGCAGCATTAATTAAAGCGCAGCTCCACAGATCCGTATCCGAATGGCGTCTAGAACCACTTCATTAGGGACGTAACTGCATTACTGGAGTGCCAACCTAGTGTGATTGGTTTAGCGCTTAATTCTCGGTTCGCACCGCAACGTCGACATTACGTTGTCGTAAACATTCCTCAGTCTAAAAGAGCGAGCGTCACTCTTGAAGCATATGGTTCGGTCCTCAAAGCAAGGACTAGTAAAATAACAAAATTGTTTATATCTTTCGAAGTTTGATAGAAAATAAGCTACATAGAGGGAATATACAGAGCGTTTCTTGTATTGCCGGGCCGCGGATCGCACTTATGCTTGCTCCATGCACTGTCTATTACATTGGGTGTTTTCCGTTCTAAAACTCTTGCGTTACTTACTCATAAGTGATAGTAGCATGCATTATAATGACTACTAACCTTAGTTATAGTGGTGTTAAAAGTGGGTGTCCATCTGCATTTAGATATTCCTGGCATCAACGGATGAATTTTCCATTCACACGCACGAGTTCTTCTCACGTAATGTTAATAATTTCTGTTCTTATATTGTCCTTAAGTTCGTCTATGGTGTGGGGGAACACGAGACAACATGATTATTTAAATCAAACAATTCAATCAAATTTAAAATTTTAGCAACTCTATGTTTTAGAAACACCCACTTACTGTGCAACACGTCTTAGAGATTTCTTTGGAAAGCGTTCGAATGATGAACAAATTTCGTCAATTTTTTTCCTTCTTTAGAATCTTTCTTTTTCGCTTCTTAGGTTTAGCGTTTAGCGATCTTATACTAAACTTATTAACCAGATATATAACAGTTTCTCTACCTGGAACCGGAGTACAAGGAAATTTCTCCTGAAATTATCTACAGACTTGTCTACATGATTCGGTTATTACGCACGTATCGTATATAAACAGTCTTTGTTTAAGCGTGTTTTCGGTAGACATTTCAGTGAACTAATATGAATAATCTAATGTAATTCATACATAACGCAGATGTCTTGAATAAACTTTCACTTTTGAGATGCACAAGGAACAACCTCTGGCGTTTACAGCTGGAACAAAACCAGCAACTGACACAGTATAACACAGCCCATAAACGCACCTTGAGCGGGTCATTCGCCGCTAGTGCGCTACTGGAATAATGCCGAGGTCATGCAGTGCAAGCAAACTACGCACATATGTGATCTATGGCCCGACTATAAATAGAACGCATAGTGTAAACGTACCACATCTCCAATTATTTCTTTGCATTTTCAATATTTATACAATTTGGTGGACATTTTTCATATGCATCTAGTATATGACGTAATATATTGGTCTGGGCCACTCTTTCCAAGGCAAAATGGTAGCGATAGTCGAAAGTTGAGGGTATCTGGGCGGACAACTGAAGTTCACGAGCGAATGACTCAGGCGGTGACGTTTGGAACTAACTCGTATTCTGGTGGTCAAGGGTTCATATTCCTTGGGGCCGGTCATCCTGTCCTTGATTTCCCCAGGTAACTTGGGCGAATGCCGAATAGATCTTTCCACGAAATTTCCATTTCATTTCATCTCATTTCATTCCGTTGCTTCTGTTACAGGGTTAAAAGTGTCAGTCGAAGTGGACTGGTGTTGTGACGGTTGTTTGTGCTTTGAAAAAATTTCCTGCCCCGAAAAATGATCTGAGGGGCTCAAACTCCTTGGAGTTGGGGTGTTCTGTCTGAAAGCAATGCTAGAAGCCTTCTATGTCCCTCTGGATCCTGACCGCATGATATCTCCCCTAATCACTTCCTTTCGGAGTTGCCCCTATTGGAGGCGTAGGCACAAACGATCAGCCCTTGAGCAAGACTGAAATACCACCATCCCTACCAATACAATCCCATCCAGTTCAAAACTCGGCAATAATTCGGTAAGACGGAGTAAATGTTCTGCGTTATGGAACAGTTTAAAAGATGCGAATTAGTAAATCAACTCTATTAGTATTAGATTAACTGTATAACAGCTTAAAAGAAAACATATCCAACATTTCGGAAGCGAGTTGCAAATTGCAGTTCGAAATAGGTCATACAAATAGCAATACGAGCATACAAAAACTTAGCCATTAGATCCTTTGGAACTATCCATAATTGTATTAAACTCCAATGCATATCCAGATAGATATACTAACTCTATGCTCATCGCTATGGACAGGACTTATATGCCCAAAAAGTATAAAATATGCAAATATGTGCAATATCCAATTTATTGTCAAAACAAGAGACACATATGGTTTATTTGCTAACGTTTTTCTGTTTACAAAATAAGATTAACCATTTTTCAAGATGTTCACTAGTCAACTTTAGTCTATTATCTGCAAAAAAATTTATCAGGACCATTTGTGTGAATTAATAAAAATTTCTCGGCATAAAAGTATTGTAACCCTTTTAAGCAGAGTATTGTACCAATAGTTTTTAGATAGCACCACTTCCTATTTTATTTTAACAGCTTCGCCAATGAGTTCCTATGCTTTGAAAAGGAATGCTGTTACAGGTTCTACAATTTTACCGCTTCACATGTGTTCTGTTTTTATACTTCAATGAGCTCGAAAGTTTCCCAAATTCATTTTATGATATAAATGCATTTTTTCCGCAACGTGCGAAAATGAAATTAAAAATACGAGAAAGCACGTTTGAAAATAATTCAATTTAAATCGGTAGAACTTGTAAATTATTTTTTTTAAAAAAAATAGTCATAGAGAAGTGCCTGAGATGATCAAAGAAACGGTTGCAAAATGTGTGATATTTTAGCTGGAAAATGCTTCCTGCTTGTGAATGGGACATGTATTTCTTGAGATAAATGTATTGGAAACGTCTTGAATTTTGGGAATGGATAGTGTTTAACACCCGTTTTTCCTACAGAGGCACCACAGGCGATGGACACTGATGATACATGAGATGAAATGATATATTGGGAAAGGATTTATTTTATTTATGGAAGGAATCGTTCCAGGCCTAAGTTTAGGGTACCTCCCCGGCATTTGCCATTTATGAGGACTGAGGAAAACCTGGAAAAAACCTCAGTCAGGAAGGACGGTCCTGGCGGTATTGGAACCCAGACCTCCCGCTCACGAGTCCGAGACTTAACGACCTCGGCCACCCTTGGCGGTGTTGAATTTTAAGACGAATATAATAGTGTTTCTTTAATTTTTTTAATAATTAATGTGTTTAGTAATCAGAAGATGTGCGCATTTGAAGTGCAATTTTGAAAATATGCATAACAGTCTATCATATTATTGTTTAGATTTTTGTGGAGTGTTTGTTGTTGAGGGAGAAATTCCGTAAAGGAGAGTGTTCGTTGTTGGCGGATAGTTATCAGAAATATATAGAAGCAAGTCCAGTGATTTAATATGATTGGTGGTTGGGAGTTCCTGCACCTGTGTAGCAAGTCTTGGGGAACAATACGAAAGAGTTAGATGTGAATAGACCGTCAAACGGCAGGACTGTTTCTTTCCCCCTACCCAGAAATATGCTCACGGGAAATCAATATTGTAAAATCATTTATGGAATTATATTTAAACAAAAATTATTCTAAACTTCCTTGGCAAACGCTTCAAAATGTTGCATTAGGTGAAACTTCATAGAGCTAAATCTTCACGGAGTCTTTAATGTTATATTTGTAAACAAACGAATCAAATATTCACAACATTTTATTGTAGAAGATCTACATAGATAATTTTAGGCAGTAAAACCTCATAGGGTTATGTCTTCACGATGTAAACAAAGGAATTAGAAGCGTAACAATATACGGAAACACCCCAAATATTCAAATATATTATGCTAAACTCTATATATGATGTTCAAAATAGGTATAAAACAATTAGACCTTAATATTAGCTTCGACTATTACTATGTCTTATTACATAATTATAGGGTAATATGTGGTAGGTTGACTTGTGGGATCAATTTCAAGAAAGTCTTCACTTTTCATAAATTTTCTAACAGAGTTATCTGTCTTTAAAATTCTGAATTACCGAAGAGACCAAGTCGTATTAACAGCATTCTGCGTACTGCAGAGAGAGTCAAATATAACAAAAAGGGGTTGCACAACTGCAAATGTTAGAGAACAAGATCCTCTGTCGTTTAACAGCCAGCGAAATTAGCCTTCTCTCTACCATGAATTATGCTGCTCTATACCCAGACAAGAGTAAAAGAGGCGGTGACTGCAAACTCTTTCGTCGAGTTCAGGCAGGGTACGTAAAGTGAAGTGCAGATGCTTCGTTCCTGCTGCAAACCACGAAAGCCTAATGCATGTTTAAAAGCAAAACCTCATCAGTAAGAGGGAGATGTTCATAATGTGACGATGAAGAGGAAAACCTGGAACAAAGCTACTTTAAGGGATGAAAGAGTTTTACACGGGCCCTATGTAAATTATGTGCGTATCGAACTAATTAGTTCTCTTTCTTAATTATAATGTTTATTTGGGCATGCTCATATATCCTCATACCTTCGTCACAAATGCTGTACACCGAGGGGTAACCATTGCAACAAAAGACCCAAAATTCTCAGGCTTTGCATATTAGGGCATAAAATCTCCAAAAATATACATGACATTATCTTCTTCAAATTCCTTTTTAAATGCTACTGAAAAAGACTGATGTTTTCAGTCACACCCGTCAATAATAATAATAATAATAATAATAATAATAATAATAATAATAATAATAATAATAATATATTTTACAAAGTCGTATTTTTACATAATGGACATATTACAATAACGTGGTAAAAATCATAGTAGGCTTTGTTTTAATTTCGTTACTAATTTTTTTTCCCATTGCAAGTTCGTTTTACAATAAATTAAAAACAGTTTGTACACAAAGCATATGCTTTTGCTTACATAATACAGTATGCTGTTACGTTTACAAGGCAAGAAACCTAAGATGGAATGCTTTGAATTAACAACGATAAATAAAGGGAGAATAACGTTTTACAAAAATTGTTCCAACTCGTGATCAACAGCAGCAAGACAAGAGATAGCACTGTAGCACATTATATTATTAATATGTTTGATTTGCAATGTATTAACTGAAACTCTGCCTACCCCTTATCATTTGCTTACAATAATTTAATTAATAACATAACATAATTGCGATAGATGTTTCTCAAAACTAGGGAAAAGTAGAATACAAAGTTTATTATCAACAATTGAACTCCTATTTGCACACAAATGCAGTAGCGTGTAATTATGCGGTCAGTCGGTAGTGTTGTAATAATATCAAAGTGTGAGGCTTCTCTGTTAATTGACTAAGAACATATAAATTAATTCCATGTACAATTAATGATGAAAAGTCTTTCATTTTTTTCCTATACTCAAATTTCAAGTGTTGACAACAATTAGCCTACGACACACAAAGAATTTAAGGCGAAAGAATTGTTGCCAAGAACAGGTAGATTCATTTTTTTCCCTCCTGGCGACACTCGGCACTCCTAAGATTACACTAGCTTGGATGCTATGATTTTATACTATCCTTATCCAGCTATTCCAGAGGCATGGGAAATATACCAGGCTATTGGTGCTGACAGTATGAATGAACGGACAGCAGAAAAGATAGTTCACGAAATTCCAGAAAGGCAACAAAATCCTTTTGGGGGAGCCACAGACAGTAAGATCAAAGACAATGAATAACGAAGCTCTTTAGCCCACTGAGGCGAACAATAGCCAGACTAGTGAGGACGTAACGCAGCAATTCAATGTCAGTGCACAGAACACGTGGCTCCATCGTCATCTGCTAGGAAAAAGAAACAAATTCGGTAGCTGGGTTTTACACAAGTGGACAGTGCTCAGATGGCGGCACGAAGGCCATTTTTATTGTTGTCATGTCGAAAGAAGGATGCCTTCTTTGGTATGTTGCTAACGCCCAATAACACTCCAAGGCACCAGCATTGGCTAGCGGCAGATGAATCTATCCCTAAACATTCGAAACTACCCCTGCATCAAATAAAAGTTTATGCTTTGTATTTGGTACACTGTGCGAAATACTCTAAAGCCCTTTAAAAGCCGAATCTAAGGATGTGCACTAAGGGTTATTCTTTTGCATAATAATGCAAAACTACTCAATACAGCTAATGCGATTTGTAAAACCATATCTCTTTCGGCTGGAAGACTCTTATTGCCATTCCCCGTATAATGCAGAATTTACACTATCAAAATATTATCTTTTCCTTTCTTTTGATAATCACACCAAAAGAAGCATTTAAACCTCTGTCGATCTGGAAACGGTACTGGATGGAGCTTTTTGCTTCCCTCCTTAAGAAAGTCTATAATGGAACTTTGTATTTTATCACGTTGTCCGAGGATCCTCGATATCGATTGTACGTTTAATAGTAAAGATATTATTTCAAAACTTTTTTTAGCTTTACTGTTAATATATGAGTATGAATGAAATTACAATTACGTCAATTTTAAATTCTCCAACATTTTAATGCTCTTATCTCAAATTACTACAAATATAGATTAGATTACAATTCCATGACTATCAATGATTAATGCTTTTAAAACGATATACCCCTATTTATAAAGTTAAATAAATAATTACTGTTATTAGAGTCAGAAAAAATAAGATTGAAACATATTTTATTTCCGTGCATTAGATTATTTTGATTTCCAAAAGACAAAAACATCATAGTAATATAGATGTAGAATTATACCCGTGGTGATACCCTACGAAATACTTCATATTTTTGTGTGGTACTGGTATAGATTTCTGTTAAATATTCAAAATAGTTATGCTCATATTTCATTAAATACCAATTTTAGCTAAGCAGAGCTTATTAAATGCAATAAACTCTTTTATTTTTTATTATGCATTATAAGCAAAAGCATGTTACTAGTTTAGCAGCAATAATATTAATAATACCCTGAAAATAAATCTGAATGCTACTTTGCTATTTGTAAACACCTCAGTACAGACCTGCTCATTTCTATGTATATACCAGTGATACTGAATATTTGTGTATATAATAGAATTTTCCAAATATCTGACAGCCGACGCAACAGCGGGGAGTACATTGACCAACAAGCCATCGCTCACTTCCACCCAGGCTACACCTGAGCCGAGGCGGGCAGGCTAGAACACAACACTATGTGTCAGAGAGACTGGCATTATAGTCTAATAATGTCTAATGCATTTAAAATGTCATTCAAGAAATATGAAGCACGGAACTGCTTCCTAAACTTTCCACACATTTCTGACATCTACTAATTCAATTACTCATTGTCGTTCTTGAATCACATTACAACTTGGAACTCGATCCTATGGAAGTTTTTCTTCAAATATCCTGACTGCACCAGCTGACTTGGTATAGACATAATCATAAATAATAATAGACTTATTAGACGTAAGTGTTTGTATTTAGCAGGCTTTGCTCTAACCGTGATACTGAGATACCGTGTGAGTGATGACAGACATGAGGCAAACGTAGCAGTTCGCTAAACGCCGCCCGCTCCTACTCGTATAGTCCGGCAGACTTTCACCGGTTACTTATAGCCCCTTGCAGTTCCCCGCCTGCTCATCGGTCATCAGACTGGATGATCCAAGAGAAACAAATTAAACAGTTTAGCGTTATAAATAATTACATTAAATACTAATAATGGTAAGCGGTAAAAGTGAAAAATGCAACGTTTTGTGCTTAATGCCCTTGTAGTCTAAAACATAGTCAACTTTGTACACGGACATTTCATTGCTTTGGAAATTTTTGTATCCTGGAGTCTGGTGTAGTTGCGGCCCTGCTGAGGGAGGGAGTGTTAATTGTGGAAACATTTTTAATGATACATCTTTGTCCGTATCTCACTGCTCCTGGATCCTGCCCGACTGTATCTTCCTCAACCCACCCATTCCTCTCGTAAGTCCCCCGTTTGTGGTGTAGGCACAAACAGCCAGCTTTTGGGTACAGCTGAAATTCAACGGAAATTCCTTACCCCCTTCAATGCAAACAAATTCAAATAAAAATAAACAATTTAAATGGGTGAGGAGAAGGTGAAAAAAGTTAATTTTATCAAAACAATTCTAGACTATGTGCTTCCGATTTATTTCCTACTTTAAATTAAATGTTTTGATAAAATATATGTAAATTTTGAAACATAGGATTAAACGGTCATATTTTATGCTATTGTGGCAACCTGCTTTACGTCTTTCTCTTTGTGAACGGGACAATATTTTTGCTACTACCTGTACACTGCAGCTAAGAGCATATCTTGTCGACTAGAACATAACTCAAGATTTACCAGAGATCTAAGCAGGGGTTAAACCCATAAACATTGAAGAGCTGCGTGCAAGGGGAGTAAAGGCGGATGTTGAGAATGTCGCAAGTAATATCAATAAGTTTCCAAGTGATTATATCAGAGACGGCACACGACGTTAACTCCCGAGCCAAGTAAAGAAAACAAGCAACTTAATGGAAATTTATGTTTGTCAGCGTTTTCCTTGAGAAGCTTGGAGTTGCCTAACCTCTTAGGAGTTCGCCGATATCTGGAGGAAATTGGTTCTTGCCTGCAAAGTTTCAGACTCGCTTCAACGTGCTAATTAATTAAAACACCACTTTCTAATCATCTGCATATATGAAAGCTAGCTCCTGAAAGTTCTTTTCGTGATTTTGTAGGGTAAAGAATAACCTAGCCTGAAGGGAACCTTAATTACTTGATAGAATGCAAAAAAGTATTTGGTAGTTAATGCCTGCATTGAATATATTTAACTTATGCGTATTAAAATAAAAATCTAAGAAAATTACGGAGTTATATAATGAACCCTATTGGAAAATGAAGCTTAGGTAATTATATTTTTTTTATTTCCTTCCGCGCCATTTTCAGGCTTAGCTATTCTCAATGGTAATTCCATATGAATATAATTCAATTAATAAACGAGTTTGTTAACACTTAGTTTATCATTACTGAAAGCAAATCAACATGATGCTCAAATTGTAAGTGGTAGATTTTTTTCCTGCATTAATTTGTAATGCTCCTATCATTTCTCTCTTTCGATTCGATTAATGAGCGAGAAAAACCAAACTTTGAAGAAATTGTTTATTTTATTGCTGCTTGCTACAAAAGTGTTAAGCAAAAATTGCAAGATTTGATAAAGCAATAAAATATAAAACAGAACTAACACCAACGGACAAGCTAAGAAAAAAAATAATGTAATGATATGCAGTAAATTACCAGAATTTTGTGCTGAAAGAAATTACTAGAATCAATAAGCAACAAAACATATAGGGTGGCCGAGGTCATTAAAGCACGGAATCGTGAGCGGGAGACCTGAGGTTCGATTTGCGTACGCCAGGACCTTTCACCCTGAATGAGTTTTTTCCGTATATCTTTAGTGTCCATCCGTATATGATGCCACAGTAGTTCAAATAAATAAAAAAAAGCAAATAAACAGCAAACGATCAAGTTGTTTTCTAGTAGAGGGAGAATTTCGTTCCTATGACAACTGTTTTTTTTTTTTTTTTTATTTTTACCTCTCACTTATTATGTTTAAAATATTTGAGTATTTTTGGGGTTTGTAACAATAACCTTACATTTTAAGTTCTATATAATAAAATTATACGCCAAAATACCTAATACAAAGTTCGTCAAAGCTGATATTTTTCTTGGGGTAATACGTTTTACTTTTAAACTAATATTTGGAATTGAATAATTATATCCGGACCTTCGGTATAGAAATAATTATCATAACAATAAACATTTTACTGCATATTATCGGAAAACTATCTATGTTTATTAATAATCGAAAGAACAGCCAAGGTTACATGTACCATAGTCTGTGTGATAGATCTAACGCTCGATATTTCTGCACTTAGTCTGCGACACACAATCGGAGACGGCTTCTGTACTACTTGTTAAGACGACATTGACCTTTCGGATAACTGCCGGAACACCGTAGTGCAATACAGAGAATTCTTTGGACGCCTATTATATTAAAAATGACTAATGGCACAGCATACAAACATTTTCTCTGCTGTCATGCGAGTACTTTTCTCATTCAAGCATTACTCTAATGTTTTCTTGGAAAGAATAGCTACTACAGAAGAAAATTGTACGCAGGCGCAGGTTTTCTCTCTCACTGAACGCTTTGTGTTTCCCACAATATCGGACTCCAGAAGTACAGACTTACCCTGAGGGATTCGTTGATTTGATTTATTTACAGACGCCCTTTAACATCACAGGTCATCAGCGTCCCATTCAATTCAGGGCGTGAAACGGCCGACAAATTTTGCTCAGAGGTCTCTTCTTTCAGGCTTGAGGTTCTTTTTGGTGCCCTAAATCTACGACATGGGACCCACGGCTTTACTTTCCTTCCAAAGGAAGCCATACTTAGGATTTTTACGCCCGAAAAAATCAATCGATCATGGCCGAGTTTGAACCCGCGACCTTGGGTTTAGAAGGCAAGTATGGTTACTACCACAACAACAGGGCCGAAACCCTGCGGGAACTATACCTAATACTGAATATATATATTGTCAAGCTTGGATAGAGAAAACCAATTAATTTGACAACGTACTTTCGAGGTTCTTCCAATCATTGGCTCCTCAAAATGAGACAAATCTAATATTTGGGTATAAAGTGAAGTTTTATTAATTTTATTTCTCATTTGTACAATCTCTTAAACATTGTAAACTGGGCCGAAGATAATTCGTTTATAATATAAATTATATGTTTCAGTAAAAATCACTAGAAATGTATCATAACAAAAGAGTTACATTTAAATATTTTTCACACAGGCCATGTGTCTGGCTAATATTCGGAATCAGAGTCAGATAGAAAAAATCGACAGTTGGAAGGAACCACAGATCTTAAGCTCACCGTGCCCTGCCCGACCACAACTGCGAAATCTTCCATCTGAGTCTATATACCTCGAAGATTTGGAGGGCTATCTCTGTACAGACAGCAAATTATGCCAACCTGTATAAGAAATTACATTGAAATATTAATTAGCCCTTGTAGTCTAGAACATAGTACACGGACATTCAGAGCTACCTCTTAGAAATAGGGGGGGAAGTAAATTCTGAAAACCTGGATACAAAGAGCACTGCCAGTTATTCTTCCTATCTTCCCCATGTCATCTCTGAATTCTTAACTGCTATGAATATCAAGATAATCCACAGTCTCGTTACATGTGAATCTGTTTTCTTCTGGAAGTCCAAAGAAAAGCCATTACGTATATATGCAGAATTTCTTGAAAGTATGTACAACCAACAAGGAACTCGTAAACACTTTACACCCAATGGACCATATCTCGTCATTATCCCTGATTTTTTTTTTTTTTTATTGAGAAGTCTACAAGCTGAAGAACATGCGTGTTTCTTCTGGAATGATCACTAGCTCACTCTTCTGCCTTTTGATAAATGCCGTCGGTGAGTTCATTGCGAATATTATCAATGCAACGCGATGTTCATTTCAGGTGGTGTACATTTACTGAATTATTAGATTTTTTTTTTATGTTTTCCAGGCGAATATGTCCTCAATTGAAGTAACTTTTCTGTAGAATAGTTTTCCAATTTATATGAGTTGCCACAAACGATGTTTCTCCACACCACTATTCTTTATGGGTATAATTATGAGTTCAAGAGAAATTACACTCAATTTAGCATCCCATACTGGCATAGTGTTTCTTTGTAGTAAGCTTGAAAATGTGTATTAGAAAGTAGACATATTCATTCAAAATAGACAGGTAACAATTTTCGACAGACCGTTGTGAGCTTTCGTAGCACGAAAACCCCTTCTCTTTATAAAAGGTTTTGCATGTCTTTGGCTGGTTTTCAGCGAATCTCTGCATTTCAGACCCATTTAATACCGAATCAGATGTGATTGTGGGACTTTTGTTTGTTACACAAGTACGGAAACCATTTTCTGTAAATTTAGCCAGGAGAGAATGACTATTGAAAAAAAGTGTCAAAACAATATGTTAAGTAGAATATTCTGCTATTGAAAGCGTTTATTTACAACTTCACAGAGGCGAGTTATCATTGTTACACCTTCCACATAATACTTCCATATTATATTTATCCCACATAACATTCTAGTGGTAGCATTTGCGACTACTAATCTGTAGGTCCGGTTCGATTCCCGATCAGGAAAACTGTATAGCTAATGTTTCTTCCGGAGCCTTTCCTTGCCCTGAGAAGGACTCCGAGCTCATTTGTGTCATAATTTATTCATTTCATTCATTCCTAAAGACTACCTTTAGGTATCCATATGGTCCTAGTGTACCATAATCAACTCCACTGGGGTAGCTAGCAGCGCCCTATGGACATCCCCACCTCATAAGATCGCTACATACCACCATGGGGGAACGCTAAAAAGTTCATGAGAATAAATGAGTTGACATTGGACCCCAAAAAATAATAAATAAATAAATAAAATCTTCAAGCCAAAGCGAATAGATTTATTTTTCATATCAGAATAATGGCCGTGATAGGACACCATTGACTTATCAATTCTAAGATATGTGATAGGTTCCAAACTATGGTAATGTTTCATTAGAGCATCATAAAATGACCTCATAATAGCAACTTTTGAATTTTTAAGTTTGTAATTGTCAGTTAATGTGTCATTTTTAGAAAACACACCTACCCATATAAATATTTACAATCTATAATACTGCGTAAGGCACTTATTTATATATTTTTCCAGAACAAAAGCATTGTTTGATTGTCAGGTTATTACATATGAGCTGCGATATCAGTGGCTAATGCAACCCTAAGCTACAGTGTTTAAAACTTCAGAAAAAAATATTCCTGGAAAGTGCTAATTAACATGTCGGCATTTGCAAAATGTGACTACAGTAATAATAGCACAGATGTTTACATTCTGTGAGATTTTTGTGTATATCTGTAACGCTTTTATTTAGTGTATTGAAAATAAGAAAGGTAATTTAATGATTCAGGGCATATTCTAAAGTTAATATATTTTAATATTTTAATAAAATTTATAAAGCATTATCACATATTGATGAAAACTGAACAAATGTTAGGAAATTATCTGTTGAAAGTAATCACTTTAACTTAAAATAATATATAAAATAGTATTCAAGAAAAAATTTGAAAGTTCACGTTTGATTTCAGATCTGCACCTCTCTTCGACTATTGTGATTTTCTGCTAACAAACAAACTATGACCTAATGTGAAAACATGTAGTGCGAACGTTACATCTACGATGTGCATTTGTTCGATTATATACCTAACACCCTTCACCACTGTGGTGTCTTGGTTCTGCCTGAAAGACAGAAGAAATATCTATTCTCTCATGCTGCTTTTCAAAATTATCTATCCTTCTTCTCGACGTTATATACTTTCTTGTTTTCAAAACAAACGCTCTGAAACCCAGCACTTCTAGCATTACAATTGCGCAAACACCACTTTACTTGTTAAATTTCACAGTTACTACTGCAGAATGGAAACCATTGCTACAGGATGTTAGAGACTGACAAACTTTAGAAGTATTTTATAAGACATTGTTCAATGCTATTAGAAAGTATATATTATCTTACACTTCTAATGCACATTTTTATTTGCTGTTTCTTCCTGTAGAATTTATTCTATTGTGTAATTCTTATTATTACTAATCTTTCTATCACCTTAATAATAACATCAATGATTTTATTTTATGTTTTATTAGTACATTTTTTTCTACTGTCATGTACGTAGTTCCTATGTATATGAACTATCATTGTTACTGCTTGTATTGTGTTTGTTTTCTTCCTATTACTATGTTAATCTTTTAATTATTCGACCACCTCCTTGGTCTAGTGATTAGCGTTGCTGACTGATGGCCGGGAGGCCCGAGTTCGATTCCCGATACCTTTTTTGGAATGTTTCTAAGTTGGAAGGTATGGAACGGGGTCACCCCCCACTCGTGAGGAAATTGGAAAGCTGCCTGGTGAAGAGGTGGCGGTGTTCTTTGATCACGAATGCAGTGTGATAAGGACCGGCGGGGTGCCGGTCTATTGATCACATGTCTTTCTGCAATACTGCCCTCTATCAATGAAGTCGTAAGACGGAGGTAGAGGATGCAAGGAAAAGAATAGACAATTTCATTCCTGACAATATCTTCTACGGTCTACGGAAATGTGGAACCTTTTCCTTATTCTTCTTTCCTTCCAATTGACGAAATCTGCTCCTGGACATCAGAGAGAGAGAGAGACAGAGAGAGACAGAGAGAGATGAGAATTACAGAAGTGGATATCGCCTGTCTTCTTGGCTTTTGTCACGTCCAGCAAAGAATACGCGTTCCATTCAAACTATCTAAAGGAAGATTCTCAAACGTAGTTCCACACTATATCATAAATAATTTTTATAATCTAGTTTTTCACGGTTCTAGACTGAGTAGTTTACGAGATATCTTCATATTTAGAGCTTAAACGTTCAGACTCGTTTTAGAGACTCGTGATAATTTTGGGAAAAGCAATGCACTATCCCAATTGTTAGGCAAAACACAGCACGTCTCTTTGGAAATGGTTTACTATTTAGGAAGTTATCAACAGTATCCTAGATGGGTATAATATTCCAAGCCTTAGCAACCGAAGATTACCTCGTTAATTGCAGAACTCCGTACCAACCTATATACGATGTTGCCACATTCCGTCACTCGCTATCAGTCTTCAACGGCTGCACTCCAAGATCACCATCAACAACTTCTTGCTGTTCTTCTATGATTTAAAACATATTACTTTCCATATCTATCCTTAGTATAGTATATATTTCTACATGTATGACAAAAACTCACATGTTCTTATATAGCTGAATATTTTATCTTAAATATTTTCCCGATTATAGTTTCAAAATTAGTGTAACGCAAATTTGCTTTAAATACAGTAGAAATATCATAGTATCATCTTGCGGCGGAAATGATAAACTGAATATGGATGCATTGGCACGAAGGAGTGCGTATACGAAAACAACGGTACGCGTAGGAAAATGTGCACTTTTAATCAAAAAGGCCTACAGAATCCCTTTTGTTTGTTAAATGATAACAAAGCACAACCACTAATCTAAATAAAGTATTTGCATACAAAAAATTAGATCAGTGCACGCACTTGAAAACGCGTTATTACTGCGTAATTTTAAACTTTCTAAGGCGCGACTATTGCAATGTCGATGATTTCATGCCTATGACGATATTATATTTTTAGTGCCGGATTGGATGATTCTGTTGGCAACTGAGTTGCTAATGCAGCATGAACACAGCCTAAGTGTCAATCAGAAAGTAATATCTCCCTTACTATAGTAGATGAGTAATTTAGGGAAACTGATATTCCCTAAAACGTTTAGCTCCCGAATTAAGTTTCAGACATAAATCTACGGTAAACATTGAGGCTAAATGTTGTAGACTTTATGTCAAAACAGTATTGTCATTCATGGGGAATCACTCATAGATGCCATGGTATTATCAGAGGTTGAGTAATAATAATCTATTTTCGAGTTTTGAGCTGTTGAAATATATCTTTCTGTAGTTTTCCTTGGCAGTTTTTCTTATACACGTAGGATTTTAAAGCAGAATAGGAAACAGTTTGCATTTATGGTGTTTCCTTTCTGGAGAAATTCCCCAGGTAATAGCACAAATCCTTTGCCATAAATTTCCAGAGTATAGAGCCATTTTCCAGTTTCAAATGAATAAATTTCCGCTGTCATATTTTACCTTTAGTTAAACATAAAACATCCTTGCCATTTTTGATAAAAGTTCTTGGCTGTTACACCCATTTATAAGGACATTGAATCAGAGCATGATAATATGTAAAACAATTAGCAGATATTGGTTAATAAAGATTGATTATTGCAAACACCATTAACTTTCAAATACTGAGTGGCTTACGAAATACCGGCGCAGCTTTGAGCGTGCATATAGCCGATGCTACGGGTGGGCCGGTTTTTCGTGGTCTATTCTGTATAAAATTAAAAACTATGGAAAAATGTTGTTATCTAAGCCATTGGTGGCTGATCCGAGAGCATTGTGACTCCACATAATTGTTTATTAAAATGCTTCTTTCAGAATGCTTTGCGAAACTGTATGACCTAGAGAAACTAATTGTGTGTTGAAGTATAATTATCTATATATTTCCTAACTTGTTATGCAGGTATTACATTATCTCACCTATACCAACTGTCCGCTCGATTTTCTTCGTTGTGTTCCGTTACTACTCGGTTTTCTCTTCTCTTATTTACCGAAAGAGTTTGGTTTGAATAACTTAGTACTACTCCAAAAATTTACAGAAATAACGTCTATCCATCCATCCTTTGCACTCAGACACTACAAGAATCATCATGAAGATTCTTCTGTGCTTATCTCCATTGTGCCGGATTGTTTTATCTCTAATGCGGTACAGACTAGCTTACTTTTCTTCACAGAAAACCGAATAAAATTTAATAATATAGAATTGGTATTTTATTCTCTCTTTTTATTGGCTGGGTCTAGCACTAGCCCTGAAACCGCCCTAAGTCCTCTCTGCCACAACACCGATCTAAGTGGATCGGGCGGTATTGCTTGCATTGCGAGACATTCAAGCTCCGGCCATCTTTGGGTTTTTTTCGTAGTTTCCCCTGGTCCCTTAAGCACATACCAGATTAAATATTTCATTTTCTCGAGTTTTCTGCTCTCCCATTTCATCTCAGGTCTTTTACAAAGTCGAAAGTGCCAGACGAGGTGGGTCGGTGCTGTGTGCAGTGTGACGGTGACTAGCGATTTTTGGAAATATTGTTAAGGGCTCTGTATCTCAGTCCTTCTGGATTCTGACAGTGCAGTTTCTACCCAATTTTACACCTTCCTCCTGAATGTGTCCGCATGGGGGCGTAAGTATAAATGGACAGTTCTGCGGTAAAAGTGAATACCAAAATATTCTCATTCCTACCCACAATCCCCTCTGTCGCATATGCAGCCTAGTCGAAGGAAAATCTCTTTCCCCATCTTCTTGTAACTGCTCAGGAATAGAAAATAGCTTTCTCTTAACATTTCTGCTGTTTTAGAGGCGTTAACCATTTAAAATAAATCTCCGTAGCCTGTTTTCCTCCTCTATAATGTTTTTTTTTCATGGCTCTGCATGGAAGTGGGTAAGCATATTGATTGAACTCACAGTTATCGACCATATCCCTTGGGTCTAGGGAATGTAAGCAAAAGAAGCGCTGAACTCCGTGAAGAAGCAAGTAAAGGGAGATTAAATGCTTTCCCATTTCCGTCTAACTGTTCTGATTATTGTCGTCTAGAAGCGGCGAAATTCTTAGTCGTTTATCACAATCCTCACCTACATGCGTTGATTTGCTGCGATCATAATAATCTGAGAGAGAGAGAGAGAGAGAGAGAGAGAGAGAAGATGAAAATATTTATGTTATTAATCGTAGAGTACTAAGAAGCATACTTTATATAAGCATGGATAGCACCCTATAATTGCAATTTAATTTTTCATATTTCATAATACTTCGTAAAAAGGTAATATTTAATTTTTTAACCTTATTTTAAATAGTCTAGTACTGTTCTAAGTTAGAATTCAAGGTTTTATTTTAAATCTTCCAATAAATTTATTACGAAAATTTCAGAAATTCCAAATGGATTTTAATTCCGAATCTTGTTATTCCCTGCTGGACTCATAATCAGCTGCAAGAAGTAACCGACTCTTCCTCTGATGCTGTTCCCAGGCGAGGAGTTTCAGAAACAGTAGATCTGAGTTTGATGTTATTTTTAAATACCAGGTACATGAACAAAATATATGTAATTGTATTATGAGTTGAATTTTCTGAAACGTAAACTTCTGTCCTATTTTAAAAAAATCAGAAATTGCTGCATTATATTTTTAAAGTTGTCTGAAAAAGTTAACATCAGTAAGAAGTAATTTTAACAAATAAAATCGCAGATACTCTGATAGGACCGGCCATTACTCCAACCCAAGAAATTCTACAATGGAGTAGTACATGTTGGTTAATGTAAAATAAGTTATAGACAGTACGGAGGTTTTCTTCGCATCCTGCTTCTCATAATTTCATACTCCACCCTGCTAGGAGTATTTTAATTCCATTTGTCATTTCTTATAATATCATGTAGTGTTGGACATTGTATCCGGGGCTTCAAAAGCTTTACCCTAACGTGCAAAGGGTTTCTTGAATCATATTATAGGTTTTGTAGCTGTAAGGGGAAAAGCAGAAAATCTACCAGAGCGATAAATGCATTTCATCGGCAAAATTGAATAGCAAACGATTTTGATACTGGAATGTAATTTCTCGCAGCCCGAATACTGAGACTTTAAAGAATATTTTTTCTGCACTCTGCTAAATTCTTATAAAATAATCTGCGTAGATTAGAAATATATTCAGGCTAATACTGTATACCTCTGTAGATTATTCATAAATGTTAGAGAAGTGAGTGATACGATTGCTAACTGCATGAATAAACTAACAAATTTACATAGGTAGACCGCTCATATACCGAAGGAAGAAATAGCAGTTGTTGGTTATCACATTAAAATTTTATTTTACCGCGAACCGGGAACAATCATAGGGAAATAAAAAATTATAAAAGCAGCTTGGCTGGATTGTGCGTGGATTGCTATTTCAAAATCGGTGCTCCCATGCACTTCAGTTTGATCTGAATTTTGTAAAATAATAATAATAATAATAATAATAATAATAATAATAATAATAATAATATGAATAAACAAATAAAATTGAATGGTTAAATAGTTTTTGGAATTATGTGAAATTACTTTCTAGGTGTACCACGAGAGGATGATAAAAGATCTAACAAACTGGTTGAGCTGATACATTAAAAATTAAATAATACACAATGTTGAAACCATTGCACTATTGACTCCTCCATCCGGCCATATGACATGCCTGAGAGAAAGAGGGGGCCGTCGGCTGTTTCCTTGCTACAAATCCGAAAGCAGTTGGATTCCGAGTAAGGCAGACTCTTCGTTTTCCTAGCCTGCAGGATTTCAGCTTCAAAATTTAAGAGTTAAGTTAACCTAAATTTACGAACTCCTGTTGGTAAAAATTCTTCCGCAGTTCCGGAGTGTTAAGTAAATTGGGGTTTGCGTAATTTAATATTCGCGATTAAAAATGGGACAAGGACACTAGACTTGTATGTTTATATTGAGGGAAAAGGTTGAATTGGTATTTTCTTTAATTGTGAATTTTTGTAAAATAGTAATTTTTGTCCTATTACACTTTCATGATCATGATGATGGTGTTATTATTATAATAATTATTATTATTATTATTATTATTATTATTATTATTATTATTATTATTATTATTATTGAAAAGGAAGGTTTCAATGAAAGGTTTCAAAACTCTTAAATACCCATTTATAAATAAATCTACTTGACTCCGGCACCATTTCTATGTTCATATTATGCAAAGTTTTGGTAAGTAATACTTTTTGGACAAGTTATAATACTAAAAATGTTGCCGCCTGTATTGGCATGTTTCAAATTCATACCAGTTAATCAAATTTCCTACGTTCTCCTGTCGGAAACCTATAGGTCAAGGCAGGTAAATTTGTGTGTGACACAGGATCGCCGTCTAGATAGAGAAAATACAGAGATAAATACCTGCTCACAGGTATATCGTACCAGAGGTAATTGATTTATCAAAATATAGTCATAAATGTGTGTATGTTTAATAGTTGAAATCAAAAGAAATGCAATTATGGATTTCAAAGAAGCTTGATGTCTAAGATTTTATAAGATCTCCCTCAGGAATGTCTCTTATAGTAAACAAGTCTATAAAGAGAATAAAATATCCTTATTGCATTCAAAATATACCAAGTTGTTATTCTCCTTTGAAGGTCATTTTAAGTGAAATATACTATAACTTTAATAACAATACTGGTGAACTTGAGAAACACAACATCAAATCTTTCTCTTCCAAATATGTAGAAAGTATACCCATTAATACTTTTAAATTGGAGAGAGGACATTAAGAGTCACTAGCTTACGTGTATCAAGATGGAAGAGAATTTTTCAAAAACAACGCTTACACAACTCATATACTACAAAAAGAAAAAAAAATAAGAATTGAAACTTTGTTTCAAAATGAATGTAATTTAAGATATGACGGTTATTTCTGTAGAAGTCAACATAAGAAAACAGTAATACTTCTTTTCCGCATTCATTTTACCCATAAGATAAATAAAAAGTAGAATTTTGTTTCTGGTATTTTTTGGGGGAAGGGCACGTTTCATTTTTGAAGTTATCAATTCATATGAAAAATTTAATATTATATACAGGCAGAAAATTAAAGTCATTATGTTTTATTTAATGTCACATATTTTGATAACGACTAATATTTCAAATGTAATGAACAAATAATGATAATAAATATGTTTTGGATAACTGCGTATCCTTCGTAAGAACAGGATACTCAATTATCCGAATTGCTCTTATTTTACTGTCATTGTTAGTTATTTCATCATTATTTTGTGCATATCTTCTACTTGATATACAATCTTAGATGAGTATTTACTTGTTGTACATTAATAATATCGTTTATGATTTCTTTAAAATAAATATAATTATAAATCCTGTATTAGATATTTTTTGATTGTGCCACACACACTAAAGCAACTGGAACACATTATGTGCCTGAGAATGGAACGGTTTTAGAACAAATGTATAGAGGCACTATTATACACTGCGGCACATGATAAAAAAATGTAATACTCCGGTGTAGACCCTTTGGAGTTTGCTGATGCGCTCTAAGCAAGTAACGAGCTACCACTTTATATGCTTCCAGACTCGCGGAATTAGCAATCGAGGTTCCCGAGTGGCCGCCGGCATAAGTGGCACTGCTCTATGTTACCAGAAGCTGTTCCCAGGTGGATGAGCACATGAGAGGAACATTTTGCTCTGATCTAGATGAGAGGAAATATGCCCTTAAAACAGAGCACAGTTTGAATTCTACAGCAGCTGCTGCTGTCGTGAATTAGATATCTGGCACCTCCTGGGAGTTAAAACGATTCGAACTTCCTTGGGGTCTAGGTTTTGAGAAAACGTTGCATAATAACATCGTTTTAAATTTAGTTTCTTTCATGCAAATGCATTTCAGCGTCTCCTAAGAGAGAAACATTTCATGTCTTAAGTTTTAATTTCTAATACAGGTTGATTGAATAAATCTGTGGGATTTTTTTTTTTTTGTTGCAAAACCATGCAGAATTTAACAACAAGCGAGGTATTCTGAAAGTGAAATCCTCTTTTATCCCACCTTTCTTGCTTTCTCTTATAGTTGATTTAAGACATGTTATTTTACATTTTCTCATTAGGTAACGATAAGAGAGTTACATGGAAGATTGGGAAAGTCAGGACGGGGGATAAGTAGTAGTAGTATTGTATTTATTTACAAAGTATATTTGTTACAGACCTAACTCATCTGTGTCGTACGAGCCCAAGGAAGTACACGAAATTGCAAAAAGCAATATTTAACTTTTTAAATGCATAAATAAAATAAACAGAAAATATAAGAGAACCTACAAAAAGTAAATAGCTTACACTCGTTCACATAAATATGCAGTTAATTAAAAAAATATCATGACTCATGTTTTGCTATCTCCCTTCCTAGTTATCTGCTTCTTACGATCTGATTCACTTTGTTTAAAATTTTCCCTACTCCCTCCTCCTCCTTCCTATCTGGCAGCAAAGTCCAGCACTGCCGTTGCCCTCTCCCTGTTAACAAACGTAGCCTGCAGATAACTCTTTCTCCATTCTTCCGTCTCCTTGCATTACGCCAGAAGATCTCAGAGATTACGTACACAAAATACAACACACACACCAATGACTGCACATGCCCTAATTTAAACATAGCGCAATAGGATGAAGAACGAAGAGAGGATAGAAATAAGGGTGGAAGAAGATAGCGGTGATAACAAGGATTATGACCATACATAATAACAAAAGAAGAAACTTTTGGATAATAATAGTAAGAAGAGAATAGGTAGAGAGATGATTTTTACCCTAATAGATGAAACAAAACGTACATAAACTATAAAATTAGAGTAATTGAAGAAGAAGAAGAAGAAGAAGAAGAAGAAGAAGAAGAAGTTGGATGATGAAAATAATAGAGACGGTGAAGGAGGAAGTGATGTGGGAGAAGATGGTATATTAGACGAGATGAGAGATATATGAATATTAAGATATAAGAAAAGAGGAGAAAGAGGAGTTGTATAAAAGAAGAATCAAAGAGCTGGGAGATGTAAATAATGTGACTGGGGTTAAGAATGAAGATAGAAGAAGTTATAGAAGAAGACTTAAAAGCTGGTATGTTTAAGTTACATGACGGTAGTGTAGAATGAAGAAAGAAGAATTTACAGAAGAAGATTTAAAGAGCTGGGAAATGTTAAGATACTCGATGGTGGTGAAGAATACCGAAAGAAGAAATTATAGTTGAAGACTAGTAAGTTGTGAAGTGCTAAAAATGATCATCATGAGCTTAATACTGGCTTCCTAGCGCCGTAAAGTAAAAATGTCTAAATAATAAGCAAAACAGTATATATCACTTTCTTTATAACCTCAATATCTCTTAAACAACTTAAAAATGAACTAATTTGTACCTCAGTCTTTTAAGGATAAATATTTAATTTTTAGTGTTGTTTATGTTTACATAAAAGGCTTTTGCGTTAGCTAGCGTGTTCATAAGGGAAGGTTGTTGACATCGCACCTCCTTCTAAATAACAATATCTATGGTTTACTAGAAACGGCTAATTACAGAGTACTTTGACAGCATTATTGTAAACAAATACAATCAAAGAGTTTCGCAGCAAAAATTTAAACAGCTATTGTGTTATTATCACATGAATAAAAGCGTCTATCTGGATTTTCGTAAAACATGTTTCTTGATATTGAAACTTATTATTGACTTGTGTAGAAGGAATTTTCTATTTACTTTCATTTCATATGAATAGCTGGTTATCAGATTATTGCAAAATGGCCAAGTTACTTAAATCGCCCCTTTCTGAAACGACAAAAAATAGCACTGGTACAATTTGAGAAATGTGCACAACCTTTTTTTTTTTTTTTCCAGAAAAGGTCGGATCATGTCACAAAGGACTTATGTTTGAAAATCCCAAGAAATGACTGATGCCGTTGAGGATTTCAAAGGCATGAAAATTGCTCTAAATGAATGTTGCAGGAAATATAATATTTCGAAGAAAGAAATATAGATTCAACGCACAAACCAAAAAGATATAAATGGAAAAAATACAGCTCCCCCTGCCGAAGCTGAAAAAGAGCTTGTCATATATTAATTAATTCTGGAAGAATTACTCTTTGGGACAACTACTTATGATGTAAAGAAACCAGCCTATAAGTTCGAGAAACATACATATGGCCACTAGATTGCAATGTTTTCAACGATCCTGATTTTGCAAGTGACAACTGGAATGCTGATCAAAAACTGACCGAAAAAGATAAAGGTGTCCCTCTGATGGATAAACTTGACAATCAATCCCAAAAATCACAAAATAAAAACACTATTAATACTGCCTACCAAGAAATTGTTCACATCAGAAGATCAACAATTTCTTTAACAATTAACAATATTAGTCCAGCAGCCCCCAAACCAGCAGCATCTTATCGAATTATAATGATAAACGAAAAGACGAGGATAGAAGGAAAGGGCCAAGTACTAAAAAACAATTATATAGTTCTACTGAAAACGTTATTATTGAAATAAGGAAAGAAGACTGGTTTGCTTTATGTGTGGTGAAGCATACTTAGAAGGTGTAATAATGTGATGTAAAAAAAAAAAAAAATAAAAAAAAATGGGTTCATGAAGAGTGTGCAGTTATTGATGAAAACGATAAACATGCTTTCATCTGTGACTTCTGTAAGATATGGCCCTTTTAGTTTATATGCTATATATTTTGTGGCTGTTCTAAAATTGTTTATAGCTTTTCATTTGACGTAAACTAATTTAATATATTTTTGCTTTATCATTTAATTTATGTAAAATATTATATTGGATATTTTCTTGCTCATTGGTTTAATATATTAATTTCATAAAGATTTAAATTCATTTTGACATTATAGGTTGTGCGTTTTAATGTAAGCTTATGATTATATCTAACTTTCCTCAAGTTCGTTATAAATTTATTTATAACGCGGTAAACGATGTTAAAACTCACAGATTACTGCTAAAATTAATAAGTGCGATTCTGGCAAACTCCAATGCCAAAGTTGCCTATATCGCACCATTTAAATTATTGCTTATTATACTCTTAAATTGATAGAAGAAATAGCAAAGTTTGGATTTTGTTAACAAATGCAAATAATTGGTTACAAAACTCAAACAAGTATTATATTAATTACATTCTGAAAAATAAAATAAAAACCTGAACCTGGGGCGATATAGGCAACCTTCCCCTATTTAAATAAGGGCTTCTAAACGATTAATATTAAAAACCATGTTGAGACATTATTAACCGGAGTGCTATGTGGAAGATTTGTACGGGTGTGGTCAACATTTTAAATATATGTATTTTAAGTAGCTTTTTGGCCGTAAAATAATGAAAGCCATTATCTTGTTTATGGTAAGCAACAAACATATAGCATAGGGGGGCAGTGCTGATGGGCGGTGATCATATCGTGTTTAAATATGTCATTACTAGTAACTTAACGAGGTAATGGATGGGGCATGGTTTTCACCGCCCAGTAATAAGCGCATCAGACAATCACAACTGCTTGCAGCTCTTTGCAATTTGAAAGTTTTTATTGAAGAATGGAGTTAAAATGCGCTGCAAAGTTATTGTAACTAAGAAAGATATTAACATAATGCACGTATTTTTAATAATTTTAATATTTTAGATATAGAAATTAACATTGTCTTAAGGACTTTGTTAATAGGTATATTAACTATCCGACGACAATCGTGTAATGTAAAGCCTGTTATATTCCTCGTAATTGTCATTTGTCATGCCCAGTTATTAAAGGCTTCATTTTTGTAAGGCGTTATTTCTGTCAATGACATTTAGAAAGTACTCGAAGTAGTGTTTTTTTATTATAGTTTGTAGCAGCAAGAATGTCTTCGGTGATGAACTTTTTTATTTTTTTGGATGGTATTTAACGCCCATTTTTACTACAAAGGCACCACAGGCGGTGAACACTGATGATACATGAAATGAAATGATATATTGGGAAAGGATTTTTTTAAGGAAGGAAACGTTCCAGGCCTAAGTTTAGGGTACCTCCCCGGCATTTGCCAATTATGAAGACTGAGGAAAACTTGGAAAAAAAACCTCGGTCAGGGAGTACGATCCTGGTGGGATTCGAACCCCACATCTCCCGCTCACGATTGAGCACCTCTCGACCTCGGCCACCCGTGGAGGTGGTGATGAACGTGTCGAGTGTGTATTGAATTTTTCTCTAAGTGAAACGTGGAGAAGTGAAAAAATCATCCTATAGGAATCTATTAAAGAAGAATGGACAAGCATGTTGTTAGTACCCAGGTTTTTTCAGCAGAGCACAATTCAAGAGCATTGTAAGAATTTTTAATGCTATACACAGTAATATAACACGTATATTTGCTTCCTTTTTACCATTAAAGGAAATAGTAATTGCACTCTCAACGAGACACTGTTAAACACACACAAATAGGCAAACAATAAATAAATAAAACGTTATAATTCCACAGTGAGAAAATGGACTTATTTGAAAAAGTGGCGCATCCCTACACGGTCCCGTGTTACAGACCAGTATTGTTCAATGATGCTCTTGAATTTCTTAAGAATTTAATTCAACCGCCAATCCTTACATGGCAGAATTTGGAGGAAATACTTCCGTAAAGAGTTTTTTTCTATAAGCATAGCCCCTGTTCTAAGCTTCAAACGGCATTGGAACGCCTAAAATACTTAGTAAACTTCGGAAGCATTTAAGATGTTTCCCACGTTCAAGATTAAAAGTTTGAAAAGCTCAAAACAACATGAGTAAAATGTATTTCCATTTTCACAGAGCACTACATTCTCTTGTAGCTTCCAAATAGAAACAACGATTAAATAACCTTTTGAATTGCAAGTGTTCTGATTACTCACTAGCAGAAATAAAAAATCTAGCTTTTATATGTAAAAATAAACCATGGTATTTATACTAGCTCCTACCGGGTTGTTAGCTATAAACCTTGTCCGCCGCGTACTTCAGTTCCTCTTTCTATACATTGTATCGGAAAAAAAATGTTTTGATTCTTAAGATTAAGTTTGGTCACCGTGATGTGTCTAGTTTTTAATGCTAAATTTTTCCTTTACATTCCGAAATGGTGACAACTTATGCTAGATTTGGAAGTGCTTTCGTTTGCGACAATTTTCTCTAGATTTTACTGTGTTAAAATAAACGTTTTCGTTTATGATACTTGTTTTGCATTGAACCAGTAAATTAAAGGATGTTAAAAAGCCCTATTCCCGCCAGTGCTAAATTTAATGAATTCATCACCCATTATCCCAGAAAGTATTAAAGATAGTTAGCTGATATTTAAATAGTGTACTTATGAGCACTCCTTCATGCAACCGATGAAAATAAGACACTGTATTGAGTGATGTTAAGGTTATAACTTTTTAAGTATTATGATGCACTTTTTGCTTAAAAATTAAAGTTTTATTTTTTAAAAAATCTATGTATGGTATGTTTAGTCTTTCTCATTAAATTAATTACTATTCTGTTAATCATAGTAGCTGAAAGTTAACTTTTATGTTTAAAAGTTTCTGATATAATGCAGTACTCGTATTTGCACATAAAAGTGTTTTTTTTTTTTTTCAGAAATTGCAATTAAACATTAAAAGAAATCTCCCATTTTAGAAGAAATAGAACCTCAAAACCCTTCAGGCTGATAAACCACCATTTCTTTATTTTGATTCTGATATTTTTTATTTTTATTTATTTATGAAAGAATTAGAATGAAATAGCTCCTCTCTAGAGCAAGTATTTACAAAATTATAGATTTTAACTCAGTGAGCGACCTAGAATAACGTTAATAATGTTGTGACATATAATTTTAAAAAAATGCTTTAAAATATTAATATCATGCCACTGTAAAACACACATCAAAATAAGCGAGAAAATAAAAATATTCTAATTACATCTGAAAATGTTTTAAAATGTTTTAAAAAACACTAAGGTCACTTTTTTACTTTGTTAAAACTGTGCAGAATATAGAGCACTGCAGTTCCGAAAAATGCAATTTATCAGGAAAGCTTTGAATAAATTCCACACCATACAAACCATATTTTAAATAACTTTAATACATTAAAATGAGTTGCTCTACAGTCATACTACCTAACCCTCTTCGCGAATGGATGTAAACGCCGTGAGACCGGCAGGGAACTGTTCAGAAACTGACGTACGCCTACGGCACATCTTGTAACTTGAGAAGTAAACCCTGCATGAATGGGCAATATTTGTAATTAAAGTGCTATAGTAGGCACATATATGAATTTTAATGCTAATTATATTAATATAGGTTTGAAAGTATTAAATCAAATACTCTTATAGTCGAGCTACAATCATTTAATGCACTTAGCTCCCTAGAATATAGATATGTCTTCAAAACATTTAATGAAATAATGTTAATTAATAACATTAAAGTGTATTCAAAATCTCTAGAGAATTTTACTATGTAACACCAGTGCAATGGAAATACATGTTGTATTGTTTTAATATTACGGTGTGTTAGTTTGTTCGATGACTAAGACAAACTCCTGGTATCACGATTTCGTTACATTATGATCAGAACAGCATGGGTTTTAGAAAAACCATAATATACAAGTAGCATTATATCATGGTGAAATACACAAGTTCATTTGCAACCTTACCAAACCCCATTTGCCACATACCATGCCAGTTGCACGTGAGATAGCGTCATTATTCAGCTGAAAATTCATATAGCACGTAGATTGCATCTCGTGCAACACATTTATGTAAATTGCTTAGCACCTCTGTGCGGAACAAGAAGAGAAGAGATGTACAATCCTAAGCTTGAAATTATCATACAGAAATTTGAATGTCTAATGGTAAGCCACTCTAAGGAAGGTATTTGTAAGGGCAACAAATGCTGCTGTGGCTTACCTTCAAATTAGTGTTCTTAATTGTGAAGGGTTTAAGCTTCAAGAACTGCTAAATAACAAGGCATATTTTATTCAGGACTGCGTTTCAGTATTTTTTCGCAGTACTGTTAAGTATTTATAGTACTTTGTGTGCAATATTTTGAATGATTTTCAAGATGTCTAACTTACCTCTGTTTGTTGATAGAGACCCAAGACAAACACATTAATGCTACAGGTGCATTAGAGTGACTAATAGGTCTGTATGTTTGAGCTTGAGAGGGATGAGCGTTGCCATGGCCTTAGGAGTAGTGAGTGGCGATTGGGTGCAGCAGATTTTGTTAGGAGAGCATTGCACTAAATGGGTTCCTTTACTTTATTTCATATTGATATTGGCACCACAGATCCATAGTCGCAATATCTCAGGTTTAGAACAGTACACATTCCTACATTACGAAGGAATATCAAAAAGTAACGGGAGCCTTTTACTCAGCCCAAGTAGGTGCACGCAAAATTTTGTAAGTTAACTATGTGACATACGGGCCATTAATTTGAAACGCCTCAGTTTGCAAGGAGGAGCCAGATTATGTAATGTATGTGTTCTATGTACCCAATATGATTTTAATGTTAAACAGCGCTCAGCAATCAGGTTCTCTCTTCTCTTCTCTTGAACAGATAAGCTATTCCGCACCTGTAAATAATGCAGGAAGCTTATAATTGACCTCTGTCCAAAACTTGTACTTATTTTTGAGTGGCAGTACAACAGATTTAAAGGGGGTGCAGAAAGCATTGATGATCCTGCACTTTTGGATGGCTGTTCACTGATTTGAGCTATAGAAAAGTTGCGGCAAAATGGATTTGGGTAGAATAGGTGTCATATGCATTGGATCAATGAACTTTAGCGTGAACCAGACTTCTTAGACAAAAGTATCACATATGATACTAGTTCTAGTTTCATCAGTACAGCAGATTGCACAGTAGAAAAATCCATTCATCTATATTTATTTATTTACCCTGGCAAGGCTTTCTTTTACACCCTACCAGGCGAAAAAAACATCAAAAAAGTGGAGTACTATATATCTAGTTATATAAAATACATAAAACAAATTATATATATAAACTAATTTAATACAGTTAGAAAGTGGATAAAGGTAGTGTTAGAATTCCACTTGTTCTTCAATATTTTTTCTTTAGTACAAGGGAGCGGGGAGGAGGAAGGAAAAGAAGAAGAAGAAACAAAAGACTAGCTGTTATGATTCCTAGAATTGAGATGATAATTTAATGTATGCCTAAATCATTCAACAATCTCTGACTTCAGGAGGAAGGGAGTTCCAGATTCTAGGAACTGACACGTTGAATGAGGTTGAGTGGAAAAGTATTCAATCACATTGAAGTCATATTCCGGGTTCAAATTGAGAACAGATATACGAAGCGAGAGGAGATATAATGAGGGTGGAGGTACGGAGGATTTTGAACAGGAGCGTAAGGGGTTGGAAAGTCCTACATTCTTTTAGAGGTAGCCATGAGCAAATTTACGAGTGCTGAAGTAGACACCCTTCAAAAGAAAACAAAGGTGCAACCAAGTGCAAGATAAATCATAGTTAAAAATTTCGATTTTATTTTATTAAGTCCAATGTTTCAATTGAGCAGTTGAATGGATCAAAAAATTATATAAGCTTAATCGGAAGCATTTCCTTTCCTATTTTATTGTTTGTTTATTGTGGTCATATACACAGTGAACTTCTTCCATTCAGAATCCCTCAATGACAGTTGGCTTTCAGTTTGATGAAAGAGCAAGTTAGCAGACATGCATATTGTAACGAAATGTTGCAATGGCACAGCATCGCGATTAAATCAATAGTGGAAATTGTAGTTCCATTATTATGTACCTGTGTAAGTTATAAAACTGCAACAATTGCCTTCGGCTCCTTCGGTGATGTGTAGTGCTGCAATAGTGATCCTGATTTTGCAATATGTGGGCAGCATTGGGCCAACTCGCATTAAACGTTGCCAAAAGTGATTTAGCGGTTTTATTTTCTAGACTGCTGCCACATTTGATGCGCCTAAAATAATAAACACGAGAACTACAATAACAACACGAAGGTCAGCCGCGTTTGAAAAAGGTTACGACCCTCAGCTTATGGTTATTGTCGACTGGACTGTGACTTTATTACCCATACCTCGGAGATGTAGACGGCTATGCTGAAAATTATTGTCCGCAATTAACTTACATCAGGCGGGCTGGTAAATAGACACCCTGCAGCGCTCAGCTGCTGCCACCTAGCCATTTGTTGTATCACGTAGGGAACTAATGTCCTAGTCGCAACATGCCACGTGCACACTTTTTTCTCTCTGACTCCCAGACCAGTATTTGTTATAACCTCTCCAGATTCTGAAGTGATTTTTTTTTTGTCTATTTTCGCTGTGTTATATCTGAGATCTCTTAATATAAATGCTTTTATAAATATGTAAATCTAAAGTTAATAGTCTTCTTTCATTTTCCCATATTCATGTGATTTTATCCGCGCTATACCACGATTGATATCAATTTTGAAGTAAAATAATACATTTCATATTTAAATGTATACTTTTTAATCTCTCTTTTTAAAGTTCAGTTACTTATTTCTCTATAATAATATTTGAAACATTTACCCCATAACTCACTACACAAATAAAAATCTACCAATTCCGTTTGCTAAAACGTGTGTACAATATTGCATTATAGGTGATGGAATTTTCTCCTCCCTCAGTTAAAAAGTATTTCATTAGGCTATTTATTCTAATTAACATAGCATTGTTTTTATTTCATTTCTAATTATTTGTTTAAATTATAAAATCCCACTTGGTAATAATTCTGTTGGCAAATGATCTACATTTTTTCCAATTTTCTCTTGTTAAAGCTGTATATTTTTGATCACTTATCAGTAGTATTTGTTGAAGCAGTACATTCCAATTGGTTCATAATATCATGAATTGCAGATCTGGAAGGAAGCAATTGATTTTAAAGATTATGAATAAATTTCACACGCAGATGACAAGCTGATTTGTATTTAAAATAAAAAAATTATGCAACGGTATCGTAATGTAACTAATGCCTACCCAATTTTAGAAGTGAAAGTAGTAACCTAGGGCACTGGAATTAAACAATTGAAGATTAGTGCTGCAAAGTAACTTTGCACCACTACTTTGCATATTTTATAAATTACAACTGAAACTAGCAGTCTTGTTATATCACGCAATTTAATAGAATAAATTTCCGAAATTATTCAAGCAATGCAAATTATTTGCTGTTAATACTGCACGAGTACATTGGGTAAAATTAATTCCTGACACTTTACTTATTGTCGTGACATTTTTTTTCTTTCTTTTTGCAGTGAATAAATCACGTTCTCGCTTATGCCGTTTTTCAGATTTCTCAGGCAGCAAATAATTCCTTATACTAGTCACGGTTTCAACCCCCTTGGGTGAAGTTCTTTCAAAATCTTTATCACTTTCGCGAATTCCATTATAAATTTTCAATTAACATTCATATCACGGAGATATTAAATGTTTCAATAAAATCAACAAAAACTATTAGTACGCTAACGAGTCACTATACAAATATATGAACAAGTACTAATATTTCCTATATTTCTAGATCTCTTTATTTTTATCTTTCCAAATTAAAATAAATTATAATGAATTAAAAATAAGTTACATTACAATATGATATAAAAACAGTATGTAACATACTTGTTTAAAGGCTTAGTGCAATCCTCGCGTCAAACGCGACCCTCGGAAAGCCTCTGGTTGTAACTATCACACGTGCCTTTCAACATTTATAGTACAATTAGACGCTCGAAACCTGTATATACCCTGTATTACTATATGGGTGCCAGACATGGTCACTAACAGAAAAAAAAATCAAATATACCAAAGAAAAATGCAACGCAAGGTCCTGGGAATAACTTTGAAGGACAAAATACCTATAGTATTAATATATCAGTTATTTCAGACAAGACATCGCACAAATAGCAACCGGAAGTAAATGGCAATGGGGGGGGGGCGTCATGTCGCAAGAATGCAGGACAATAGGTGGACCTACAAGACCTCCATATGAGACCCCCGGATAGGCAAAAGGACACAAGGCAGACCCAGAAGAAGATGGACAGACCTCTTCAAGGAAAGGTCCAGATTGGTCAAGAGTAGCAAGAGGAAAATAAAAATGGAAATCTCTCGAGATGCAACTAGTGCAGTGAGAAATGGCGTAGCCAAAGAACAAATCTGTCAATGTCTTAAACAGCACACGAATAATTAGCGTGGAATGGCTCACCACGTTAGGATACCTTTGCTAGGAGGCCTTTGCTCTTTAGGGACACACTAGGCTAGCTTTATCTTTATCTTTATACTGTTACGGGCAAACAATATTTACAACATCAGTTTTCGACACGCGTGGCCAAAACTTTATTACAACTCCTACGTTTTCAGTGATGTTATTCAATATACAATACTGATTTTATGTATTTGACATTATAACACAATTCCATTACACTGTTCTCTTAGCAGAGTATTTTAATGAAAAATGTTTAGATTTCCTATTTATTGTTTAAAACAGAGCAATATCGGGCAAAAATTACCTGATAAATTTTAATACTGCCTATGTATCGTCTGGCAGTCAATAATAAGGTTGTTTACTTATTCACTTTTTGATTGTAAAAAGTTAATAAAATAGTAAAAGTTGTCTAAAAAGGTTACTGTGACATGTTACTGTGACATGTTACTATGTATAAAAATGGTCCAAAAATAAATTAAATTAACGTCTTCTTTATAACTTATGAAACATGATAAGCTCGTCTCCCCCCCCCCCTTCATGCATTGCGGTATTTACACAACCTTATGATTATTGTATAACGATCCAAGTTATCTCGGGTAATTAAAATATACTGCAAAGAGTACTTTTAGAACTTCAGAAAAGTATGAATATAACTTTGACATATCCATAAAAAAGTAAGTCTATGGCTTTTCAGGGAAATCACCCCACAAGATAAAAGTTCGTAATGTACAATTATAGAATTGAGCAAGTTAAGAACGTTAAATGTTTAGACTGTTCCATATCGTACATAAAAGAATTAGATATTGAAAATGAAATAGCAACTTTTCAAAATATGTGCAATCATTAAGAGAGCAATGAAACAAAGTCAGAAAAGATACAATAATAAAAGTCTATAAGAGTAATTCTATAATTACTGGAGCGTTGTTGTGCAGTGTGAAACATGTACCGTGACATTCGAGTCAAAAGAAGCCTGCAAGCGGCGGAAATGAACATTTTATTTATTATTTTTATTCATTTATTTTTTTTTTATTTTTTTTTTTTTTAAGAATATGTAGGCAGAACGTCTGACGAAAGAGAGAAATTCTATCGTACTAATACTTTGCAAAAGGAAAACGAAAAATTGGAAGAACAAATGAAAGATGGCTGAACCAATAGGCTGAACCAATACGCGTAATCTGGAGCACTGGACTTATGGTCATGTGCACCATTCTCGATCAAATTTGAAGGTGGTCAAACTGGATACGATTTTTGTGCACCGACAATGATTGCAGCTAAACAAGATAGTTGATTATGATCAACTTTGACTGCGGGTGCTGGACCGATCAACGGTTGCCCGTTTCGATTTTCTGAAGGTATTGAGGACGAGATACCTGGAATACTTAGGACGCTTCATGTGGAACCTCCCAGCTTCTTTCCTTAACTTTCCACTCTTACCGTCACGTGTAAATCGGGACCAGCGCAAAAACCCGATCATTGTGGATAGAGGTGACCCTTTTGGAGAGTATGGGGGCAGGAAATTCGAAGAAAAATTCCGGCTATCAAAGGATACAGTGTGGTGGCTAATAAATGAAAAGACTTAGAGGTTAGAGACGCAATCGCACTGTTTCACTCGTGAATGGAATTTTAAACTTCGTGGTTCACTGTTTTAACAAATAGCGATTTATTTATTTGGTAATTAGAACTCGCCTGGTATCATGGCTACATCATTCCATGCCTCCTTCTTTTCCTTTAAAGAACATGAATTAGCCTCTTTATTTTCCAATTTATTTGAATAGGAGGTTGCTAGTTCCAACAGAACGTTTATCTCATCTCTATTTGTTTTCCATTTTCGTGTATCTTATATGGAATTCAAACACAAAACAGAAACAAAGGGATATAAACGAGGAGATTGTAATTGCACTACAATCTCTTTGGCTATAGAGTTAGACGCTTTTCTTTGAGTAAATATTGTAGAATTCTGATCGTTCTACAACCTAGCAACCTAACGCCGGTCAGCTGATGGCGGTTCGTTGAACGAGATTTAACTATGATGCACCGCAATTACAATTTCACTCTCTATACGACATGATATATTACTTTAAATAACTTAAACATCCTCTTTAATTTTTATGCTCCACCAGCGCCAAACACGAAGTTCACTTCTCAGTTAAGAACTGAAAACCCATTTAGAAAAACTGTCCGAAAATATATTTTGATTCTTCATCTGGACTTAGCTTTGTTTTGAGATCTTTCCCTTCTTGATTATGAAAGACTGCATACGCATTATTAACCAACACTTTCATTAACGTGGAGAATGCCATGACTCCTAAGACTCGATATCAACAGACTATTGCTCACTTGACTAAGCATCACAGTTTAAAGAATATCAAGGTCACTGCAGAAACGCACTCGTGAAGCCAAATAACTCACAACGCCGTCTTGCATTGTTTTCTAGTAGTGTCCAAGTTCACGCTCTGGAGGTCTCATTTTCTTTATTACTTGCGTGCAAACGGGGGGAAAAAAATTGAAATTCGTGAATATCTCCGGCGGACAGAACTTGCTTTCCTGTTTACACCAGAGAAAATCCCATATTTTTATACCTAGTGGATGTCAATATTCTGGCGCACGTTGTTTAAACAGAATACTGACAACTCGAGTTCGAGATCCACGCTGTGTGCGAATAAAACAGACGCACACAATAAGGGTAAGATTAGAAAAAAAATCAGTTATTGAAACACCGTAACTGGGTGTGTTGGCAGTGAATGTAAGCGTTAAAAATACAGCTAGACTTTAAAAAGTATGTAGAAGAAAGGTTTGTGTTTATTTTTCTTTCAACTACAGTAATATAGGACTACATTATCTTTAGTGTTTTAATTAATATGTATTCTGCATCCCATTTTTTCTTTCTTTAAATAATTGGGGAATGTAAAAACAGTATCTATTTTTAAAATACTACAGAACATCACTTATTGCTAATTTTTTAACAGGAGTACATTGAAGTGGAAATAGTTTCCAAGACACTTTACCCCTACTCTCTGCTCTAACAACAACAGCACGTTTTTTTCCTCACTTAGAAGAGTACAATGGATGTAAAGTAATAACATTCTTAATGAAAATAATAAATCTCTGAATAAAACTTCAAAATTAATAACGAAATTTTTATATATTTGTAATTCTGAGTATTTTATGAGCTGTAAACTTTGTTCTATGATAAATTTAAATTCCAATTAAATGTGAGGTTTATTAACTTAAATTGATGTACAGAGCTGTGGCACGTCAGTGTTTTTTATTTTTTTGAGTAGTGTTTAACGCCAGTTTTTACTGCTGAGGCACCACAGGCGGTGGACACTGATGATACATCAAATGGAAGGAT
Organism: Metallyticus violacea; assembly: GCA_030762175.1. Taxonomy (NCBI): domain Eukaryota; kingdom Metazoa; phylum Arthropoda; class Insecta; order Mantodea; family Metallyticidae; genus Metallyticus; species Metallyticus violacea. Next base: position 56,730,022 of record CM060833.1, read on the forward strand.
ATATTGGGAAGGAATATTTTTTTAAGGAAGGAAGCGTTCCAGGCCTAAGTTTAGGGTATATCCCCGGCATTTGCCAGTTGTTAGGACTGAGGAAAACCTGGACAAACCCCCAGTCAGGGGGGACGGTCCTAGTGGGATTCGAGCCCCAGACCTACCGCTCACGAGTCCGCGCCTTAACGATCTCGGCCACTCGTAGCGGTAGGCCCCGTCAGTGACCATACCTAAACATAAGATGATTGCATCGTTTTCCAACTACTTTATTTTTTATGTTTAACGTTATGTGGATTTTTTTTTTTTTTTTTTTTTTTCCAGTATTAAGCATGAATGTGTGGTTGGAAGGAACTTTCCGTATATCAACATCATTTTATCATCGCCATTGTAATATCTAAGTTAAACTAAGATTGGCAAGTAGTTAAAGTGTAGAATAAACCAAAGTGTCTTGGTTTTTAACCTGGAAAATGTGGCCAGTCTACCTAAGCAGGCTAATTTGAATATGCAGAGAAATATCAGAGTAAGAGAGACGGTAGTTCGCACGCCCTTACGTGTAGCAACAAGGCAAATTGCTGCCGCAATGCTGTAACCTTGATAGTCCTTTGAGTATACCGCTTAGTATACTGACAAAGGCTACCATCTGACATGAATGAGAGATAACTAAACTATTCAGAGTTCTTGACAGGCATTATAACGAAATTACCAACATTTTTTAAAATGAATAATAATAGTAAAACACTAGTTTTCATATTTTTAGCGACCATGGATTTTTCCATAGAGCTATCCACATATTCCACATAAATGGTAGTAAAAACATTGCCTTGGTGCACTTATAACACTAGGAGAAAAGTTTTCATATCTGCAGGTGAAAATTACTGCTACTAATTAAAAACTATGCATTTATTCCGAAAAAAGACTGAATTTTCAAAAGATAGCCAAGGAAAATCAAATTCTTCAATTTTAATTGGCAATTTAAATGTCAATTGAAAGTTGCTATTTTTAGGACAGTAAAAGCTACTTGTTAGCCAAAATAGCAATAAAATTAATTTATATAACCCGATGAAAATATTAATAATGAAAATAACAAGGCATATATCTTCATAGGTTCTAAAAAGTTTGCTGTTTAGTGGTTTTCTGTTGCAGTCAACATTCTGTCTCTCTTCAAAAGCCAAAAATAATCCTCCAACATTGCAGGGTCCCAACGAGCTTGATAATTTTTTTCCATTGTGGGTATGTCATGATGAAAATGCTCTCCTTATTTATCACTTACATCATCAAATTTTCAGGAAAAAATTCTAAGTATGGTTGGAGGAAATGCTTTAGTTTAGAGACACCTTAAGGGCTCATTTCTTTATAACATTGTAGTAATATGTCCACTAAAGATTCCTCTTGTTCATCCATTATATTGCCAAGAGACCCTTCTACCACTGTCTTGAAAATACGCCAGGTTGCCAACTAAATTTGTTACCTTACTTTCAAAAACTTCGTCTGTGAGCCAACAAAAATACCTTTAACTTTGAACAAGTCAAACTGGTAAATATATCATGCCATTTCCTATAGACTATAATTCTAATTTGCAGCAAACATGTTCTATGTTGCAATCTTCAGCCCAATATTTTCTTGTTTTTCCAAATTTAAATCCACACTAAAGCATCTAAACCTGATTGATCGAAAATGTGTACCGCCTTTCTAGTGATGGAGTATAGGGTTCGTTAGTTGAATCACTTGAACTGAAGAACTTATTTGAACCATCACTGCTGTCACTGTCAGTTTCTTCAGATGATTTTGGGAAAACTGGTACTGTAAAGTTTCGTTTTGAGGGACTGATCTAATTATGTTGATTACACATTTGGATAAATAACATTGGATTTTGTTTTCTTAGTCAAACCTGATACTTTTACCATACAGAAATAACGGTCATCCACGTGCTTTTGTTGTTTCCGTCAAACTTAGGTACAGCGAATAGTTGGAATTTTCACTTCTCATACTATTTTCTTAAATTAGTGGTACACATTTAATGTAACAATGTTTTGAAACCCGCTTTTTACCTTTATCATCAATTTTTTAACCAAAGTCATGAAAGTAAGCTTTTCTATTAATTTTGTAATTTTTTTCTTCGAGATTTTATTATGAACATTCCACAAACATAATAAAAAGTATCTGGGTGGTTACGACACTGTGATGTCTCACTTTTAGCCGTGCTAAACTCAGAAATAAAGTCACTACACCGGCCAACAATAACTATCTTTCTTCAAAGAACTACAGTACCACACTAAATAATCAAACCAAATCTCCAAATGAAAGATTCACTCAGAAAAAAATTGTAAAGAATGAATAACAAGTTTATCAATATATTTATCTCTTAAGATCTACATTTCTTTTCAATGCAAACTTCCGCTCCGGCGCTCTCATGCTCCCATCCCAGCAAGGAACTTCTGGTAATAAAGTTGTACGTGATACACGCAATAAATTCAGGGATTAGCAAAACTCATCAAGTACAAACATTATAAAGTGTAATAAATTTGTTTTAAACTCATATAATGCTTTATTTAGTATCCAGTCTACAAATTGTAAACAACAAAACCTTAGTATATGCCGTACATGCTATCACTTTCACCATAGCTGGGAATCGAATATGAACATAAAACTGGGACTTGATAGGTTAATTTACAGGAAATATTCCGTTTTTTACGTATCAGAATTGACAAAAAACAATCATTATTGTTCCAGAGGTAAAAATCGTGTTCAGTAGTGTAATTAGCATGAAACAATGTTTCTTTTCATAGTTCTCATAGTCATAAAAGAGACACTGAATACGATTGTAGTAGATTACAAAGTGTGGTTCAATAATGAATTCAAAGTTTTACAACAATGAAAATTACGCAACATAAATAAAAAATCAGCACTTTGAAACAAATTGCTTACAAGAGAGAGGATTGTTGGCGCTCTATATTTACTTTTGAATATATTTTCAAATTCAGATATAGCAATAAAAATAATTTTATAGCATGCTTAATCAAAAAAATAGCATCATAATTAATAATTTGGCATTTTTAAACCCCATAATATTGTTATATTTAGCTGAATTTGTTGTAAAACACGTGAACCTATAAGAAGTTTAAACATTTAATAACAAGGAACGAAATGCATTAAAAGTTAGAATTGAGGTCTATTTGCTACCGTGCCATAAAATAATTTGTTGATAGCATATTGGATATTAGTACATAAAATCTTACGCCCCGAAGGCACAATAATGCCCTTTAATTACACAATGGAAAACTAAGACTCTTGATATGCATGCAAGCCATTGCAATTAAAAATATTGTAAACAAATTTTAAATACGGGGTGTCTCTTTAAAACACCACTACAGAAAATTTCTATTATTTAAAATATATATTCTAAAAATAAATAAAGTGCACATCTTGTAATTTAAGTAGCAATGATTATCATAGAGATGAGATTGAGAAAGCAGAAATTAATGAGCGAATGAGCAGAAAATCTTGCTTGTTCATTAGTTAGCACAGAAACAAAGTCTGTGAAGCATATAAAACGCCGATTTCATCGAGAATACGATCTTTAAAAACGCGATCTCATTCCTGACTATAAGGGAATAAAGACCTGAGATACAAAGTTCAAGCAAACAAGAAAGTTATTGCCGTAAACTGGAAAGCGCTCTAAGAAAAATAAATCTGAACGCATTTCAGCCTGCTTTACTAGAAGCTCAAAAAATCAGTCCTAAAAAAACTGTTTTGGAATCCCAGCTTCTTCGCTGTAGGTTCATAATGTTCCTTCTCGAGCATATAAAATAAAAATAATCATAGCGGGTCAAGACCGATGATGAAGACAGAAGGCTGGGATATGTAACAAGTGTCTTGGATAAAAATTACGAAAACTTCTCTGATGACCATTATCAGCACGAAAATGCTCCTCCTCTCTTTGTATGTAGTTTTATTAATGACGATTTTCCGAGACACTGGATTACCAGAGGACCCGAGACCATAGCTTGGCCGCCAAGTTCACCAGATCTACCACCCTTGGACTTCTTCTAATGGGAATCCCTAAACGATTAAATGTTTAGAACATCATTGACTGACCTACATTATTAGAAGCGGAGAATTAAAAAAATTGCTATTGATATGGTGAGGCCATAATAATTATTTTGAAAAAGCTATATTGAAGACTAAAATTGTAACTCTTAATGTGTAAGAAAATGTTAAGTGTCGATTAAATAAGTTTTTCATTTAAATATTATCGCCATTTCTTTCATTATTTTTATAAGCAAGACAACCTTATCTTGTTTTTGGCGGCATGAATTTATCACAAATGCATGGAACTTCTGTAACGATTTTATTCTGTATGCAAATCAATAAATCTCAAGCATTTGAGTGGCATAAACTTTTTCGAGAAAAAAGCGAGTGTGTTGGTAATGATCCTCTTAGAAAGGCTAAAATGGCTGTCACAAAATGGCTTCCCGGGCTACTTCCAAAACTTCACTAGTTTCGCAGGAGTCAAGAGAAGATTTTTACAGGGGTAAACAAAGTTGAACGATATTGAAATTAGTACTGTTTAATATTATATAATTTTTGTTTAGAAAAACAGTAATGGTTACGTAGACTCAATTTAGGTGCTTTAGAGCATAGGAAAACTTCATATGTTCTATTTAACGACATACTTAATGCTCAATTTGTAAAAAATCAATTTGCATAAAGTTAGTATTATTATTTTACGATTTATATTGTTATAAAAAGCATAAATGTGTGCTCCATTTAAAACTGACAAAGCCCTAAGAAAATGATGCCCCTCAGCGGCAATACATTGCCGGAACCTGTGTAGAAACTTCCTTTATTTCACCTGACCATTCTTCCTTAAGAAAACAGGGCTCCCCACACCTTTCTTCTCATAGAGAGATTATGTCACTCGTAACTTTTTAACAAGTTTGCGAACTGTTTTTATACTTGGAATGCTATTGTCAGGATAGTTGCTTCCAAATCTTCTCTGCAAGGAATTGTTTTCACAGATCGTACATAAATCCCGTTCTTCAAGAATATATTATTTAGTGGCATAACTAACGAAGAACATTTAATACACAATTTACACACAATGAAAGCAACGAGTAATATAAGATCGCACAACCATTCACTGACAAAGCATCCCTCAAAGGAACTACAAAGTGCTACCTAAACATGCAGTATATGGGCCTTGATGACTGACTTCTCTCAGTACGCAACCGCGCTCTGGCCCGTAACTCAAATAACCTCACCGTAATTGCAATAAAAATGTACCAGTGGCTTCTCATGCATAAACCACATATATGCTAAATGAAGTTTAGCATAACTTGTAGAGTAACATTGAAATGCTCGGTTAGCAATATCATCTCATCTTTCTTCCAGGTAAAACAAAAGGTTAGATCAATCAGTATTTCAGCCTGTGTATTAAAGCTGAACTATTGTTAGCTGCTTCTAAATTATCCTTTGGTCCAGTATATTTCCCTCTCCTTGCAGACAACTCGTACATTGCTTCAGTAAGTCTAAGGGAAAGTATTTGTCCTAACCACAGTTGTGACCAAGTACAAAAAACGTTCGCCATTACGCATTGTATCTAAAGTTATAAATGAAGTTTTTGGAACAAAAAGTATCTGCAACTGAGAACCCAAATGAAATGTACCATATCTCCATCTGTACTTTTTAATTTATTTGAGATTTCCTATCCCTGTTCGAATGCTTTTAAACAATTGTTTAGCTGCAAAAGGTGATCCTTATAAACTCCAGTTATCAATTTCTGCTACATTATTCCTAATTAAAGAAAGCAAATATTTGAAGGGTCATAAATGAAAAAAAACAATAACTCTACTGAAAGTCTTCATAAAAGCTAACTAAAGAATTTCCTAATATCCTATGAATTTGCGTTAATACTACTAATTGGAAGAAAATATGTACGAATTAAAGGGAAAAATATCAGAATAAAAATAGTTTTAGTTGTCTTTTTAGGACAGCTAAAATACATTCCTTAAAAAGCTCTTTATCGTTTAAGCAACTATTGTCTGTGGCAAGCTTAACATTTCCTGCTCTTTAGGAAGGCTTTAATATTTAACAGCAAATCCATTATTTTAAATCTCATGGTCAAAGCTTAAAATTCCTTTCCCTACTCTGCAGTCAGAAGGTTAGGCTGTTTTTCTTTGTAGCTATTGTCTACTTTAAATACCTTCAACCCGCCTTCTCGTCGACATTATTTATCCTTCAACATTTTAGGCATAACCGCACGACTATGGAGACCTTTCGTGCTTCCTTGTGAAGCACATGTTCTTCCTCTTCACACCCGTATGTCTTCAAGGCCATGAACAAGGTCTGTGATTTGTTAATAGGATAAACGTGAGCTGATGTTTTATGTGCGTATCGAATATTTTCCAAACTCATTTTCTATGAGCAGTTTTGTAGTTTTGGATGGAGAAAGCTGGTGTGAAGTTCTTTGGTAACATTTAACGTTTCGTCAATCTATTTCTATCTTTTTATTATTTTAAATAAACACGCTTCGTACGATTTTGTAAAGTAACTTTCAATTTTAGGTGTTTATTATCGTTTTATTTATCAATTAAATTCTTTTAACTCAATTTTAAATATACAGCTTACAAATAACAATATAAGCAAAACTTACTATACAAATATCGAACTCAGCTAATTTCATAATATACGTGCTAAAATGAATAACAAAAGGAAATAAAAATAGCAACAGAACACACATTAGAATGTAAAATATGAACAATTTTTTAAATGTTCTTATTTTCACTGCCCTTTTTCCTCAGTCCAGACAGAAATAACTCTTGAAATATCGTTCTTTCATGTGCAGAGAAAAAATATAGAGCTTTAGTTAAAACCCTTGTCCCCTTATGTAGTGTTTTGCATAAAGGCACCTGTTGCCCATATTTTAACTTTGTTTCTCCATTTTTGTCAAATTCTTGAGTATCTGTCTTGTGAAATTACCCCTGCTGGTTTCAAGGCAATATACATATATTCTTTCGCAAAGATGGATTGATGTTCATTTTATAGTAAAGCATTTTATTATTGTAATCATTATTTTAAATACTAATATGCTCGTCATTTGCATGTCGTATTTATCTGGGCATTTCTAATTAATTGATTTCTTTCAGAACTGCAATTCTCGATATTGTACACTACAATGATATGTAAATATTCGCTCTTGCTCCGTTAGAAACCTTACCTTCCTTCTTTTACTGCTAGGAAGCGGCAGTCGACTCTCGCCTTTTAGTGTTGGTAACTACTCGTATATTTGAATTTCGGACTTCTTGCTCGAGGCTATCGTTTGACTGAGTGGGAGCTCGCGTCCCATTGTTCTGCGACGATATCCTCCAGTTAAGGCTTACCTACAAAATTCTTCTGTGAAATTTGTTAAATTTGAGGTCTATCTTATTTTCAATGATGAGAGCAGCGAGAGCAAGTTTCTATCCTAATTTATTCTTGTTACGCTCTATACTCGTTTTCATAATGAATTCTTTCTCCAAGGTTTTGTTATATGGGGAAGATATTTAAGGGAAGTTTATATTTCAAATGCTCATTCTTAAGAAACCGATTTATTTTGAGTTGCTGAAATCAGTTGTGATGTTCATAAAATTAATTCAATTTTTCATTCATTTGCAGTTAATTTAAGGAAATAATATCACTTGCACATTATGGTATATCAATAGTTTATTTATGCGCAAATAATTTATTTTGAGTTTGAAGATTAGTAACATATATTACATTATATCAACATGTTGAATATTATCTTTAGCATTTCATCTTCTTTCCCCATTAAACCGCTTTTGTACATGCACTCGTGGCAGCACAGATTAGAATCTATTGGTTCAGTGCAAAGAAAACACAGAAACGAAAACTGGCAGCTTTAATAGAGAAATGAGTATATGAAATAGCTACAAATCTTGAGCGCTTATCAACAAAATCGCTGTTGATTAGCCTAAAAAAAATTTCCAGATGTAAAGGAAATCAATTGTATTAAAATCAGAAACAATACGCACCAATCAGATTGCTTTCCGGATACCATGTCTGTTTAGCCGAGAGAGGATAACAGTCCAGTCATATCTCGTATACACATTTTAAAAGGCAGAGTTAAAGTACGGGTATCGCTAGCTGCGACAGACATAGTAGCCGAGACGTATAACATCCAGTGAACAGAAAAGATTTATAACTAAAACCGATAATTTTATATATTTCTTGCAACTGTAAAGATCATCTGGAGATCTTCTAAGATTTAGGAAACCTGTAAGCATCGCAACCTATTATTATTATTATTATTATTATTATTATTATTATTGTTGTTGTTATTGTTGTTGTCATTATTTTACTTTGGCAAGTAATGGAGAAGATTCCTAATCACGACTTCTTGTCCAAATTGATCTGCAGTTTGAATTTTTTGAGTTGATCTGTGGTGTCATATGACGCCGTATAGACTGCAGTATGTTTAAACCTATACAATTTTATATAGTGAATTTAAATCTAAAATTTAGAGGAGGCCCCTCCTCCCTAAATATAAACGTATATAAATTGCTATAACTTTCTAGAATTTTGAAGCATACATATATAAAAAGCTTGCAAAGTAAGTATTTAGTAAACACTTATATGTGGGCTTTTCTCGCAAAATATGGCGCATTTTTAACGATGACATCTTTTAATAAATACAGAAGAAATCTATATGTTTCACATTGTTACAAAAAATGGTTCTTTACTATATTGTAATTCGTTTTCATTTTCCCTTAATTCAAGGGATTTTTCTTGTATATGTGGTTGAGAAAATGTTTTATTTTTAATTGCAATGTCGACATTAAAAGTGACTGAAACTCGCGATAGAGGCTCTTCGTCGTATATAAATAAAGCTTTATTTGGTTTATTTAAGGACATTCTTTAACATCTCAGGTCATCAGCGTCCCATTCAATACAGGGCACGAAACGGCCAATAAATTTTGCTCAAAGAGATCTTTCGAGTTTGAGGTTCTTTATCGTGCCGTAAATGTACGACACGGGACCCACGGTTTTACTTCCCTTTCGAAGGAAGCCATACTTAGAATTTTTACGCCCGAAAAAATCCATCCATCCTGGCTGGGATTGAACCCGCGATCTTGGGTTTACGAGGACTTGACCACCAGAACCAACACATCTTCTAGGAAAATATATAATTTTCCTAGCATATTTAAATTCACAACGTTAACACATCCACAAAAAAATATAATTATTTCAATTTATTTATTCTATGTCCCATTTAAACAATTACAAATGTGCACAATTCGTTAAAATTCAATGTTAATATTCTTGTTTAGATACTTACAACACAAAAAGTTTTCTATGGCACCCTAGAGTATATAGATGCGATTTTCTCATCTGCCATAAATATAACATTTTAAATAATTTACCGCATATATTTATTTCTCGTTTAATACGTAATCTTATTCTCTTTTGGAGAATATAATAAAATAAATGTTGGCAATGTTGTACCGCCGTCTGTTGCCGAGGTAGACATCTTCATTAGCGTATATCATGTATGTAAATGACAAATACTGATTATATACAGCTTTACTATGGCTAACTAATATTTGTGTTTTCATTGCATTCCTAGTTCCGATATTTTCCTAATTTTATCTGTTTGTAGTCATGATTGTTAATATTTTGTTAGATTAGTGTATTCAGTCACGGCCCAGTTCTTTAAGTAAGGCATAGAATGATATTTTAGGGGACTGAAAGCAGAGGTCTAATGAATGAATGGTGTTTAACGCCCGTTTTTACTACAAAGGTACCACAGGCGGTGGACACTGGTGATGAATGAAATGAAATGATATATTGGGAAAGGATTTTATGGAAGGAATCGTTCCAGGCCTAAGTTTAGGGTACCTCCCCGGCATTTGCCATTTATGAGGACTGAGGAAAACCTGGAAAAAACCTCAGTCAGGAAGGACGGTCCTGGCGGTATTCGAACCCAGACCTCCCGCTCACGAGTCCGAGACTTAACGACCTCGGCCACCCGTGGCGGTAAAGCAGAGGTCGTGACAATATAAAGAAAACATAAAGTTTGCCAAATAAAGGAAGCGAAAACAATGGCCCGTTTCCAGATCAGTAGCATTGTTAGAAAAATAAAGAGTTTCTCTCGATTATCTCAGGAACCTTCCGGCAATATTCCTACCATTTGATCTTTTTCAATTTCTTTCTGGTGGATATACAAAGCTGACGGCACTGTTTCAACTCTACCCTCTCTTTTTCTTAGGAAGTCGATTTAATATTCTGCCCCAGAGCATTTCTTTATTATATTTTTGTTTATAGAGAGCCTTCGATGTTTTTTTTAAGTTTAGTAAAAATTCATTGTAATAGGAATTGCTCAGCTGCGGAATCACTGCAGACAAATTCCGTTTTGTGTTTAAAACTTCTAATGGCTTTAGTCGTATCTGTTATCAGTGGTGTTACAAAATGTTTAATCAAAACTCATTAATGAAAAATTAATATACAATAATTAATGATGTTAACGTTCACAAAATTATTTCTGTATACAGCATTCAGAATTTGACATTGTGGGCTAAGATAGTGCGACCAATTGAACATCGGAAAAAAAGACTGCTAGGCGATATCAAAATTCCGCTATAGTTAAGCATAACAATTTACATGAGGCATTATGAAACTACTATAAAGAACAGAACCAATTAACAGGTAAGCGTTTCAATATTGAATATGTTTGTTTTGAAATTCATTATTTAGAGTTAAATAAAATATATTGTTAAAGTAAATTAATTTACTCTAACAAATTTAAAACATTATTGAATATTAAATACCCTTAAGAGTTTTTTACGATTGAACAGGATGTGTGTCGTTTATTTTAGGTTGCACCAAGAAAGACATTTAAAATAATTAAAAGAGACCATCAAGGAGTCGAAGTTCATAATAAATAATGTAGATGATGAAATAGCAAATAAGTAGCAAGTTATCACGCTGCCTGGGGAAATCGGCAAGTCGTTAAAATCTTTCGCAGAAGGTTAATGTGTGAAAAATGTATTTTGTAAGTAGGTGGAATAACATAAATTATTTTGAAAGATTGGGGATATCGGGTCGCACATTAGTAATATTAATAACAGACATAGGAATACACATTGAGAATGTCATTACGTTAAACAATCAGAAATGTGAATATTTTCCCCTTGCATTAGACGAGAGCTCTGATACAATGATACAGCTCAAGTTGTAAAATTCTTACGCGGTATATATGAGGACCTTGGATCTCCAATAAAGAAAATAAATGCCACAGACCGTACAGTGTATATATATATATATATATATATATATATATATATATATATATATATATATATATATATATATATATATATAATGGAGGAATAGATTTGCAATGAACCTTATTGTTGTTGCATAAATCTCCTATCATTGCGCGGAGGATTTATAATTGTTTTGTTAATGTCATTTGTTTTGAAAACCTCAGTCCCCTTAGGTTTATTTATCATTTTGCCAAATTAGATAGACTAATCTGTTAATTTGTTCTGCAACTATGCACTGCTGTTCATTTTGTTACAGTTTATGTTTATGATAGCTCAGCAAAGACATATAACGTCAAGTGAAATGACAATGTGCTTTTTACTATTCTGCATGTATGAAAACAAGTATTTAATTTATTTTACTTTTTCATTTTTGTATTATATACTTTTCAGTATGCCCCTGGTCCCACCGGCTACATTGACTCCCCGTGCGTCCCGTGTCGTACATTTACGGCACGAAAAAGAACCTCAAGCCTGAAAGAGAGGCCTCTGAGCAAAATTTGTCGGCCGTTTCACGCCCTGAGTTGAAAAGGACGCTGATGACCTGAGATGTTAAAGAGCGTCCATAAATATTTATTACATTAACTCCACCTCGGAATGATTGGCGTTCCTCTATTGCAATGCGGGTCAGTCTTATTTTCTTGATTCGGCGCGGCATAAATTTTGCCGACCACTGGTTTATATTAACATTGCAGGGTAGGCACAACAGATCATTCTTTTCAAGTTTCTAACTATTAAATTGTTAATAAAATCTAAATAATCTTGTGCAGTTTTTCTGTTTAACTTAATTTAATAACCCCTTGCCAACTACACATAATAGGGTTGTTGCATTTAGCATCTAGTTCTGTACAACAATTTATTTAAAAAGAATAAATTAAAGAAATATTTCACCCGAACTTTGAGATAGTATATTTGTTTCAGTGAATAAGGTAAATATATTTTACAAGGTATAGTACAATTATCGTAATTTTCAGCTTCTTACAGATCGCTAGACACGTGGTTTACAGGTCCTGTCCTCATGGCAACCAAGGTTGACCTTGGAAGTAGCCAATTCCTGTTCTATACCCCTTGCTCTCTCACCCAAGTTTGTGGGCAATGTTTTCACATTATTACAACTGTCTATGTTTGACATGTTTAAGGTATAACCAGCTCTGTGTTGCAGCACTTAGCAAAATACACAGCTATCTATTTATGCTGGAGTGCTACTCTAAGGAAAGTTATGCCAATAATAATTATTACTTTAATGGGCTGAGTATTTTAATGGGTAATATTCTCCTCACAGCCCTATAATGGGGGGAACGATTGATAGCAGTATTCGACTCATTTTTTTAATTGGTTTATTTAAGAACCCTCTTTAACATCTCAGGTCATCAGCGTCCCACTCAATTCAGGGCGTGAAACGGTCGACAAATTTTGCTCAGAGGCCTCTCTTTCAAGCTTGAGGCTCTTTTTCGTGCCGTAAATGTACGACACGGGACCCGTGGCTTTACTTCCCTTCCGAAGAGATAAATGGTAAACTGGGAAGTATGGAATGTACTTTCGAATGAAGCCAGCAGTTGGTGTATGTGAGCAGGGCTGCGTATTTCAGCAAGCTCCAGAATTTAATTTGTGACAGGGGTCTGGAATGGAGGCCACGAAGAATGAACAACGTACATATGTGAAAATAGCATTTCTCTGGGCAAGAATGCAAGAGGGTGCCACACAGAGCTATGGGAAACATTGGGTGCCAGGGCTAGGCCCTTTTGAACTGTAGAAGTTGAACAGAAATCTTCAAACGGGGTAGAATATCGATTGCCGATCTGCCGCGCAGTGGGAGTCCTTTGTCCGCGGACAAGAACGTGTGGCTGATGGTGACGAAATAGTGCTTGCGCGAAGCTAGGCCCTGAACACTTGTGGAATTGGAAGAGTCTACTCGCTACGAAACATTTTGCATCAGTATGGCCAGATTTCAGGAAGAAATTCCCCTCGCCATTGTTGGATAAGACAGGGTATGCGAACCATATGCTTCCCACAGCTCTGGGTGGCATTCTCGTGCATTCATGGCTTGTATAAATGCTATTTTTACATATGTACATTGTTTACCATTCGTGACCTCCATTCATGACCACTGTCGCTCACCAATTGAACTTCGGGGCTAACTGAGATACGCAGCTCTGCTCACCTACCCCATCTAATGACTTCATTCTAAAATACAGTCCATCCATGATCTTTCAGTCGTACATCTTAGATATTTCGTATTGTCCCTTGTTCGCGAGAAAAAAATAGTTGCCATGATCTATGAATGCGTATGAAGGATATCTAATAGTGGTGTAAAAGAGCGCCATAAAATGTTTTCTAAATGTGAACTTCGGACAGGATTAAAAGGAAAGAGTGCTAAAAATGTGTTGAGAGGATACGGGAAATATGTGTCAACGATGGTTTATGATATCGAACGGTGACATGCTGGTTGTCCGTATTTCAGCAAGGACCTGATGCTGTGAAGGAAGTGTCAAAAGCAAATCGCCTTGTCACCGCAGCTCACTAAAGCGCGAATCTATCTGATCAGTTAGATAACTGAAATACTTAACAATGGAATTGTATCACTTTAAATTCGTGTTACCTGCCTGTTTTTCAGAACAACACAAAACCTTGCATTTGTGTAATTATGAAAATCAATACGCCAGTAGCATGTAGAGTTGTCTGTACTGTCTGGATTTTATTAAGGCTAAAAATGACCAGAGTTTCCTGATTCTACCCATGTTAAATATAATTGAAGACATGGGGGAATAACAATGAAGGTCTATATTTTTCTCATTTTCAGATTATAACGCAATCTGATAAAGAAGCTCGTTTCTTTGAGAATATTCATCTGAGAAAATGGAAGATAGATGAGAGACCTACTATTTGACGTATAATTCTAATGCGAGAAAATAAGTTTTAATCTTTAGGAGAGTACGTTTTCTGTATTATGAAATATCTCTTCTAAGAACCGCAACAGCAGCAACAACAACAGCAACAGGAAAATTAGAAAATTTAAAAGTAAATTTATGTTGAAGTATTCTTAGTGAAAGTTTATCTCCGCTCCCTTCCCAAAAAATTATGCAGTCATAGGTGTCCAGATATTTTGACTTCAAAAGATGGCAGCCCTAACATACAGAAAATGCTGGACATTTGTATTATTTTGAACGTCAAATTTTAAGATCTCTGTTAGAAGGTTACAACGACATTTACAATTCTGTACTGTTATGGAACTATAGTTTCAATTGTTAGAACAGAACTTGGTATGTATTGTCAACGCAAGATCTTGCCCTTCCTATACAATCTTCCTATACAATCCAATTAGATCTAATTGAAAATTGAAATCATAGTTCTTCTCGAATATTTTAGATAGCTTTATTATTTTCGAAATAGTACGTAGAGCTAAGATTATGTCAAATTCAACATTATCTTCTCTCCGGCTCTTGTATGCTGGTAGGTCTACTATCTCGGAAAGCAGTGATTTCAACGCGAGATATTTTTGACATGCCATACAGCTATAGATAAAGCAGTTTGTGGAGCATATATTTAACCATATAGTCATAGAAGAAATATAGGACACCAAGCAAACAATGGTTTGGCTATACAAGTTGCGTTACTGGTTTCATAAGTAGCCTCAAAGATAATAGGCAATGATAACAATGGATGTCAACTATCAGCTTCAGGACGCGCAGCATTTGCAAGAGGATGGCATGGCCGATGTACATGACCCCCAAAGCGCGCCATAATTGGAAGAGGGTTATTAATAAAGAGCCTGCCCAGAACAGGCCACTTCACCTACTGACAGCATCACGCCGGAGTCAAGGTCTTCATCTCTGAAAGAGAAGCAACTTTCGCTTGCTTTTACTGCTAGTAACGCTATGGTAACCCGACTCTACCTGACGGCAATTAACATAAAGTACTTGACCTTACGATCCTGGGAAAAAGACCCTTCTGATGTAATCTTGAAGTAACAGTTAACGATAACACGTTCCAACAGCTACTGGATATATGAACTTAGGGGTATTCCACTCTATGTACCGAACATTTTACAGCTATCCAGTTGTTTCTTCTTTCGTTTATATTAAGTACCTCAACACGGACGCTTGTTCAAATTACATCAAGCTTACACAAATATGAAGCAAAACAAATAAAATAAAGAAATATAAACATGAAATTATGAATGTAAATAGCAGGATTAATGTACAATACATATAAATATCCTATGAAGATAAGCATAAAATGTGGATTTACGACAATTAAAAATAAATTAATTAAATAACTATTTTTCTGTCATCTTTATAGTGCGTTAATTTTTTTCATTCATTTTGGTTAAATTGTACATTTTCCCGTTGTTTTTTATGATTATCACATTATTATATGGGCATATATTGTCTTTGTCACTGCTTGTCCTATTATTTTCATTATTCCTTATTCATGTTTTATAGAACATGTATATACCCTCTCTTTCAGTTTAACATGCATACGTTAAATGCATATTCCCTTGTTACTGCGTATGGTATTTATCGTATAATCATTATTTTTTTTAAAAGTTTTGTTAAATTGATAGAGTGGAAGAGAAGGCATAATGTATTTAGCTCTGCCACAGTAAATAAGTAAAAAACATAATTAAAATGTTTTTCAAATTTCATTCATAGAAAATAACCATGAAACAAAACGATAAAACCTTAGGAGTGTTAAAGCAATGGAGAAGTAACCGGGAAAGTTTTGGGAGTAGTATTTAAAAGGAAGCAGATGAGATATTAGTACGCAGCAGTCAATTTAAAATTTCAAAATGCCCCTACCAAAAATTGCTGTTTCAATTTAAGTGAAGAAAACACATTTTAAGCTGAAGATCTATTATTTGCAAAGACTAGGCTAGTGCTAAATGTATGCTCGGGCTAATATTTTATGTACCAACGTCAGCAGGGCTCAATGTCAAAACGCTTAGTTGTGAAAAAAACAGGCATTTAGTGACTTATCTTATCGTTGTCCCAGCAATTGTATGGGCTAACAGAATTTATGCTAATCCTTTCGAATGCGGACGCACATGAAAGCTTCTAATAGTCGTCTTTGCTCTGTATATCCAATATTATTTTTTTTAAAGAAAAACAGCCAGATATAAGGATAAAAGGCAACTAATTCTCTTTAATTCCTCACCGCAAATCAGAAAAATTATGAATAGAAGATTATGTAGGTCCTAAAATATTAGAGGGAGACACTAACTGTATTTTAATGCTCCATTTTACTGGTATCTTTTCAACGCAGTACTTAATAAAAAGAAAGATATTTGTAACGTAGAGTTAAAACCCAAAATTTTAAGAAGTATGTTGCAACTTTAATCATTCGTTGTAACAATAGGAAAAAGATAACCCTAGCCTCGGAATGCAAACATTTAAGCACAGTATGTTTTGTAATGAGATAAAACGAATGACTTGTGCTCATGACAGTTCAAAGTATCATGAAGAATTGCATGTTCCTGCTTAAAGATTATCTTTTGCACAATTGGGTTATATTCGTTATGAGGAAGGAAAAAACTTGCGTTTTGCCCCGAATAAGTTTTACTTGTTTATTTTTTTAAGGATTATGGTACATAGGGTTTTGAACAGGTTTTGTTTTAGCAGATGGAAAACCTTTGCAGTTTTTCCAGGTTTTTCCAGCGTTTTATTTACTTTGTAAGATATAATAGCCTAGAAATAGCAAATGATTAAGTAAGGAAATAGAGAATCATATTTTATCTCTGGATGATATAATCTATAAGATTGGAAATATAAAAACATTGTGCAATGTTTCTTAACGTAGTAACTTTCTTACGAATGTTTGAACTTGAATAATGAACGAAGCCTGTCATTTTGTTTGACTGTGTTAGGAGGCCTAGGTCAAGACTGAAGCAGTTAAGGCATGATTTGCCTGTCCTCATTCACTGTTGCATCAGCAACATGTAGGCGTAAAGTTGCAATTTTACCGCTACAGAAGCTGTAGCCGATAATGGTAAGGGTGTCAATGTTATTTTCACAACAGCTTCTGGAAAGAAGGCGACGGATAGTATGCCTAAAACAATACTATTTTAAAAAAAATGGGAGAAACAAGCACTGACAAGTTTAGTGAATTATTGGTCGCTTTCGGTACAAATATTTAAATAATTAGTTTGTTCTATCGGGCACATCCAGAGTTGATAGTACGGTCACCATTGTAATAGCAATTTATAAATAGTAAAGCAAGAAATTGATCACTTCTTTGGTCTAGCGGTTAGCGTTGCGACTGCTGCTCGAGAGGCCCAGAATTTTTCTAAGTTAGGAAGGTCTGGAACGGGGTCCACTCAGCCTCGTGAGGACAATTGGGTAGCTGCCTGATAGAGAGGTGGCTATCTCCGATTTGTTAAGCCGCGAGAAGCAACCAGTGGAATGCGGTGTGCTGATCACATACCCCCCTGCAATGCTGCACTCTACCAATGACATCTATCACGTGATGGAGGTAGAAGACGCAGCGGTGGTCGCGGTAAGGCAAAGGCCTACAGGGGGCTATGGAAAAACCAGTCTTGAAGAAAAGAAAGCAAGAAATACTTAGATTAGGCTAAAAGGTTTTTAAGTTACATAAATAGGAGTTAAATATTTAACTGTAAACCTGAAACAATACCAATATGATAAGTTACTGATTTGGAATTAACATAGTATAAATTCCGAAATTTATTTTATGAATTATAAGCGTAATTTTTGAGTTTGTTTGAAACCTTATTAGCTCAAATCGATAAAAACGCTAACCTGAACGCCTCGCCAAATGTGTGCTCTTTAGGTCAATATTTAACACAACAAATTAATTTTGCGGCATTAAGCATTTTTTAATGATGGTGAAAAGAGAGACGGTTCTAGACTGTCAGAAACATTAATAGCTATTGCGCTTTGAATTGCTTAAATCTGACTGCTTTGTCCTTCGTTTCCGAGTTCAGATTTATGTTGGACAATGAACTCGTCGAGGTGACAAAGGTAATACTTGGGAGTCGCATTTTGGGTTCATATATCTTGCGGCCGGATATCCTAACCATCGGTTTTTTCGTGGTTTTCCTTCCTCATTTAGGCGAATGATGGGATGGATACTTCCTTTCTACGATTTTCCCCACTTTTATTTTTCATATCATTTCATCCTATAGTGTTGGTTGCTGGGTATAAAATGTGGGCTGATGGTGTGCGGCGTTGCGGTAGATTATAGTCTGTTCTGGCGTTTGGCGTGTTCTTCTTGGATACCTCCTCTCGCAGACTTGCGATCTGATCTCTGCGATTTATTACCTAAAATCTTTAAGGATCTCCACCTATGTTCACAGATTTGGCAGCCTTTTCTCAACTCTTCCTCCCAAATTTGCTACCCTTGGGAGATATTCGTACAATAGAACAAACAATGTGGCTACAGCGCCGGTGCATTCTCCTCCACCCCGTGCTATCCTGCTTGAATTCCAAATTCTTATTGATGATTTATTAAAATACACCAGTTAACTTAATACTTGACACTTTTCAAGACGTGATAGTTACAGCAGTTTCTGGTAACATAACTTAAACTTTAAAACTAATATATTAAACAGCTTTGCTGAACATAGATTACATATTAATTTCTTTCTTGGGCACTGCTATTGCCAGAAACGGTAAAAAGAAACTAAGGATTTCATTCACAAGGTAAAAACCTCTATTAACCACAACAGTAACTATCCATGATTATTGCCGTAAATAATATCGTATAAGGCAATAAAGCTAAGCATATTAATTATTTTTCCTCTTTATCGCATTAACATGTATCGATGGTATTAATTACAAAAATAATAATGAAATTAAAAAGGAAATCATATGAATATACAATAATTATATATTACATACAGCTGGTT
This sequence comes from Metallyticus violacea, assembly GCA_030762175.1. NCBI lineage: Eukaryota > Metazoa > Arthropoda > Insecta > Mantodea > Metallyticidae > Metallyticus > Metallyticus violacea. The sequence goes on from CM060833.1 coordinate 56,749,195, forward strand.
TTACTTTTTACTTCAAGTATCTATGTCACTATTTGGTTACATTATTCTATTAATACAAGATGTCCAGAATGTACCAGCACAATTTCATAAATTATTAGAAGACTTTAAACACCGTTCTACTTATTGACGCTCTAGTGTCTATTATAAATCACGTGATATTATCGAAGGGAAATTGTTGGAATGTAACAGTTATATGGCAATGTTTTATGACGTTAGAGGAATATTTTAGGAAAACATTTGATGACTATAATATTTAATAATACTTAAAACATTAACCGTTGTATCTTTTCATAGTAAAATACTGCATCACTTCAAAATGTTGTGTTCATTTAACTATTTCCAACTCATGGGTAGGCTTAAAAGTTAGAATTTAATAAAAGTTCAAGTTAAGTTGCAGTTATTATGTAAATTGAGTAAAGAGGCAAGGTCGACATTAGGACAAGCCTATTAATGGATGAAAAAACCTTTCTACAAAAACGCCCTCTCTTCATGGGGGTGGTACTACGTTGGATAAGCTGTGAAGAAATGTTCTGCTACATTCGTTTTATAGTCCTTTGCAATTATCAAAGTTGCAGAATAGCCATATGCACTTGTTACAGTTTGAATGACATTTCAGTTAATATTTTAACATCACGGTATTGTGGCAAAAGTAATGCAGAAACAGTCATAAATGCTAAATTAACTATCAGATGAACAACTCCCTAAACTTCCTACAAAAGTGTTACAATTTCATCTTAGATGACATTTTCAAGTTGTTTCCGAGCAAAGCGAAAACGAGTAGACGAGGTAGCTTAACAATACACATTCTTCTATCAACCACTAAGAAGTCACGCCTATCATTGCTCATCTTTCTTTCACATCTTTTCTTAATGTGTGTCACTGTGGCCACTCTCTCACTCCCGTGTGCCCATTTTCAGTTCTCAAAACCTGTCCTTGAAGCCTTCCCACGTTATAACCCAACTCGCAGTTCTGTTATGAAATTCGTGTATTTGCGTACATAGGCGTTACTTTTCGTGTTGAAGTAATCATTCATTTTCTTCGTAATTACAAGGTGGGGTCTACCCAGACATTGATGATTGTTTTCAAAAGTGTTCTTTGTAACTTTTTCAGTAAAACATCCATGTATATTTTCTTATTTCAAAACTGAAAGGTCTAACATGTAATGAACCAACTCAACAAGTGTCATTTGACTTGTATGCATGAACTACCCCATTGCATAAGATACCTCGATGATGCGTAACAAATGATGGAATGGGCATAAACATATTTGACAGTTTTGAAGCATGCATAAATTTACTGGTGTAACTACAATTTTAAAACGGGGTATCGCAAATCATATATTTACATACTGATAAATAAAATGCTCAATTGATTTAAATACGACCAACTTTGTGATTACGGTAAATATTTTGATAAGTTCAAATACATAAGCTATGGCAATAATAATTATGGCAATCACTTTAAACGTTAATAAAAATTAAGCAAAATATTATTACTGCAATCAGTTTGTTTAATAGGCACGTATTTCTTCCTTCAGCATTTTTGAATAGCTTCAATAATTTGCTAATGAAAACAGGGACGCAGCGGGCAGTGATATACTTACTAAAACCATACTGTATACAGGCAACCACACCATACTAAAACGGAAGATAAATTACAAATAACATTAAATAAATGTACGTAAAGCGATATAATTTTGAAATACTCAGTAATAAAACTAAAGTTATGGCATTCCAAGGAAGTATCGCTTTAGAAACAATTTTAACACCACTATCACAAGGTAAATAAACAATAAATTATCTGGGATGTAATGTCTGTTTTAATTACGAAAATGACATAAATTATGAAATACCTGGATTTCAATATGAATGTAGCAACGATTAGAAAACAAGAAAGATTAAATGAAATCATATAATAACAGATTATAGAAGATCAAGTATATTCATGTACTGCGATACAGCTCATTGGCTTGGATAATGAAAAGAAGGGGGAAAAAAAAACATTTAAAATCAGATCAGCTGGTATTAAGTTCTTCCATTCATAATTCAATTATGCAACGTAAATTAAGACACATTAGATAAAGGCTTAAAATTTTCTGAATGGAAGAAAAAATGAACACCTGCCGTCAAATTTAAGACAGTATTTTGATTGAATGATTCTACATCAATTTCCAGAACTAATATTATTACACCACGCAATCGGAATTTGTATACACGAGTGTAAATTTGTTAACCTTCAGTGTACGCGACCCTCGGTAAAACTGGAAATTAAAGTTCCACTAATACAGGCAATTGAACTTGCTCAGTCGTGTGTATCACATCAAATGTTTCAGTTGCATTTCTGTAGGAAGTGCATTTAGTATTTCTGATATGCATTGTGTGTCAAGAGATATATGATAGTAAAAGTATTGTTTTTCAAAAAAAAATCGTACAGATATTATAGGAGAGAGAATTTTCCTACAGTTTCAGGAGTAACTCTTCAGGAGAAAATGCAATTTTCAGATTGGTAAACAAAATTATTACCCAAGTAATAAAAAACCGAAACTAAAAGAATGGTTTTGACAGAGAAGCTTGATGGATCAGACTATCGATTTAGAAACTTTTCCTTGAAAGTCCTTACCACAATTAACCCAGAAAGTTGGTGTATCTATCAGTTGTGTGTATAAAGCCACTCAGCTCCATATCAAATTACTGCTGTACTTGGAATAAAACTGTGAAAGCTCTAAAACAAAATATCTGGAAGGCATTTTACAATATTCGGGAGGATGAATTGCGGCGAGTGTCACAAAATCTTTTCGAATGGATTCTGGCATGTCTCACAGCTGAGGACATATACTTCAAGCATCTCTACAAAATCTATTACTAGTGATTAATACTAATGGCGAAAAAAATGCATGCAATAATTTCCGACCACACGACATGATTTCGCTTGACAAATGGTGTGGCCATTACACAGTACCTTCACTTCGGTAAAATGAATTTACGATTGCTTAGCGGAATGAGGGCCCTGGATACTGAGATTTTGGAGGTAAATTTGGAACAAATGAAAAATGGCAGTGTGTGATGAGGACGATGATGATGTTCTTTGCAAATTTAATATAATAAACACATTGCCCTAAACAAAGGGGCAACTTGTAGACATTAACAGCATATATTAGTTAAAAATAAATTATGCTGCAGATATGAGTGTGGCCTTCAGATATTTCGAAATAAATAAACCAAGTTATTATAATGTATCCAGCGAATGCACGTTCTTAAAAACCTTTCAGTCTTTCTTTTCTCTCTTACTTTTTCAAAACTTAGTGTCTGGACATTACTTTATTATAAACATATTTTTTAAGTTATTAAGGAATATAAAAGTATTTGATGGGTAGAGAAAAGACCCCGGAGTATGCTGTTGGATCTCACTTTTATAAAATAAATAGAACTAAAGTGTAACAAAGGCTTATTATTTTAGCGTCATAAAGCAGAAGATAAAGCAAAATAGGTAAACAAGAAACTGGATTTGTGTTTAAAATATTACAGCAACAGAGTTTACGAGACTGTGTAAAATAAATTCAGAGATAGACGATTTGGTTTTAATTCTAAAAGAAAATAGAATAAACAGAGATAATGAATTACTTTAAGAAAATATTCCAATGATCATTTAAATACACATTGCTTTAGTCTATGTGTTACTTGCCGAGAAAGAAACAAAAACATCGCCAAAAGTAACGTTGACTGTGTAGCTATTTTAACACCCTTATTTATTCTGCTCTCGAGCAAACAACGTTCACAGGAAATCATTACCGTTTTTCGCTCCAGTCAAAATAACGACACCAAATTTTACACCGAAAAAGACGTCGATATTCCAGTAATTGGCACGTGTGTTAAATGAGCAGGTCTTTCACAACCCACCGGTTCGAGCTACGTTTAGTTGAATCAGTCGATAATGAAGCTACCGATCTGCCCCCAACTCACCTTTTAGCAAACAGCACCTTGACCCCTTTCAACACCATCGTCATATCCATTTGTTTCATCAGAGAAAGCAGTGTTTGCTTTCTTTAAATATTTTGTATGACCTCGCCTGTATCGCGTCAATTGAGTGTCTGTAGAATTTTATGAGGTGCGTGCTGGTGAGAGATTAATTTTAGTGTCGACACTTGGTAGATTATTCATCCGTGGAGCTCCGTTTTTTTTTTTTAGAGTCGTTCTATTGCTAAAGAAGTCTTTTTTTTTTTTGAGTCAGCTGACGGGATTTTATTTAAACGTCAGACAATTAGAGTTGTCTCAGTGATATGACTTTCATCAAGAATGTTAATTTTTCCTTCCTTTAGCTTAATTTTGAATATAGGTGAAGGTACTATACCTGCTTCCTCGGCGTAGTATTTAGTGAAAAATTATATCGAATATCATTTAGTTTTTATTTTGCACTGGAATGCGAATATGTAATTTTGATAAATTAGCATGTGTTGTAATTCAAAATTCTCTATTGTTACCATTTTTTTTTCAGAAAAACAGCTTTAAAATTTCTCATAAAATTTCAACATGTTTTAAATAGCTTCATAACTATAAAGGAAATATTATCACAAAATAGATTAATTAATTAGTATAAAGTATATTGAAGAGTCAAAAAATAACTATCAGAAATACCTATAGTTATAAATATTTTTGGTTATCATGTAAAAGTATGAAAACATTTTCAAAAGAAAAATGCATAAATATTTACATTTATACAATACATCAGGAACATCTGTAATTATTTCCAGCAATAGTCAATGCTTGGTGGCTATTTTTCTCTGTATCATTTTTCCATGACGGCAATGTCCTGATGAAAATGTTCTTACTGTTAATCACTAATGGCAACATATTAGGAGGAAAGAAGTTTCAGTGGGAATATAGAAAATGTGTTTCAATAAAAAATTACATACCATTAGCATGTCTTCAACTATTTTTTTATAGTTTTCAACCCTTAATACAAAAAAAAAAATACTGCACATAGTCTTGAACACTATGCATGCTTGCTTCTCATTGTCCATTAACAGATCATCTTGTATTACTTCTGGAATATGTGGAGCAATAAAAGTATGTTCTTTCTGTTTAACTTTACTTAATATAATGAAACTGCGACTTTGCGTCTAAAGACTTTGCAAAATGTTTCATTAACTCTGACTTTATGTAAAGCAGTAGCAACAAAATATTGTCTTTTTTAAATGATTATTTATTTCTGAAACGCATTTGATCCAGAACCAAACACGTCTTGCTAGTTAACGTTAACTTCATAGTGTTTCCCTTTAGCTCGACTGTCCCCTCACACATAGAGCGACGATGTTTTTTTCCAGAAGTAGTCCTATTACTTTTAACATATCCAAAATTTGCCACTCGTACATTAATACATACTCTTTGCAACATGTGCTTAACATACAGTCTGCTGCACTGCAGGAATCCATCCACATATAAACATAAATTACCGATAATCTCCGAAAGTTTAAGCTTTCATTTTTATCATTAAGACTATGCATTGGAATTTCTAAGCACTAAAACCAGAATGAAGGGGATTGAAGTGATGATGCTATTGTACTGTAGATTTAGGTAAGGGTACAATAGGCCACGTACTACAAAGCACCTTCTCTGGTTATGGCTGACATGCATTAGTTCTCGTTTACCTGTCCGGCGGGTCTCATAGCCTGTGTTTTCGTATACCTAAACTTGATATTAGGATTTCCGATGCGTAATTATGACAAAATACATCCAATGCTTATTTTATGCCACTCAAGAGAGACAAAACTCCCCTTAGTGAGGAAATTAGTAGCGAAAAAACGTTGCTAAATGAGATGGATATAATTGCAAATTATGGCAGACTTGTACAGCTATCTCCTCAAAAAGCATTACGTCTTTGTATTAAATGGCGAATACTCCTGTTCCACATGTCAAAAAGCAACAAAGCGAATATACAGATATAATCGCCGTGTTCATTACGTATACTCTCATCTTTCTTTGAGAAGGTAACTTGTTAATATAATTTATTTAAGGACGCTCTTTAACATCTCGGATAATCAGCGTCCCATTCAATTCAGGTCGTGAAACGGTCGGTAAACTTTGCTCAGAGGCCTCTTCTTTCAGGCTTGAGGTTCTTTTTGTGCCGTAAATGTACCACATGAGACCCACTCTTTATTTCCCTTCCGAATGAAGTCATACTTAAGATTTTTAGGACCGAAAAAAATCAACACTGGCAAGGATTGAACCCGCAATCCTGGGTTTATCAGGTAAGTATGGTTACTACTAGACCGAAAAGGTAACAATGGCATGTAATTAGTCTTCACATGTTTCTCAGGTCCTTTGATAATATAGCAAGACAGCGACAATAATATTTTTGCTTCACTTAATAGCAGTCTGGGATTTAACAGCAGACCAACCCCGCTTGGAGTGGTGTAATAGCTTCAGTCAATAGCAATCTAGGATTAACAAGACAAACGTACAGCTAAGGGAGGGTTTAGCGGTGTAACTATTGGAATTTCGAATAACGGTGATCTATCAAAAGTTTGGCTCTTTTGACATCGGCTGGGTATACGATGAACGTGGCATTAATAACACAGGTTATTTCCGTTAATCAGCTAAAGAAGCCAGTTAAGGGGAAAGGGGCACCTTCAAAATATTTTGGATGTTAATAAGCTTTGGATCCACCTGTTTGGATGTGGAAAATATCAAATTGGGTTTAATATAATTCACATACTAGTTACAAACTGTCCCCTGCGCTCGCAGAAGATTGGAGATTAGTGCAAGCCGTCTATTGTTTTATTTATTTTTATTCGACATGTGAATAAACGTAATAAAGAGATTTGTTGAGCAGCTGGACGACATTGCTAATTCAAGGCGGTTTCTGCGAGACAGTGCTATTGTTACATATCAGCCGAGTCTTTCACCTTAATCAAAAATTTTCTTTGACGACGGACACATTTTCAAAGAATTTATTGCCACTCAGATTACTAGATCTAATGTTACCGGTTTGTTTTTATGCGGTTACCTTGAAAATCTCGAACAAATGGCGGCAAAGACCAATCTCATCACTGCAACGTACAGTATCGCCAACTTAAATCGTTGTTAGATGTATATTTAGAAAAAGTTCCCTCACCTATTTCAAGATCTATATTTTTGTTTAAGGTACCTAAAGACAATAGAGCTTTGTTTTAAAAAATTGAAAAAATTATATTTCTAACATTTGGGCATTCACATCTAAAGCATTGCCTTTGTGCCCTAGAGTTTTTTTTTTTTTTAAAGGAGTTTTAACACTGAGGCATCACAGGCGGTGGACACTGATGATACATGAAATGAAATGATATATTGAGAAAGAATTTTTTAAGGAAGGAAGCATTTCAGTTCTAAGTTTAGAGTACCTCCCCGGCATTTGCTATTTATGAGGACTGAGGTAAACCTGAAAATATCTCAATCGGGGAGAACGGTCCTGGTGGGAATCGAATTCCAGACCTCCCGCTCGCGAGTCCACGCTTTAACGACCTCGGCCATCCATGGCGGTAGATTATCGGTAGCAATTTTTAAATAATTGTAAGCTGCAATGCTGGCATTTAAATCCTCAGTATGTGCCAACATTTTTGGAATTATTGAAATGTAGGACATTTTTCAGTTTATGTACAAAGTGCTAATATCGTGTATTGCTCTGCCATGCTACAGTGATATTTGAATTACCGGCCGTAGAGCGCGACTGCTTGCTCGGATAAAGCAATCGTCAAGGCCTATAATGCATGTGCAGGTACTTGCATTGCGTGTAAATTGTTATTCATTAGTTATGTCACTACATAAATGTAGTCTTCAACAAGTTTTTATGCACGATACATATGTGGAAACTGAGTCTATCAGAGAAGTGGTAAGGCGATTCGCAAGAAAATATTCCGGCAATCGTGTTCGAAGTAGATAAATTGTTCGGCAACTTGTTACAAAGTTACGAGAATCGAGATCTCTCAATGACAGGGAACCTGTTCCAAACAGCCAACTTTTTATGGAAGAAAATTGAGATGAAATACAAATATTTCCTACGCAGAAAATTGCCACTGAGGGGCATCATTTTCCACATCTCTTATAGCGCGCGCACGCACACACACTTACACACACACACACATATATATATGCTAATTACAATCAGTTTTAAATACAGTACTAATTCTAAGCGCATCGACCCTTATATATCTCGTTTTCGTTTGAGGTGGCTACGCTTCCAGGGAGCAGTCTCGCCCTCAGTCAGCCTGTAACTCAAATAACCTCACTGCATTACAACCTACAACATTTCCATGGTTCAAATAACAGTAAAAAGAAATGTAATTGTTTTATTATAGCAACATAAAGTATAAATTATTTATAGTACACCAACCTATATATATATAATTCAATTTTTAAAGATTATGGAAACTGTACATATCTAGTGGTAAAAATACTGTTTATTATATGGTGATATTTTTTTAATGTTTTAATTTATTTTTTCTTTGAGTGCATTGGTCTTCTCGCGACGCCTGTGGATTGCGGCATGAATACTATGGATATAATCTAAACGAAATGAAATGAATTAATGATGGCGCAAATGAGCTCAGAGCCCTTGGTGCCTCAAAGCTATCTGATATGCATCATCTCAGCTAATGAAACATTCCGGGGGGAAAAGCCTTACCCAGACAGCTTGACCTGACCGTAGAACCCAGGACCTCCGAATTAGTAATCGCAAACGCTACCATGGAAGCGGTCAATGTGCTAAGCTTCTTCCAAAAAAGTATATTTTCTTTATTTATTTATTTTGATTTATTTGTTTATTTTTCAGTTCCAAATTGCTCCAGTTCAACAATTTTAGTGAGAAATTTAATTTTTTTTTTCAGAAATACTTCAATTACCACAGCAGATTTTTCATAATGCAAGTACCTGCTTTATCATATATGTATATTTATAGTTTAAAGTTATTAAGTGTACTTTTTGGTAAAAGTCCATTAAGAATGAAACATTTTTGTTTAATATAATTTAAAGATTTTATAAATATCTCATAAAATTATTTATTGATAAACTCTAAACTTTGCACATATTTTTTTTATATAACATTCAAGCTCCATTTCCGTCAAATTCAATTCTATGGTTTGTGGATGATGCTGAAACATTTTACAACAAATTTGCACTATATCAATATCGGAAACATCTGTGAACATGGAAATTAATATCCTTATTAACTTTCATGCTAACTATATTCGCAAAAGCTAAGATTTATGAATAGCTTAATTTTAAGTAAAGGCTACCTCTATGGAAGATATTATTTGCTGTCATTATGCATTAGCAGTATGAGTTCATATTATTACATTTTCCTAATTAATGGCTAATGTATTATCATTATTTTAAAAATATGCTACATCAAAAGAATTAATTATAGATGCATGTAACTATATGTTTAAATAAAAAGGGAATGTAATTTCTTTAAACATTTTTTTCATAACATTTAATTTCATTTAATTTCAATGAGATGAGAAATGTTTGTAACTTAAAATGTATATAAACAAAAGTCAATTACTGTGACATTTGTTGCAAAACACGCTCCTAGATCTAAAAACTTCTTATTAAGCCCCCAAAACCAGCAAATGAATATAACAATTTAAACATATCATTCATCAAGTACCCCAAAAATAGCAATAAGTGCAAGAGTAGCAATTTAGAAATGAAATGTATGTTTTTTAATACAAAATTGTTTTGTTGAAGCAACAAAGTATTCTTGTTGTCTTAGACAAGTATGAAAAATCATCGGAAACTCATACTGAGGTACAGACGTGCGAACTTTAAAACTGGCAACGTATTAGCGCAAAATCGAATTTATGCTAACATACCCGAACATGTATAATAATACTACTAGACAAATATCTACGAATAAGGTCTTCGCAATACTTTAACAAAACTTTATTTGGAACCTGTGGCAGAATATTTGCTAAGGGTAGAGTTTATAGTAAGTAATATTCTCAGATGATAGTTTTAAACCTAGAGGGGCGACTCAGGCGGTAACGAAAAGTGTCAGATTTAATTCTCGCTGGGCCGGTCATCCTGACTTAATTTTTTTGTGGCTTCAGCATATCACTTAGGCGAATGCTGGAATGGATATTTATTTTCCGCTCTCCCATTGCACATCATTTCATTTCGCTAATTCTGTTACCAGGGCGAGGTGGGCTGGCATGAAGGCGGGCCTTCTGAGAGGAGGGCTCAACCGGTGTCAGCGTGTTCTTTCTGGAATCATTTTAGCGATCCCACCTGCGTTCATGCTATCATCTCCCATAGATTCTGTGAGGTGTTTCCCTCACTTCATTCCTTCCTACAGGAGATATTCCCATTGGGGAGCAGGTACAAAGTCAGCCATGAGTAAATCTCAAGTACCACAAGTGTCTTTCTTCGCCCCAGACCATCTATCCTTAGTTCTTTTTAAAGAAGTTTAGGAAGTATCTTAGTATGCAATATAAATAGTTTAGACTTTCTTAAGGCGCAAATGAATGTTAATATTATATGAACGGTTTATAAATGTTTTAAATTTTTAGCACATGTGTTTTAGAACGAGAGTCGCTCAAACTTTGAGTAAATTTGTGTGAATGTTATCACCAGTTCTTGATATTTTCTTAAATAAAGAAATACTTTTTGAAAACCTAAAATACTTTACTACAATGCAAGACTGGCAACTGCGCAAAGCGTAATAATTTTAATTAATTTAATAGAGCTAAGGTATGAGATTTCAGGATAAGTTTAAATGTTTCCAATATATATAATAAACGTTAGTATTTCTAGAAGTAAATGCAATAACTCGCGGCCTTTGAAAGCCTTACTCCCAACTATACCCTGAAGTTACACAACTCTTGCACTTGCTCAAATGTACAGACGAATAAAGCTGTCACAACTGCGTGGTGGTCCACTGGCCCATTAACATCCTTCATTTCCCAAGGCTGTTGCAATAAACCCTCCTAGTAATTCCACAACAGCAATGGAATCGTCCGATGGTGTGTATAAATAAAACGCGTGGCACCGAAAAAGGTCAAAGCTGAGTCCTTGGAGCCAGTCACCAAGTCAGTAAATCACATTTTAATATTGGTTTCTGTGCATCCTTTGCTTTGTCTGATAAAGGGGCTTATAACTCATGGCAGTAGCGAAGTAATAGCAGGCTAATCCTACGCTGGCAGTATCTCAACGGGGGCTATAAACACGCCAGGGCCCACAATAAATAACCGAAAAGGAAGAAAATTTCTGGAACTAACGTGGTTAACGAGCGAATATACTTGCAGTAGGTTGTTTTTCGGACTCGAACAAATAACCCGGCCAGGTTATACGTTTAACAATCCAACAAAAGTTGCTGGAGTTAGGTTGCATTTCTTCTATTTAAGAGAGCATCAAGAAACTACAGTATCTCAACCGGTAGGTGTATATTGTTATAAAGCTGTACATACACATTACAAATATATTTTATACATGTGCTTAAGTAGGAGGAGCAAATTAAAACAAATAAGACAATATTAATAGAAATAAATATTTTTAAATATTAAGAACGGTGTTTACAGATACATGAATAAAAACATGTTAATAAAAATATTATTCATAATTATACTAGTTATTGTTTTACAGATATATGAGTAGAAACATGTTACATATTATTCATAATTATACTATTTATTATGTTCGTACCTATGCCTCCTCCCCTCTTAAAACGATTTGAGCTGCAGAGACCGAAAGAGGACTCGAAGAACTCAACCGGTATGTCTTACTGGAGTCAAAAGATCCGGCACTTCTACCAATGTCACAAGCGGACGTGCCGAAGCGAAATCAAATTTAATTGACAGCCACTGAGGGAGATAGAAAGTAAATTGATTTAAACCAGCTTGCTGTGTAATATTTATTTCATTATTAATGAAAACGAATTTAAGCCTAACTTTGAGCGCAGTGATTTTGGCATTTAGCAGGTCAATATCCGTGATCGTAAAACAAAATAGATACACATTTTCTTATAATCGACAACAGACCATATAAATCTTATTACCAGGCATAAATGAACAGAGTTGTATTAGAATGCATTTTGCAATTTAAAGATTAAGAAAATTTAAAAGATTTGTTGTTGTACTGTCCTAAAAATTATATTCACATCATTGAAACTCTGATCCCAAAAGTTGACTATTTCTTTTCATCTAATATTTTTGGATTTGCTTTATAAATTCTAATTACCCTCTTACTGATGGCATTACTGACTGCCGCCTGATTATAACTTTCATTGAATGAGCCTTGAGAGTCATAAGTGAATGGATTGCTATGGGCAGAGGAACACTTCTTTGAGTTTACCAGGAGAAAGGGGTGAGATGAGGGAACCCAGAATGATGAAGCGCTGAATTGCATGGGATCACTAATTTCCTAATAGAAAGACCCCCTCCAAAGATTTCTAGTTCCATGCCAAATGCCGGGGCAGAAACTTTTCTAAAGCGCAAACCACCGGCAAACCGCACGCAACACCAGTCAACCTCACCTGGAAATTTCGACCCTGTAATAAAACCAACGGATTGAAATGAGGTAAAACGGGAGAGCAGAAAGTTCGTGGAAAGAAAATATCCAAGGGAACGGGAAATCATGAAAAAAACAAATGTCAGAGGTACCAGGTGATTTGAACCGGTATCCCTGGAATGAGAGTCTCAAGATTTCGCTTGAGCTAGTAGGACAACCCTGCCTCGCAAAGTGAGACACAAACAAATGATCCAGCACTGGAAATGGAAAGGCATCTACATATTCTTAATGCCTAACCCTTGTTCCAAATCAGTCATACTTCTCAATCCATTCCTATACTTTCCACCTTGGCATATAACTAAATCCATATTGTGCACAAAATTTTCAATTAATCAATTTACTTTATTACTCCCTGTTAAATATCCAGACTACAAAAAGCAGTTCAAAGCTCTTTGGCTTTATTTGTTGCAAATGGAGAGTGACAAGGACATATTTATCGAGCACAGCAGCAAAACTAATAATAGCATTCATAATATTTGACCAAAAGAGAGCAATGACACTTGTCTAATATGTGTGCACAGAAAGAGCAATTCCTAACGAAATCATATACGAAGATACTTAAGAAATTAATATTCTCCTGAAAAAAAAAAGTTTGTATAAAACATTTACCATATATACAATTATGTGAAGACTGGTTTACTTTAACTCTATTAGTTTTATTGTTTTAATACAATATATTTTTCGTATATTTGTGAAAATAAAATGTTCGAAAGACATACTCAAAATACTAATTCTGGACATTAAAAATGATACAATAACTAATAGCATATGTGCGTATGTCACACTTAATATTAAACTTTAACAAGGCCAATTAATATGTCTTAATTACCCATGGAAAAAGAAAATAAAACCACCTCTCTCTTCTGTCTCTGACAAACAGAAAACGCGGTCTATAGTATGATTATGTTCCATCAAGAACAACTCCCATAAATGACAAATTCGTGAAATTATATTTGCAACACATGAGTGCTGTTAGTGCAAGACTGAGAAAAAAGTTAGTTGTATTATTTTGACTTAAGAGTGCTGACTGACTGTATCGGTGTGCAAGACCTTCTTCCAAGTATGAAATTAGTTTTGTTTTACGCTTACTTGTCTTAATAATTAGAAAGTTTGTGTTTCTAAGGTGAAGGTCATAGGGTTTGAAGTTTTGAGCCGCTTTATCTGTTTTCTTTCAAATATTGCGATTATTGTATGACTGTTTCAGTATTTCATTCATTTCTGCTTCTGTAGTTCTTGTTACTTTAGCTAAATGTTCTTTACCAATTACCACATTTTTAATTTTAGGTATACATGGGTGATCAATTTGTTTCTGATTTTACCGCGAGTCATTTGAAATGAATGACGTCACTATTGCGGAGAGAATTTCTGTCAGTTGATCTAATTGTGTTGTGCTGAACTGTCTCATTGCAATAATTTTACGGTTTCCGATTTTGGTGGGAGAGCTGCGAACTGTCTACACCCGCTCCTGTTAGTGCCTTCCCCCACAACTCTGATCATATGACGCTAGTGCAGCCATGTGGGAATACTAACTGAAGACACAAACATAGAAGCACTATGACAGGGTGCATTGGTTTTAGACACATAAAAAAATAATAAACCTTGCAGTAACGGTACTCAGCAGATAGAATCGTTCCTCACACCTCATTTGATGTCAACCTAGAGAGGTAACACTCATCCGCCGTTGGCAAATGTAAAATAAATAAATAATAAGTCCGTCTGTTTCCCAAATACTCACTAGGTTACATAGTATTGACTCTCGAAGCCGATACCCTTTCATCACTTCCTCATGACAAGGTGCGCTGACTAGTAATTATGTCATCCATTCTAACTGAATCGGGGTAAAAGTCGAATAAATTTAATTGATGACGTGTTATGTTTCTCCAATGATATTGCTAACGGATCTTCGTTGATTTTACTGTCACCAGATTCATTTACGTCCGCATATAATTCATCTGAGCCTTGTAAATGTATAATTATAGGTGCAAAATTTCGTCAGTTTTACTTCTTTCATGAAATTCATGTTTTATAATGTTGTTCGCAATATTCCCGATCTTTCTCTATTACCTTGTCAATTTTTTCGTTAATAACATTTCCTATGTTTTTCAACAGTTTCTATTTGCAATTCTCCAATTTATTTGAACTCACACAAGCTCAACTCGATTATGCTGGCAATTACTCCCTGACTGCGAAGTACTTACATTTTCAAAAAAAAAAAATCTCTTAAATCCACAACTTCTGTTTGCTTCACTGAACGCCATTGCACACTAATACCTCCGTTCTGTAACAAAGACAGACTTACAAATGTTCCCTTCAACTTCACTTCCCGTTAATCAGCTGAACTCTCTATCTGCTTATTACTTGTATATTGTGCCACCTTCACAAGCGCTCCTAAATGTCACAGATATGCTTTGGTTTATATTTCTATTACGGTAACTTCGAAACGATTAAGTACAGTCAGTGAAAGAAGGTGATATATTCCAACTCTTGTGCATATACAGGGTTGGTCCATAAATTTCCGACCTTGCCGATAACGATTATCGCGTTCACAAAAGCCTTATCTATTAAGAAAGCAATTGCAGCTGTTACTTCCTCTCCGCTGTGTTCAATTGTTCACATATAGTTGCATAAAGAAGGCTAGGTGTTGGAAGTACAAGCACCACAATCTGCGGCACATTATTAGTTGAAACGAAAAACTTTCTTATGAATAACTTTCATAACTAAGATTAAGAAGATGCTTATTGTTTTATAAAGTCTGAAAAATCCCATCGAATCCGTTGGGCGCAAAATTATGCTAAAGACCTAAAATGTATGTGTGCAGCTGCTTTTCCAATGATATAGTCAAGTGCTGTGATGCTGCGTTTCTATTGATGACAGCTCTCGATTCGACTCATTATTGTTACCACTGTAGTTCGCTGGCCCACCGCCTCGAGGCTAGTCAGCGATATTCCTGTTTCAGCACTGTCTAACCGTCTCACCCAGCAAAAGTAATAATAATTGATTGGATACATAAGAATTTAATATGATATATGCGATTTTTTGAAAGGAAAGTAGAAAAAAAAACAATTTATTCAAGATAATCCTTCTATCTGTAAAAGGTGTTTTATTCTTGAGACGAGTGGATCTTAATGAGATTGATTCTTTCGCCGTGGAAGATGCAATGAGTTTTATAATAATGTTTAACGCCCGTTTTTACTGCTGAGGCACCATAGGCGGTGGATATTGATGATAGACGAGGGAAAGGATTTTTTAAGAAAGGCCTAAGTTTAGGGTACCTCCCAAGTATTTGCCATTTATGAGGACTGAGGAAAACCTGGGAAAACCCTCAATCAAGGAGCACGGTCCTGGCAGAATTCGAACCCCAGACCTCCCACTCAAGAGTCCGCGCCTCAAAAAAGTCTAGTAGCTTTCCGGTAAAATGAAATAACAGACTTGAACAATAAAAAGGAAAGATAATATATTTCTGGTACTTGTGGGATTATTTGTTTTCGCAAACTATAGCGATCATGGCTTCTCCATGTGACAGTATGGAACAGAAGAAAACTGCTGAAAAACTTCGGTACTTGTTGGGAAATGATATAAAACAATACGTATATGCTAAAATATGCTACCAGTAAATGCAATAATTGCAATATTGCAATAATTACTTTTAAAATGTTAGCTGTCCTCACTAAATGATAGCCAGATATTCAGTCTGTAAAATTTTTCAACTACTGTACATTAGTATTATGGTCTTTCCTGTATAAATATACACAAATAATCAGACATTCAAGTACCTATTCTTAACTTATCCTAACGTTCTCTTTGTTACATTAATTCATAAGGAAACTTTCATAAACATTCTGAACTGTCGGCATTGAAGTTGTGCGCAAGAAATTCGCTGTCAAATGCATAACATCTCTAAGACTGGCGAAATTATTTTTAAATTTTGATATGTACTTTTAGAGATTGTTTCGTTATGATATATATATTTAAATTTCATAACGAAACAATCTCTAAAAGTACATACCAAAAGTATTGTTGTTTATATTATTGTTTATTGTATTTTATGATTTTTGATAACGATAACAGCAGAAATAGTGTCAGAGAATCACAATTTTGTGGATGTAGTGGAACTTCAGATGAGGTATTACTTTAGCTATAAAATGTGTTTCCGTCGTAAAAATTCTGGGAAGGAATTCGTTCTAAAACAAACCAAAGAAAGCTTCTTGACTGGCCTTATTTCTAAGTTGCTTTCTAAGAAAGAAAAAATCCAGAAATTAAAGCTATGTAATGTTTCTTATATAATTCTGAAAAATAACACTACTGAGAAACTGAATATTTTCTAACGTTTCTTATGGAAAGAAGATAAAATTATTATATCTCGTCCAGGAGTTATATACATTAGACTTTTATTACAAGAAAAGAGAACTTTGTGGGTCTACTATCAATGCGCATTTTACAATAAAATATCTTTAAAGAGAATTTTAATCCTTGAGAAATTTTCTTGTGTGTTTCACTATCGACTATGAGATGAGATATCGGTTAAAGAAGATCGGAAGCTATTGGAAAAATACTCACCAAAGATTAAACAAGGAATTGACATGGTAGCCATTAACACGAGAGACATCGCAGAGCAGTTTTCACGCCTGTTGCTTCTGTTGATGGAGAGAGAATGAAAGAACGAACGATGTCACTCCCATCTGCTTATCTACTACTGAGCCTGACAAAATGCGCATATTTCTGGCTTACTGAAGCAGTGTAGCATTCCATCAATCATTAATAAAAAATTAATTATGTTGATTGTAGGTGGTACCAAAATAAGAGATCGCCACAAGTGGCCGAGGTCATTAAGACACCGACTCGTGAGCGGGAAATCTGGGGTTCGAATCTCGCCAGGACCGTTCTCCCTGACTGAGGTTTTCCTCAATCCTCATAAATGGCAAATGCCGGGGAAGTACCCTAAACTTAGGCCTGGAACGTTTTTTCCAAAAAAAAAACCCTTTCCCAATATGATAATCAGTGTCCACCGCCTGTGGTGCCTCAGTAGTAAAAACGGGCGTTAAACACTAATAAAAAAAAACAACATAAAGACGCAGAACCAAAGAAAACGGTATTTTTAAGTGAAGTTCTCATACATATATGTAGGTAAAAAAATTGTATAAAAGTCTGGAACATTACATTTTGTTATTAAAAATTTCCTTAAGTGAAGATATGTACATTGCGTTTAATGAGGTGTCTTAAAAATTATGGGTATGTTACTAATCATTGCATTAAAACTTATTTCCAAGACGCACCTTCTACATATTTTTTTTTTTTTTTTTTTTTAAATTTTATGACTTTGAATCCAATCGCCATTTGTTATTTGGGTGGTCTAGCACCGTTAGACTGATGTTTAAATTTTCATTGGAAGTTTCTGTGACAAGTTTACCGTTTCTTCCATTGTGATGCAGTATGTTTGCAAATATTGGAATAATCACTACATTCAGGCTAAAGAAACTCAACAGATTCAAACTAAGCTGAGTCATATTATAAAAGAGGAAAGAAGCATATAAAAATGTACTAAATGATAAGAGATTATATTCACTGTTGAAACACCAGAGAAAAGAATAATGTTAATGTTAAGAGTTGAAAAGTACATAAAAGAAGAGAAGTTGGATAATAGTTGATCATTTTAATTATTTTTTATGAGGAAGAAAATACAATTTTTTTTCTTTTCAAATGAGAGTAAATAAAAATGTCATATTTATTCTAGAATAGACAGATATTGAAATTAGTTATGAAGATGTACTCGATAAAACACTCTCCAATATTGAAAACAGTATGTGGACTGTCACTTAATGCAAGATATAACACGTAGCTGCCGGTTCATTTCCGGACATAATCGATGGATTTTTCGAGTGTAAAATTCATAAGTACAGCCCGTGGTCCCGTGTCGTAGATTTACGGCACGTAAAAGAACTTCAATGCTGAAATAAGAGGCCTCTGAATAAAATTGATTGGCCGTTTCACGCCCTGAATAGAATGGGACGCTGGACCTGAGATGTTAAAGAGCGTCCATTAATAAACCAAATAAAAAAAATAATAAAATAGCTACAAATCCATATAAATAAATGGCTTACCTTAAAGTCAACTGTACAAACTTTATGATTCAAAAAAAAAAATCAATATCCAACATCCCACAATGTTTCTGAGAGTACAAGGAAACATATTCACGAATATAGTCATGTTGTACTTAGAGCATTTGAATTATTTTAAGGTTGGATTATATTTGGATACCATTGGAATTTCTGCACAATTTTAGGTCTATAAATATAAACAAACACAATGAATAAATCAAAATTAAATATATCAGAAACGTTTTATCAACATAGTCCTTTTAAATTTGTGTTTAATGTTTAGGAATAATGAGATTTCTATTCTGTAATTTACAAAAAGCATTCCACAATTCTTTTCTACAATGTTAATACAAAATAAATATAATTTTACGTTATCATGAGTTGCAAACATACCACACCCCTCTAGAGAATGTATGTTGTTCTTAACTTGTCAGAATAAATAAATAATATAGTGACTACCATATGTGGATTAACGTGGATCTTACATACTGTTCAGAAGAGAGTTGAACGGGGAGTACAGATGAAGCCATTATTACAAAACAACCTTGTAACATTGTTTAACAACAATAAGTTAAGCATACCATCATGTGTAGGCGCACTTTTATCACTATTTGAAATGTCTGTAGACTCCAAAAATTATTCATATCAGGAGCAATAGCTAATTGTACAAAAGCAGTCTTTGTCTTTATCCTTTACAGCAAAATTACCCTGAACTGGTTGTTCTTGTGTTAAATATTTTCAGCACTGAATTACTTCCGTGCTATATGCTTTATATACACCTGACTTTTTCAGCATCAGAGAAACAATGGAACTCTTATTTCGCTCCTTCTTGTAGATGTCAATTAAAGCTAAAGGAGCTGAGAATGAGTAGGATTAGGTGAGTGTCTATGGGACAGTTATTCAGGGCTATGGAGATCCGTGAATATCATTAAAATTGTATCAATATCTAAAGAAATGTTGTTTGTCCCACTTTACAACAAAGTTTGATAGATCAAATGGTCAAAAATGGAAGACCTGAAAATCATTGCACAGACTACAGTCTCCAGAAAGTCGCCAGTTCTTTGAAAATCTCCAAAGCGGATACTTTCAATACATATATTGCAGACATCAATCGGTGTGATGTAACGTCATGTTATTTGAATAATTTTGGAACATAATATTTTCTGTTACATTATTAATGAATAGTCCTCGAGAAGTCGCTCCGCAGTCATTGTATATCCGAAATTTCACTGGGGAAGCAAATTCGGGTGGCAGCACTGACCGCGCACCGAGCGTATAGTTATTGTGTTCACTTAACCACCAAGGCAAGCACTCATTCCCAAGACCAAACCTTAGCAAAGGTGGGCGAATTATCTGCTTAAAACTTGTTACGAAGGAAGAAATATCAGAAATGTAGGAGTACCAACTTTCTCCATAGCGGTGCACATCACCCGAGTACATTTCATTTGTATTTCAGTGAAAAATTAGTTCATATCACACACTCTCACAAGTCCCGAAAATATATAAAAACGTAATATATTTATCAAATATCTAATGTTTATATTCTAAAGAAAGAGTCGGCCGTTTTTTATTTGAATGCTGTAATTTACTAGGACTATATCTATCAATTCCCCATTTTTATTCCTTGTCTAACTTCTTATAATTCTTGCTTATATAAAAGATTAGTTGTTTGTTTTGAAGTGCAATCATTTAGGATTACGTGAATAGTATTGGATTTAAAGTAGAATAGCTACAAATGCTGTCAAAATAGCTCACTTCCTCAGAGTTAACTCCATTTTCTTTTTCGAACTGTATGTTCAAGAATACTGTACAGGTCCTCGTTTGGACGCATGGCCGGCTTAACAGGGATTCGTTTGGCACCGAGAAGTACGCTGTTTGCCGGGCATAGAAGGATATTCATAGCTCATAGATTTCTGTAAGTAATCACAGCATACCAGACATAAATTTTTTGTCATAAAATAGCATTTCATGCACAATATCTGGTTTTTCTGCACTCCAACATACATCGTTTTGTATCGCTACATAGTCATACAAATGAAGTCATGATTCATCCGTAAAAAAAAAAAAAAAAAAAAAAAAAATTAAACGCGAGTCAATAGAGTGAGTATTAACATTATCCAACATCCAATTGCAGAAATAAACACTACGCGCATTATCACTGGTTGGAATTCCAGAACTGCAGTTATCTTACAGGGTTTTAATTTTAAAAGGTTAGGGGCATTCCAAGCCAAGGTTGGCGAAATTCCTGATCCCTGTGCAAGCTTTCTCGGAGATTTCTTTGGACTTGGTTCTAACTTTTCTCCGATTTGATGCAGTTTTTCCTCTGCAAGAACACGGTGTTATACTTCCAGTTTCTTATCAAGACCAGATCGCGCTATCCTAAATCTATTCACAAGATTACGAACCGTTTCAACGTGTAGCGCACAAACAGCAAGAAATCTGCCTACAAATCGTCGTTCATTTCTCTACTCAGTTTGTGACATAGGCATCATATTGAAGAGCTTTGTGTGCTTACGGACTTTTTCGCATTATAACAGCACTAACATACTATAACACTGCAACACGTGGTCTCACAACATTCAACAAAGACTATTCGTAAACTGATTAGAAGACACACGGAGAGGCGGGAAAGTGGAGGGGGAAACAGAGCAGGCAAATCCGCGTTAAACTGGCCACGCGTCCAAATGAAGACTTTGTAAGAAACGTTAAATGAGAACTTGCCATTTAGTATTTAAGGAATAGCTAATAGCGTTTGAAAGGGGCAGTAATGTTAATTAAGAGGCAATTATTTCTCAAGCTGAGGAATTCTAAAACATGGCAGTTATTCTTCGTGCGTGCAGAGGTTATAGAGATGCAGGATAGAATCAAGTTACAGAGTGTGCGTGGGAGTTTACGACGTTTTGAGTGCTGTAGAGCTTCGAGAGGGAGCTGTTTTCGTTCCGCTTAAGTGCATCGCAATTGGGGCTCCTACCAAAGTGCCGTGAAAATGTGTTGTAAAAGTTTTCCACAGATGTTCATTAATATAGTTAATGATCTGCAGTGGAATCATAAACTGCTTGCGCAACAACGGGCTCAGAACTGTGCAAAAATAACAGAGGTCAACGTAAACACGCTATTACTAGTACTGTAGTTCTGAAGAAAAAAAAAAACCCAAGCAATGCGAGAAATAAAAGAAACTGGCAATATTTTAATCTACCGTAAAGCAGATTTATGAGCTAGCCCTCGTCCTAGGAAAAAATGCTGCTAAAGCTGAGGGGGAAAAAATGTCGCATAGAGAAATTGCAGTAATGTTCACAGTATTTGTCTTGCAGTTGCAGTAATACACCAAATGTAAAATATTTAAATCCATTTAACAAAGAACATCTAAACGTACCCGAATCTGTTACCAAAAATGACAAATTAAATTTCTTAAAATTAATTTCATGTACCTATAAATAAAATTGTTAACTTATGTCAA
Source organism: Metallyticus violacea (assembly GCA_030762175.1). Taxonomy (NCBI): domain Eukaryota; kingdom Metazoa; phylum Arthropoda; class Insecta; order Mantodea; family Metallyticidae; genus Metallyticus; species Metallyticus violacea. The sequence continues at coordinate 56,771,280 of CM060833.1, forward strand.
TTTTATTCTATGAATTATTGATTAGACTTTACACAGCACGATGGAGATGAAACCTAATCTAATTACAAAAATACGTTTTGAGTTTATTTCTTCAAAAATAATAATTAGTAATCTGAGTCTAAATTTACTAACACCTAATCTTCGATTAAAGGGTTCCGGCTCGAACGGGGATTTTCGGTTAAATTTTTGTACGGAGGGTTGCCTCACAATGACCAAGAAGACCAAAAAGCATTCATCTGTGTTAACACTCCTTCAAAACGATTCATAAGTATTCTCTGGAAAAAGTGATAATAGTCTCTGATGTCCATTTCTTTACACAATACAAAATACATACGAAAAAATAACATTATATCAAAATTCTGATTGCTAATCTCAAACTTATATTCCAAAATTGAGTTTTTATCATGAAAATGGATCTAGTATTCATAGCCAGGTGTCTACTCCAGTATATTGCCCTACACATCTGCATTCCTGGCAGTCAGCCCTTTACGTAAATCCTAAAAAGTCCCAGTTTCAAAATTATATATCAATTAAGGTGTGATTTTTCATTCATGCATGCGATTCAGAACATTGTTCAGATTTGCATCTTGCGTCTATTGTTCTACTTCACGCTGTTGCATGCATTATTTTAGAGAATAACGTGCAAATTTTTGAAGCAACACACTCAGGTTATTTGAGTTACGGCACGGCAGAGTGCGACTGCCTACTGGGAGAAGACATTCGTCAAGGCCATATAATGCATATGCAGATAGTAAACTTACAATTAGTTTGAGAAATACTTTGTCAACGAGCGGTTGGGCTTTCGTATGTTACACGTTTCTTTATTTGCGTGTAAACTGTGTGCATATTATACCACTACATAAATATAGTCGTAAAGAACGGGTTTTATGTACGGTACACATGTGTGAAAAGTTATTCTTGTAGAGAAGTGGTAAAGCGATTTGCAAGAAAATATCTTGGCAGTCATGTTTCAGGCAGAGAAGCTGTTCGCCAATTTGTTAAGAAAAAATTACAAGGGAGAGAATTTTTCAGTGACATGTAACGTGTTCCGAACCGCCAAATGCTTAAGAGAGAAAAATGAGAGAAAATGCTGAAAATTTCTACTCGGATGCCTGCAATTTACCCCCGCTGAGGGGCATTGTTTCACCATATCTTTAGAGCTCATTTTTATCAGCTTCAAATACAGTAGCATTTTATGCTTTCAGTAAAAATATAAATATTAAAACAAAAAAAAAAACTAACTTTACTTGTAGCCACTCTTTAGCTCCATTTTTTCCGGTTATGGAGACTGCAATTTTGCAGTTAGCAGCAGAGCTAAGGCGGTCTGTAACGCAAATTATCTCATTGTATATTGCCTATGCCAACCAAACAGAGCATTACAGAGGTAAATGATTTTTTTGATCTGCAATATGACGTGGGTCTCTGTAAATTTTAAACGAAAATTCTTTTTCGAGCCAAAACTCCCTTTCCAATAATTTGAACCGTTTTAATATTCATTATTGAATAGGCCAGGTTTTGCACAATATTTCCTCTCTGTAGGTAAACAAGTTATTTAGCCAGGTATACTTGTTATATCTCCTTTCACTTGTAAGAATTAAGAACGGTATATGTCCAGTGGTTTTCGAGTTAAGCGAAGGTTAAAAAACCTAAGCATTCTTCACAATATCTTCCTTAAAATAGAATGGTGTAAGAGCTTGATAATACGCATGTCTTTGGTTCCATACCATATCTTTTGTAAACAAACTTAACTCGCAAAAAAATTAAGTCAATTTCGGTGTACAGATCACTTTTATTAACCTTTGTTACTCTGAAGTGAAGAGCATACTCGTAAAATATGTGATAGAAAAGTTGTGCAGTAGTTAGCACATGTGTACAGCTTCCCCTTCCCTCCCCTTACTGTGGCTTTGTAGTGTATCTGGGTACATGCAGAACAGCAGAAGAGGAGCTACGATGAATTTAAGATCACGAATAAAACGTACTTGATGATTGACAGTACGAAGATTGGTCAATCATCATCAATTCATGTTTTCTTTGGGTGGTAAATCAGGTTCTAGTGGAAGTTTTAAGACGACGTGACAATGGTTCGAGAACAACGCTACACAATTATAAGATCTGTCTTCAAGTTTGTATTCAAACTTGTATTTTTAAAAGTCCTTTAATGGAAACTTAATATTAATAAAAGACGCTGAAGGATTTGTTTACAAGTATTTTTCAAGAAATAGTCTATTATTTAGGGTTCTCTGGTGAAAATTCTCTTCGTTGATTATTCGATTTGTTCTCTTCTGCTGAATTTTATTCATATATTACAAAACTTTTTTTAAAATCATAATTAAACTGGATCATTCGATTGTGTTAATTTATAAAAATCAGAAATAAATGCTCGTTTAATCTAAAACTAATAAGCAGTATCCGATTTCTAAGCACTAAAACCAGAATGAAGCTATTGTGTCACTAGACTGTAGACAATAGGCGGAAGAAGTACAATAGGATACGAGATATAAAACCACCGTCTCCGCTTTCACCTGATAACTTATCAGTTCTTGTTTACCTGTTGGGTGGAGGTGATAGCTCTTATTCTTGCTTTGTTAGGAAATTGGAGTGTAGTTAACTTGATTTTAAGTGATTAAGAATTCCGACACCTACTCATAAACTGCCACGTTAAGGCGCGGACTCGTGAGCGGGAGGACTGGTGTTTGAATCCCGCCAGGACCGTCCTACCTGGCTGGATTTTTTTCCCAGGTTTTCCTTAGTCCTCATAACTGGCAAATGCCGGGGAGGTACCCTAAACTTAGGCCTGGAACGTTTCCTTCCTTAAAAAAATATCCTTAAAAATATCCTTTCCCAATTTATCATTTCATCTCGTGTATCATCAGTGTCCACCGCCTGTGGTGCCTCAATAGTAAAAACGGGCGCTAAACACTACTAAAAAAACCTACTTATAACATACTTTTTGGTTACATAGAATCACTTACAATAAAACGCCTTCTTCCTAATAAAGGCTGATATATGTGTTTTTGTAGGCAAGATCATTTATCAATCCCTCAAATTATAATGTTAATAAAAAGTTTATAAAAGGGAAAACCTATAAAATAAAATGAATAGCACAATTACAAATATATATATATATATATATATATATATATATATATATATATAGCTGTCAGAGAAGTTTCGCTAATCTAGAGGTTGTTCCATTTGTTGATCTTTTTATTTGTAATTGTTCTATTATTTTCCTTTTATAGGTTTTCCTTTTTATGAACTGTTTATTAACATTTTATTATATATATATATGAGAGAGCTTTCAGTAAACTATACATTATAATAACATAGCTTTAAAGTTTATAAATAAAAAATGTTTTGATATATTACTACACTTGATACACACGTCATTTTTCGAAATATTAGTATCATAATAGTGCAGTGAGGACCAACCAAGACTTTTCTGATGTCTCGCGTACAAAGTGAGAAACACATGGGCGATAAATGCACTTACTGCCCTTACCCGCTCTCACATCGAGCCCCTCTCTGTTCCTCTCAAGAGTGATATCGATGGAAGTTATAAAATATTTTATAATGGTAAAATACACCATTAAGCAAAGATAGTTTATTGTTTAGGTCTAACTCTTAAAAAAAGGGATCTTATGATAAGCGTGTGCGAAAGTTTGTTAGACTTTTTCTGGAATGTACACTACTATAAAAGTCTTATGCTCACAATATGATTAAAAAAGTGGCAATTTTTAATTGAGGTGAAATTTAAAACACTGGAAAACGAAACCAGGAGAATGATCTTTGACATAACAGGAGTAGAACTGCACCAAGTGTTACACAATTTTCTTTATAGATGTCAGGAATGCTTGAACGAAAGTAGACATTTCTTATTTTCAGGTGAGCCAAATACTAATCAGTGTTGTGAAATAATAAATATTGCCTACATATTTAATATAATTTATTTATTCCCACACGTGCTACTCTGCCGGGAGGGAACAAAATGAGTGTGGGAGAGAACTGCTTCATTCAGCAAAAACACACTGTACTCTTGAATTATGCGTAAACACTGGACTGGTCCACCTGATAGTTATACAAGGCGTATAACAATCGTTATACTTCGTTTAAGTGCGTTAAAAAGAGAAAATTAAAAGTTTGTAACTTTGGGAGAGTGTAGCAGCGTTCTTTTCATAGGGTAGGAGGTTAAGGAAAACAGGCAGTAGTTCAAGGAAGAAGTTGCCAGTTCAGTTTAAACTTAGGGATTTTCCAACTTCTTTTCGTAAATAAACAGTTGAGATCAAAACAATATAATAGTATTAATATCATTATATTTATATTTTATATGTGTATACGCTGCTGTTAGCTTGAGAAAACACAAGAAATGAATTTGATAAATAATATTTTAAATAATTTCTAACAAGGAGAAGGCCATCGGCTTAGTGATGTCTGTATATTCCTTCTAACGTTATATTTTTATATTCTGGTTAGTATGCTAGCATAATGATTATTGTTTAGACCTAACTTTATCAATCATTCATCTAGAAATGTAATATAAACTAAGGTAAGTTTTCTTAAATTTCTCATACGAGTTACTAACTTTATTTGTTCACCTCGTTCAAATAATAAACCACTATGCAATTGCAACAAATCGGAAATTATTCGATATTTCTGATCGATGTTTTCCACTGATATCCAAAAAGACAATCAATGTAGGTCCAATATAAAAAAAATTGTAAATAATTCTTCATTTATAGATCTCAAGCTCAAACCTTGAAGGAAGAAGGAGCTGAAGAAAATTTTCTTTGAACATTCCGTTATAACCAACCTCTATCATGTTAAACATACCTGGAATGAGATACTTAAAGTATTTCCGTCGGGCTTGATTGCAATGTTGAAAGCGTCTTACAGGAAAAGTGGCTCTTTGAAAGTAAATATAAAACTAGTTTACGACTCCTTTCATTCATCATTTTTCGTGTAGGTGTAGTTTCCTTTTAGCTAGCGCACCGTCGTGTGCCCCATTATTTATCACTGGCTGTAGGCTGAGTCCAAGCGGGGAGAACATTATCGAGTTCAGGAGGTAAATGTCAATTTACAGTCGCTCATAGTAAGTTTTTGCTATCTCAAGAGAGCTTAAATGTCAAGTATTTTTGTCTCTAAATTTAAATTCCTTGTTTTATGAATAATCTAGGTGTTAAGATTTTTATTTTATTTTCTCTATTTTTAAATATCCTCTTACCACTATCTTTGTACTAGTTTTCTAAAACGTAATTAATATTTATTTCCATTACACTATAACTGTTGCTCTCTTTAGCTTTTTCAACTTTTTCTTTTGGCTAGGCCAGTAGTTCCTAGTAATTACACTTCTGCGAGTATATATTATGACATCTACGAGTGGCCTTCAACATGGTGCTAAGAAATAAATTACGAACATATATCATGTATGTGAAAATAATGAAAAACAATGGCACTATAACTATGAAGCTGGTATATGAACCAAGCTTATCATAATATGATACCCCTTGATTGTGGCTTTTCCTGAGTGTTGGTCACCAATTGGAAGAGTTTACACATGTCAAACAATATTTTAATCAAGAAATTTTTTTCGTGACATCCTGAATTTTTTTTTTTTTATTAATGTTTAACGCCCGTTTTTACTGCTGAGGCGGTGGACACTGATGATACATGAAATGAAATGATATATTATGAAATGCTTTTTTTTTTAAGGAAGGAAGCGTTCCAGGCCTAAGTTTAGGGTACCTCCCCGGCATTTGCCAGGCATGAGGACTGAGGAAAACTTGGAAAAAATTCCAGTCAGGGAGGACGATCCTGGAGGGATTCGAACCCCAGACCTCCCGCTCACGAGTCCGAGCCTTAGCGACCTCGGCCATCCAGTCGAAACGTCTTGAGTTAAAGTTCAAGAGTCAGTAGGGGAGTCTTTTTTCACAGTTTAAAGTAAGACCGGGGGATGACAATCATGTGGTTTTTGTGATCATCTTAGACATGTCGAACAAAATCGAATCTCTGCGAATTCCAGTGCAATTCCCAGAAATGTATTAACCAAAGAGTTTGACAAGAGTGTCGCTATCTCTCTCTCTCTACATACATACATTTTAATTAATTTCAGATAGTAATGATATAACCTAAAAATATTGCTCTTTTTTATAAAAATCCAAAAATTATTTCAGCATCTGAGGAAGATCTTCAAAAATTTACTTTGAGTTGCAGATATTTCAAGGAAGTTTTAATTATCTTCAATTATAAAATATTGGCATAATATACCACTCTTTATATATGATGAATGAATGAATGGATAGTGTTTAACGCCCGTTTTTGCTACAGAGGCACCACAGGCGATGGATACTGGTGATATATGAAATGAAATTATATATTGGAAAAGGATTTATTTTTAAGGAAGGAAACGTTCCAGGCCTAAGTTTAGGGTACCTCCCCGGCATTTGCCATTTATGAGGAATGAGGAAAACCTGGAAAAAACCTCAGTCAGAGAGGGCGGTCCTGGCGGGATTCGAACCCCAGACCTCCCGCTCACGAGTCCGCGATTTAACGACCTCGGCCACCCGTGGCGGTCTTTATATATGATAAAGAATAAGCGCAATTTTAGCCAGCACAATTATATTTTAAAGAATAGTCACTAGAAACACTCTCAAAGGTCAGTTCCCAGGAAGTCATTAAATATTCACAGCTTAGAATAAATTAATAGAGTACGCAATAAACAAATTCCTCAAGAATGACAGGAAATGTTGCATTTTAAACCACTGAATAATTCGATGAACAGGCAGCTAGTGAAGAAAATCTCTGTGGCAGAGCATGGTCTTATCCCTCCTGTGCAGTGGAAGAAGGGGATGAATCAATCAACATTTTGTACTATCTTTCTAGAAAATTGTTCACACGTATTTAAAATATCTGATCACTTTAAAGAAATTAATAACTAGTATATATTTCTTAACAAAACGTCGTTGAAAATCTAATATACAAATCTGTAAGTATTACTAGTGAATAGATTCAGATATTTTAATAAATGAAACGACAAAACGAGTCTTATGTTTCCAATTTATTACTTAACAAAAGCACCAGGTAACAATAAGTTCTGCCAACGTAAGCAAGTGTCATAAATCAGTCACGAACCTTAGAACTATGACGAGGCATGCGAAGTCTTTCTTCAGTACCATGTGACAGTAGATAAAAGATGAATTCAGACTTACAGTCCAGAGACAAGCCTCCGAGCAAGAAATTTAAATCACAGGCTTTAACTGGTAAACTCGTGGAAACTGTTTTTTTGCTGCGAACGTGATATAATATCCACGCTGTCTTGCTCAAATGTGCGACAAGAAGTTATCTTTGACGCTCCAAACTTTAAAATAAGATTAGGGAGGACTCAAAGGCGGAAGAAAATGCTTTGCTGCAACATGATAATACCAAGCAACAATTGAAAGATTGGAACTCACCAACTAGCTCACATCATTACATAACGAAAGAAGTTTAGATGCCTATCATGAATTGCTTGCGGAAACAAAGGGCAGAATTCTTCCTTGACGGTTCTCAGAAGTCTATTCATTTATGTATAGACTGTTCATTTGTGAATATACCTAGTCAATCTATAAGTTCTGTTACAATTTTTATAACAGTAACAATGTACTTTTATTGATTTTTTAAATTTTATTATGGCAAATGGTATCCATTTGCAATAATAAATGCACATATAATTTTTTTCAAAATGATCCCCATTTGCCCTGATTTAGGACCTAAGTCTGTCGGGCCATTCTTGATGAATAGCACCAAGCTTTCTCTATGTGAGGAAATCCGCCACTGCTAACTCCAGGGGTCGCTTGAGAGACTCAATGTTAAGGTGCCTTTTCTTATTGGCAATATCTACAAGAACTGATCAAAAATTTTAATCCATGGGGTTGAGGTCAGGGCTGCAAGGGCCAGGTTTGGTAGGAATAAAGCCGGGAACATTTTTCTTAAGCCAAGTTTGAGTGGGTCTTGTCTTATGGGATGCAGAATCTTGCTGGAAGATCCAGTACCCATTCTTGAACAAAGTGGTTTTCAGGTCTCTCATCATAGGCTCAAGATGGGTTGTTTCATATGTTCTAGCTGTTGTGTTTAGCCAATTTTGACAGAAATGCAGCTTTGTGACACCAGCGTAGCTCCCACCAAACCATCACTAAGGTGAGATGGTGGACCTTCTGGATCTTTGAAACCACCTCACGAGCTTCTTCAGAAATCCTGTCATACACTCTGTCATTCTGACGATTGAATTAATTAACTCTATAAATTGTTTCGCTTATTTGAATAAGTCATGTCACAATCCAGTGCATTGTTCCATCGTAATATAGTTGTTTAACCTTACAGTAATATACTGTGTTGTGTTTTTGCACCTGGTTTTCCGAGACAACTTACTTAAAAATATATCCGTTCTTAGCTGGGCTTACTCTTTATGTAAACTATGTCACCAGCAAAAGGCTAATGACAGCCTGCAGCTTGTAATCGTCATTTATTTAAAATGAAATACGAGGTGTATAATTTTTATGTTAAATGAAGTCAAGAATATAAAAGTTTGTCATTGTGATTCCAAATATTACATCAGTGTTCCTTATTATAAAATACATTCTAACAAAGGCAAGGAAATTGTTGTTTTGTTTCCATATTTATAATGAGAGTTTAAGACACGTTCAAGAGTATTTGAGAACAGTAACAACTCCATTATTTTTGTAAAACGATATGTTCAAGTATATTTAGTGATGAAACACTATTATTCATTTATTCAGTGTTCAAAAATATTTAGAAGAATATTTTTTATGTATAAAGTGTCTGTGATGTGTTCATATAAATTTTTTCATAAAAATTGTTTTTCACATTTAAGATTAAATTCAATATTATTCTACGATTCCATGTATGCATTAAAAAGTTTCCCGCATGCACCAAACATTTTAAACTTAATTTTTTAAAACCTTTATCTACAGTGAGGATAGCGGTCTTTTAAAATTAAACTCTCACTAATCTGAAATATATATTCATATATTTGGTTTGTAAAACTTTGATATCAATTTTCTCAAAACAGATTTTGGAATAAGACTTCTTTTTCTAGCTACTTCCTCAATTTTGAAATTTCGTTTTATTTTTGTTAAATTTCCTCGCTTGGTAAAGATCCTTTCCTAGGACCCCTGTGATACCGGCCATTATCTAAAAGGTGTTCTAAATAAAACCACATTATCACGAAGCGATATCCATCCAAAATACAACAATGAACTAACTAAAGGTGTATTAAATTCCAACGTAACTTATTCATATGAGTGAAAGATGACAGTGCCCTCTGCGATAATCAACTTTAATGACATTTTGACCCAATGAAGGATAAAATTAATATAATTCAAAGAACATGAATGTCTATTAAAAATTAACAAAACTCAGGTAACCGAAAACACGTGTGCAGGAATGAATACAAACAGCACTGCAGCAGCTTTAAACATCCAATCCAAGAAGACGAAACTCATACAGAGGTAGGGAAAGATCGATAGACCAATTTGGAGCCACAACGGGTTGATTCACAAACCGTGAAGAAAAAGAAAATCAACCCTAATGGGAAAGAGACGTAGGCAGAACTTGGAAACGTTTGAAAAAAGGGAAAATACAAATCTGAATGTGAAACGGGACGAAGGCTAACCCCTCAAAAGAGAGGACAGATAGAAGAAGTTGAGGAGAAAGAGTTTCTTGAGACAAACTTCCTGCCAAAATATTACTTCATTTCAGCTTACTTTATTTGAATCTGCGTAAGGGCTGGGGAAAAAAAAAACAGCATAAGACTTTCACCAGGAAAAAGTTTGTGATTCCACACGAGGCTCCAACAAGGGATTTGTGCTTAGAAACATTTCAACAAAACAGTACAAGTTAATGACTTCATTACCACTGGGAACGGGTTAACAATTGATTCCGTTCAACAACACGCAACTGTGTTTATGATGTTTGGGTAACATGCAACGGAATAAACCCTTTGTGCAAGATTTTCGGCATTTACGTCACAAACCTCATGAGGTGAACGATCCAATATGACAAAAATTAGCTTTTCAAACAGAAATTTTATAATATTTCATTCACTATGTCAAATATTTTCAAAATGCATTCCAGGTTATTGCTTTCCCAATGCTTTGATTTTTTTTTTTTTGTTATCTTTAACGGCAAGCTCGATAAATGTAGTGTTCAAAGACATGTTCCAACCCACACCTGTTTAATGGTGATAAAATTTTGAAATTTTGCAAAAAGAAGCCTGTGTTAGGCACTATGTCAGGGCCATGCAGCAGATACGATACTACTTCCTAGAAATGTAAGATTTAATATGAAGGTTTTAACCATTTCCAATATGCGTTATTTTGATATTTGACATGTAAAAACTTTTTCTTTGTAGTACATAAGTAATGTGTTTGGCTTTTTGTTTCTTTTCTGAAATTAATAAATATTTATTTCAGGAATTATTTTAAAGTCAAGTTTTTCTCTTATAAATCAGAGGATCCAATATTATAAGGGTTAATCAGTGAGCCAAGACTGCTTCGAGGGTCACTTCTACAAATTAAACATCCTGACATCTTCTATATGTGCTCTGTGTAAAGATGAAGGATCTATTATAGGCTATAATCATTTGCTCAGATGCACTGTACCAACTGAAAAAGTATATTGAACTTTATTGGGAAGTTAAAAGACGAATGGCTTTGTACCAAGTGTCATGAGTGTTAAATAAATAACTAGATATTATATACGAAAGACTAAAGAATAAATTCATTTGGGTGTAATACTCATAACATTTTGTTATATTTTTGGATTGGCTATGGTACACTTATAGCGATGGCATTATTGTAATGATAAACGTAAATATTGAGAATTATTTTTGGCCTCCGTCTGTAGCAGAATTCAAACACCGCGGGCCAATGTCGCACCAGTTGCCCGCTTAGTCGAACTACAAATTCCTCTTGTATTTCTATTGTATTTGCTGTGATTTGTGGTATAATAAAGAATGGTGTTACGAATATGATAAAACATCCTGTGACGATGAGCATAGCGATGGTCTTAGAAAACCTGTCACAACAGAAAGCGTAAATAAAATGCATGATTTAGTGTTGTTTGATCGACGAATAAATGTTAGGGATACGCTGGTGGTAAAAGAAGAAGGCTTCTCTTCTCAAGGTAGATAATATTTGAATTGAACGTTTATAAATGCATAACCTGTTATTCTCGTCCATTATTTGCATAGAAATGCTACAATAACAGGCCATTATTACGTAAATTAATTCAAAATTATGCAATAAAGAGAAAATTTCGACCAAAGTTGAGGCGAAATGTGCTCTTTCTGCATGATGCTTCCAGCCACATCTTGCTTTGCAATGGCTGCAATTGATAAAGCCGGGTTAAATGGCTGGAACATCCTGCTTCCTCTCCAGATGTAGCTCCCAGCCTCTTTAGGTTGTTCTCAGAAATGAGAGAGGAAATGCTCATCATAACTTGAAGACATGCACGGTGAAAATCTTCTCCATGATGAGGGGAATGTACACAAAGGTCTGTGCAGCTCAGTTGTATTTTTTACATTTAGGATAATACCTACCGTCTAAACCGACCGACTTTCGGCCGTAGAAGATTCGTCGCCCAAGCGCGCTAAGCGAGCCCCAGCATTAAGGTAGCCACCACCCACCCCACAACAAGCAGTGATTCAGGTAACATCTGCCACCCCTTGAGACACACTGCCGCAGCGGGTACTCATTTACCCGCGGGTTACGGGACCACTGCCACGCCGAGTACAACCCATCCGGACAACTCCCCAACGAGAGCGACTCGATAAGTCCGGCCAGGCTGCTTCTAGTAACGTCAGAAGTACCACAGGTACTCAGGGTCTGCAGAGCCCGCACTTGAAGCACCGAGGTCGCGCCCCCCTAAGACATAGAGGCTGGCAACCGTTCCTCCAGAAAGCTGTAGAAATGTTAAGAGTATCGCTAAGAGAAATGTATCAGTCTTCAAAGCTTCTGCTGAAACGTGAGTTAAAAATAAAACGTTATGTTCAAATGATCGAGAGTGAAGGCTCGGGCGGTAACTGGCCATCCTGAACTTCGGTTTTTTTTATGGTTTACCGTAGACACTTAGGCGATGTTGGGTTGGATGTTTACATCTCAGGAATTTTCCGCTCTCCCAGTTTCTTTTCATTTCATCACATGGTTGGAAGCAGCAAGTAGGCTGGTGTTAGGTGCCTTGACGGTGGTCTGCGCTCAGGAAAGTTTCCTGTTCTTGTATAGCGAGGTTGTAACGTAGTATCTGGTGTGATAAATGTATGGAGATATGAGTTCTACGTTTCAAATTACTTGATGTAATAACTTTTCATATCTTTTTCGTACATTAAATAGAAGCATTGGCAGTTTTCTTATAAAGATTGTGCTCTTGCTATCTGGTTCAGAGGCTCATTAAATTTATTTCCTAACAGTCGCATTTTCCAATAGATTGGTAAAAACATCCTTGCAGAGATAATCTGTCTACTAGAGGAATTCTTTCTTCAAACTGCTTCCAGTTTATCACATTAAATTAATTCCTTCAACAATATGTTTGTTTGTTATTTATCTACTATAATTTTGTAGATATCTAATGTGATATATTAATTCTGTTCTATATTTGTCTTTTAATTCTATGTTTTACAGAGCAGGCTTTGTTATAAAATATTGCGAAATATGGATTTTATATTGTCTGGATATTTACGAATATATTACGAACACATGCATTCAGTATAAGTAGGTAGTCTGTTGCTTTTGTTGTTTAATACTGTTATACAAAGTACGAGAATCCTTACTTATCCACGTGAGTTACATTACTTGCCGGTACAAATAGAAGCTTCTTGCTGCTCCAGTCCCGAGCGGCAGCGGAGAAAGCCGAATGCCGCAGTCCCGAAGCGAATGGAGCCGCAACCAAAATGAAAAAAGGCATCCGCTCTTAACACTATAACTTTTGCATGTAATATTTTTTGTTAAAACGTAACGTAATCTAAAATTGCAACTATGCTTTATCTTCTGTAACTTACTGACTGTAATATTTGTTGCTTATTACAAAACTGACCTTTTCATTTATGTTTCAAATTCAGTTTTATCACTTTTTACCACATGTTGTTTTATTGGAATTCGGAATTAATTCATATACAAACACACTGACCTTAACATCGGGCAAATCCTAGAAGCCGATGGAACTCAGGGGTTTGCTGCGGCTTGCTACGGCCTGGCTACCTCCGCTCGCTTCCTTTTCGTAAATATAAATTGATTGCGGATTGTGTGCTATTGTTACCAGGTAAATCATTGTAATGGTGGCAAATCTCTTTTAAATCCTTCAGAACAAAAAATCGTAAATATACATTTATAGTTGATTGTGTGTGGGTGCTATGTTAGTGGGTAAATAATTGTAATTATGGCAAATCTCCTTTAACCCCTGAGTAAAAATAAATATATAAATAAAAAAAGCTAGGCCATGAAGGTTCGAACCCACTACAGTCCTATTTGTAAGATGACGCTTCTAACCATCTAATCTAAATGTCATTGTGCTAAATTAATTAATTATCCTCCTACATTTGTTAAAGTCATACTATCTTCCATTTTCTTAGCTGCCGTTTGGGAGTGCAGCGCCAAACGCCTCTATCTGCACGCGTTAGTATTACATTAGCTTTGCCTTCAACTTAACCTAACCCTAGAGCAAGATTCGTCCTGTCACGCCCGCTTTTCAAGAACGCCAGCAGAAGAGAGCTTCCTTAGCCGAAGGAAGTCTGATTTTAACAGATATAGACAAATAATGAACAAGGCCATCATTTAGTGTGATAGCTCAGAGGCTGCAGTGTAGGGGAAATAAAATAAAGGTTAATGAAGGGAAGATAGGGATTAGAATTCTCGAGTTGTAAGAGATATTTGCCACCAACACAATGCTTTACTCGCTATCATTTATATTTACAAAAAGTAGGCAAGCGTAGACCGTTAGGCCGTAGCGAGCGGCAGCAAGCTACTGGGGCCACCGGATTCTAGGATTTACTCGAGGTAGGTATTGGTTGTGTATATGAATTAATTGCGAGTTCCAATAGACGAAAAATAGAAGAGGCACGATAGCATTCGCAACTCCAAAATAAAACAAAGGAGGCGAAGTTTCAGTTGAGTTTTCTCCGCTGCCGATCGTGAAAAGCAGGCGTGACTTTTCCTAGGATGAATCTTGCTCTATGGACAAGTTTCAACTTATACCAGACCACTGGTGACTCTTGGTGACATAACGTTATTACACAACCTTACCGTCAGATATACCACCATAGATGGCTGAGGTCGTTAAGGGGCATACTGGGCATACTGGGGAGTGGGAGGGCTGGGGTTCGATTCCCACCAGGACCGTCCTTCCTGACTGAGGTACTCTAAACTTAGGCTTGAGACGGTCGTTTCCCAGTTTATTATTTTATCTCACATATCGTCAGATGCCTCAGTAGTTAAAACGGGCGTTAAACATTATTGAAATCCGTCAGAAAGTAGCTGTTTAATTTCCACCATACTCTCAACGAAACCACTTCTTGCTTACACTTATTGGCGACAGTAATTTAAACGCAGTGTGACTAAATGTGATGGCGTTTATTTTCGCTTGAGTGGAAAGGACAGAGAAACGCCTCCCAAACACCTCGGGCCTCGTATGTTAAATGCATGTCCGCCCACAGTGGGGAGGTAGAAACTTGAGCAGGTGCGTCTTCTCCCACTAGGAGAGTGTGACAGCATTCCCACACGCCTGCAACAGCTGTATAGGATGAAGACACAAACAAGGCGAACATAAAAAGATGCAATGAAGAAGCTTTAGAACGCTAATTGAGAGTTTCGGTGATATTGTATTATTCTAGCTTTATTATTGTGCTGAAAACACTACAGTGTTTTACGAGTGCGTCTTGAATTAATGATGAAACGTAGTTTTTTTTCCCCCAAATGTAATTAAAAGTATCTGAGGATCGATTTCTATTATATTTATTGCTCAATGTGCCAGAATATTAAAATTTTCAATTCACGGAATAATGCGAAATTTTAAAATATTATAAATTTTCACTTAGTTGAATTAATAAAGTGTATTTAATATTTCATGGGTGTTATGTCAGCTTTAAGACTTACGGAATGTTGAACCAGAAACCAACAATATTTCCTATTATTATTATTATTATAATATCATTATTAATGTATATATATACTGTGTAGAAAAAATTAATGTACTGTACGTCATACTTTAGGAAGGGAAGAAATCTTTTCAAAGTCAACACCGGGCGAAGCGTTCATTAAGGCAGTAAGACTGAGCCTGCCCAAAATTAGTGTGTTGGCTCGCGTTTTAATTTTCAATAAGGAATAGAAAAATTTCCCTATTTGAAATGGTCCGCTGTCTGTGACTTAATACAATAATACGGTCACAATAATACGGACACAATAATACGGTCTGAGGCTCAGTCTGTCTTATGAAAATGTAGGGGTAATTTTCTAAGTCAGACGAAAGGTGTCTTTCTCGTAGTTTTCATTACTGTGTAGCCTAGGCATTTGACTTTGTCTCCCTCTTCTGGGATTTTGTACAACCTGAAGACCAACAGAATACCGGGATGCAGACGATATCAATTTAAAATATAGTATTTCGCTCTTTTTTGTTGCATTGTGGTAATATGTACTGACACAAATATTTTATTTTGATAGTATATAGCATTCACTATGACATTTTTAAAACTAATTCTTAAATTCACTTATTTATATTTCATTTTAAGTGATATATCAACAGTTCACCTTTAACTGTTTTCCCTCGACTGCTACTAATCGTCAACTGAAGCGGACAGCGCTGTATCTGAATAGATTATAGAGAAAGGAACGCGTGAAATATAACGAATCCATTTTAATTGTAAATTATATATATGCACAGAAAAAAGTCATAAATTATTGATAGTGTTAATGCCATAATTTTGATCATGAAAATATTTGTGATAACTCTAGAGAAATCATGTTAGATTTCCTATTAATTCGACATCCCTTGCATCAACCTGCGTTAAAAGCCAAGTTTTATCATTGGTAATGGTTTTGCCTGCCTTTTTTTATGGTGGTGCAAACTGGTTTTAAGTAAGAATAATTAAAGCTAGAGAAAGATGTGTAGGTAGTTAGATATCGTTGGAAAAGAAATAGCAATATAATTAAAAATAAGTAACATATAATTAAAAATAAGTAACGAAGTTTTAGCTCTAATAATATGAACAACAGACACCCAGAAAGAGCCGCTAGACGGAAGCTGAAATGGGGAGGCTACATAACGAGGATACCGGACGACAGATGAACGTCTTGCGCCACCATGTGGGACAAACACTTACGCAAGCGACACAGCGGTAGGCCAATACAGAGATGGGAAGACTTCTAAGCGGTCGACAATGGTCGAGAATAGTAAGCAGGAATACAAGGAAAACCATCGGACTTGAACTTCGAAACGAGTAAATCTGATAAACAAAAGTGTAACAAATTATAGCATGTAGCATATTATACGAATTAGCTCATCGCATTAGCGAATAAGAGCTACCCTCTTGTAGGAAGCCCATGCCCTTCTTAGGGACATTCGGGCTTATTGTTATTATTATTATTATTATTATTATTATTAATAAGATTATTATATCTTGGAAGCAATAAAGCAAAATCACATAAAATGCAAACAACGAATGCCGGCTATAAGAATGATAAAAACGGGAATACAATATGTGCCCAAAGGAAGAACCTTTAAGAAGACCAGAAAAAGGCATAATGAATTCTGAGGAGACGAAACGGTCCGGATATCGGTGATGAAGTTAATGTTGCCTCTGTTGCCTCTGGGTAATTTATTTAGCTGCTGGAAATTTGTTTTTCATATTAGGAAATCTTAGCGAAAAAAGCTCTAACCTTTTAACTAATCATCCTGGTATCACTGAACGGCTTTAATAAGTACACAGACATGTTTTGAAAACAGCGAAAAATGTAAAAATAATAGTATTAATTCCATGAATAAACCTCAGAATTCAAAGAAAATAATAAAATAATTTGGCTAAAAATGCATAAATATAATGAAAAGCATGGGTCTTTAGAAATAAATGATAGTAAACATAAATTATTTTATTAAACTCGTATTGAGACTTTTAACCAATTTCTTTTACACACTACTTTCGCAGGTTTGAATATATGACTGCTAAAATTTGACGTATTTCCCCATAGTTCTTGCTCAGACCATAAGTTTATGTACAGAATATAAATATAATTAGTGCGACAGAATGATATACTGTTTGAAGCTTGCATAATTTGTTTGAAAGCGTTACATTTGTTTTAACTGTACTGTCCAGTAATCATAGATGTGATGTGTTTGTTCATAATAACGAAATGTGGCTTTGAACTAGTTACACGTTTGTGTATGCGCTTACCATTTTAATTACAAAATGCTTGGGATTTGGCTGCTGGGATATTAGCTGTAATATATTTGTGAATCAGTATACGTTATGATGATATGTATATTTAATGAGTTAAATAATTCCGATATATTTACACAGGGTTTCAGAATATGTACAATTATTAACTAATATTTCAGTCCCTGCCTGCCCTGATCCTTAAAAGTGGGATTTTCCACCAGTGTGGCTGTATTGTAGTTGTTTTCTGAGGCCCGTACGCCGAAAGGCGCAGTTACCCAATATTGATGGTGATGAAGATGGTATGATTATGGTGCTACTAGGTACTTAAACTTAGTGACACCAAACCTAGTCATGGATACCATGGGGATCTTCTTAGAAAATTAAAAAGTACCATGTCAGATCTGAGAATCGAACCCGGGATTACAGGGTAATAGTGAACACTGGGCCATGAATCTTATTATATCAGCCTGTACGAATGATCGAAGTTATTGAAAAATAGAATACGGCTCTTTGTTTAAAGAAAAACTGTTTATCCACCATATATTAAAAATTAGACATTAAAATAAAACGTCTTTCTGTATAGTTTAATGGATACTATTACTGACTTGATTCAGAATAAGAGGTTTTTCCCTCATAATCTGCATCCAAGTGTAGGAGCTCAATAAATTGATATAATTAATTATTTTGAAATCTTTGAAAGTTAGCATGAAACGATAAACAAGTGCAAATTTTTCGCACAGAGTTACATTTGTTTCACATTTTCCTTCTTGTCTTCCTGAAATTGAATATGCTGACATGACATGTAAAATACAAAATATTATCTTTATATTTACAAGTACTACCTGTTCAATTATCTCTTAATAATACAAGTTCTATCACTGCAAATATTCATATCAGTTCTCAAGCCTTCTGCAACCAGTTATAAAGATTTTTTATAATTTTTTTTTCTTTCATTAGAGTGGGACTTCACATGGGCACATTCTCCTTCCTATGCTTCAGTTCGATTGTTAAGATGATGTTTACGAGGGATAATCCTAAACTCCAAACCTGACTAATCTCTAATTCATCTAAAATGTTTATTTTTACTTCACTTATTGTACTCTCATTGGGACTTGAGTATTTTTTCCAGCAAAGCTTTTAACATTTATGCATTTGTCCAACTTCAGCAAACCATTGGTTTACAGCTTTCAAAACTTCATATTCTGATAAGTATTTTCCCCACTCAAAGGTTTTCTTTTACTATGGGAAATAGCCTAAGATTGACAGTAGCAAGATTTGGATAGTAAGTCAAATGCTCATTCAATTGAGACCTTGCTGTCTTGCAACACAAAGCTTGTGGTTTGAAGCATTGTATAAAAAAAATTGCCTCAACTTCTGTGACGTTTCTTCTCGATTGTATCTCGAAATTTTGAAATTAAATGTGCATATTTAATAACCTCCTACCTGCAAATGAAATACAGTACATCACCACCAGAAAAAAGAAGAAAAAAAAGCATACACTTTCTGCATCATTAATTTCTTATGAAGTGAAGAATATTCCTTGCTTTGCCTTTTTCATCTCTCATACTTTATGAAAGTATTATGCAACCTCTGTCCCAAAATAATCAGTTGTATTTCCTCAACGACCTTATTTGCTCTATAAACGAAAGTGAATAATTACATATGAACAGAGCATTGAACTAGACCATCATAGAATATATGAAATGTGCTTGGACTGGGTGAAGTGTTAGGGATTTTTATTTACATGACTTTTAATTCAGAATATGCATTAGGCAAGTGCAGTGTCTATTTCGCGAATATGAAGATTTGTTGACATGCATAGGAACACCATTGTACAGTTCGCGTGACCAGAGGGACGTAGTATTCAAAGATTGGGAGGAATGAGGAATATTGGAAATGATCATCTGCTTCGTGCCAGCAAAAATGATGTTACAAATAAATGTATGATAAAGGAAGTGCTAAGAAGTCTTAGGTTTCTTCAACATCAGCAAATCACATCCACAGTAGATGAACGTGCTATCATTGTTGTGGAGACATTGAGTAATGTCTTCCTGACCTTGCAATATGTCATGATTTAATGTATGAAGGTTATTGGGAAGAACTGCTACTAAGTACCTCACATACAGAAACAGAGTTTACAACGACAGGGAAGTTTGTCGTTAGTTCTCCATTACAACCTCGACAGTGTTATCTCTACCTTTACTGCTGTAGCTATCACTGCTAGTACTATCTGCTCATTATTTCTGGCCCATACTCTTTGAAACAAGTATCTGTATTCATTCATTATCAATAAAAATGTTTCTAAAGAGTTCAGAATGCTATTTTGGGATAGAGATGCCTATTTTCTCTACTACTTCCATGTTAGTAATTCACTTTTCCTGCAACCTTTTGTTGCAACACTATTTTAAGAACATTTTCAAGTTGCACCTATAAGGGATTTAGAACACGTTTTGTTAAAGTGAAGTTTGTATTATTATTTAGAAGTACGGAGGATAATAGTTTTAGTATACATCTTTTTCTAAAGCAGAGAAATTTTCTTAACGGAAAGAAAGTTTCACAATACGGGTTTAAAACATCAGTTGAAGGGATTTTGCAAGCCTGGAATGAATGAATAATGTTTAACGCCCGTTTTTACCACAGAGGCACCACAGGCGATGGACACTGATGATACATGAGATGAAATGATATTTTGGGAAAGGATTTTTTCTTAAAGAAGGTAAGCAACCGGCAGGGTGTCAATGTGCTGAGCACATGCTCCCCGAAATACTGTCCTCTACGTCGCAAGTCGGAGGTAGAGAATGCAAATGCCGAGGAGGTACCCTAAAACTTAGGTCTAGAATGAGGATTGAGGAAAACCTGGAAAAAATCCAGTCAGGGAGGACGGTCCTGGCGGGATTCGAACCCCAGACCTCCCGCTCACGAGTTCGCGCTTTAACTACCTCGGCCACAGTGGCGGTACAGCCTGGAGAAATATGATTTCCGTAAAGTGACAAATGCTTTAAAACATTGTTAAACAAATTGCATTAGTGTCAAAGAAGATTATTTTGAGTAGTAAGAATTTATTTGAATAAATTCACCATTTATTTTGTGCTTTATTCCGGTAAATTTTCAAATTATTATCTTATATAACTCAGAGGTTAAATTGTTTCTGTGCTACAAAACATACTTTTAAATGGAATGGATCTTAGGAATTTTCAATAGAGTTTAACGCCCTGGGGCATTACAGGCGGTGGATAGCTTTTTTTTTTTTTTTTTTTTTTTTTTTGATTGATTTATTTATGGACCCTCTTTAACATCTCAGATCATCAGCGTCCCATTCAACTCAGGGTTTGAAATGGCCGACTAATTTTGCTCAGAGGACTCTCTTTCAGGCTTGAGGTTTTCATGCCGTAAATGTACGACACGGGACCCACGGCTTTACTTCCCTTCCGAAGGAAGCCATACTTAAGATTTTTACGCCCGAAAAAATCCATCGGTTCTGGCCGGGTTCGAACCCGCGATCTTGGGTTTAGGAGGCAAGTACACCACCAGGACCGACACGGTGGATAGTGATGATTCATGAAATTAAATAAACTAGGAAAGGATTTTTTTTATGGAAGAAAGCTTTGCAGGCCCAAGTTTAGTGTACCCTCCCGGCATTTGTCCTTTATGAAGACTGACGAAAAGCTGTAAAAAAAAAAAAGTTAGGGTGGACGGTTCTATTGGGAATCGAACCCCAGACCTCTCGCCCACGAGTCTACGCCTTAATGACCTCGAATACCCGTGACGGTATCTTAGGACTCTATACTTTGGTAAGCTATTCTTAATAAGATATCAAACTTAATGCTAAAAATTCTAAAAATTAAAACTTTTGAATTTAAATTTTATATAAAAATCATATTTCCAAAACCCATTATTTAAAAGTTAGAGATATCTAAATCGAGGCAATTCTAATCACAAACATCTGAAGCATTGTACATCCAAGATACTAATTTCAATGAATCTTTAAAACAAATGATTTTAAACAGTGGATATCGGCATCGCGGAGGGAGTTAAACACGAAACCTTTTTCTTCTTCTTCTCCTTCTTCTTCTTCTTCTTCTTCTTCTTCTTCTTTTGTTTCAAAAACTTTTGCCAGTCTTCCAGTTTTACAGACGTTTATGTTGTACTCTAGTAACTTGGTGCTTACATTTCCAATTAATGTTGCACGGTCATTGCACTTGCAACACTGAAACCACAGTTTTTTACTCCTTTCCTTTCTGAATTGGATGGACATGTTTACGCCAAGAGGAAGAGCAGGGGGGGGGGGGGGGAAGAAACAAGAAGTTTCTAAGAATCACTGTAGGATCGCAGTTTCCCAAAGCAAACAAAACACTAGACGCGATCTTTAAAATGTGCGGACGAGACGGTTTTATTGTGGCAAAGTTCATGAGTCGGCAAATTCCTAAGTGTTGTTCTTCTTCTGTTGCTACAGTGTATCTCACATTGGCATTACAAATTGACGTCTTAAGGTACAAAGCCACTCCAGTGGAAGTTTCCGTGTAGCGTAAAAATATACAGCTTAGTACAAATTGTATTTCTAAGACCGTAACGTTACATCAGGGGGATTTATACCGCTTGATATAAAACTTATTGTTTATTCCAGCTAGAGATTTATTCATCTTTAGGTGAACTTACTGTTTATCCAGCCAGAAACGTATGTATCTTTAGTTGAAGTTATTGCATTTGATCTAAATGTAAATCAATGTGTTTAAAACAAAGCAAATATCTCGGGTGAAATTTTTTATTTTTGATTCTTGTTGTCTCTGCTAAGTACCTAGGTATTATTTTATGATGCTCTATTACTATTAGATACTACGTCTGTGTTATTCCAACATGTTTAATTTTATTCCCACGAAAACATTATATATATGAAATGTTTTTCTAAAATCGTTTTTCATCTAATGGTGAAGTTGAACAAAATTAAAGCGAATTTCCTTTTACAAAAATATACGAATACCCTTTAAATAATATATATATATACACACATATATAGGATGGATGGAAATACAATACATTACTTCACAAAGACTACATCATATTGACTGCCTCCTTAGTCTATCGCCCAGTATTACTAGTTGTTGTGCAGGAAGTCCTGGGTTCGATCATTGGTACCTCCATAAGCTAGGGAGGTCTAAGATTCAGTATCTTCGTGAAGTCAATTGCGGATCTACCTGTTAGAGAGGTGGCGTCCTTCGATTTCGTAAGCCTGGTGGTAAGCAACCGGCAGGGTTTCAATGTGCTGAGCACATGCTCCCCGAAATACTGTCCTCTACGTCGCAAGTCGGAGGTAGAGAATGCAGCAGTACATATCAAAATAATTTTCTTGATAGGACCACCTTTTCTGTAACAATTTCACTTTTTGAGAAAATAAAATGTTTCAATATAGACAACAACTGAGGAGAATTTGTCATAGAAAGGAACAAATAAATATTTTTTCCTAACACTCTTTAAAATACTGGGTAAATATTTCACTGAAAAAGCCAATAAATGATCATTTACAAAACAATAAGCATACATGACAACCATAAAACATGAAAAGAATGCTTTTTCATTTTTTCTAAATTGTATATTGTTTTAATCAAGTTCTTTTGACTACAATGTTGCCAATTTTCACACTTACTTATTAGAGCTGGTGAATGAAATTCCATTTAGGCAATATTTTGAGTGCTGTGTGTTTTGTGAGTATCAAATACTAAAATATAATCGTAAATTTTTATTCTGAACTTTAGCGTACAATATTCTGAAATGTTTAAAAACTGTTTCATGTACTTAAACATATAAATTAATAAACAAAATCTGATTTATGAAACCGTTCAAGAATGCGAAGGAACGCACTAGATTTGCTTTCATTCTGTGTCTATAAATAGTACATGATAATTATAAAATTATATGACATCTTAAAATAATAAAATGAAGACATTTTTTTATACCTGGACAGGAAAATAAGCTATACCTAACCGCTAATAAAAATATACTAAAAGAAAATTGCATTTCACTTCATACACAAAACATTATTGATAAAATATACCCTACAGTCTTCAAACTAGGAAATATAATTATTCTTTCCATAATAAGTAAATATGCGTACAACTAACATATAATAATATTACAAGTAAAATATATTTAGCACTCTAAAAAGGATGCTTTATGTGTGTTATATTCTTTATATGAGTTATATATTTTATCTTTAGTTTCTTGTGTTCTCATATCAACACCTTTGCTTTAGTATTTTGAAGCGTTTTGGTCGTGGGACGTTATTTGCCCCTCATTGGTGAACCAAATTATGAAGCTGCTTAGTATGGAAACTACGTTGGGCGCCAAAATTTGAGATGGTCGGGTATAACTCCGGCTATATGCCTCAGGTTGGGCAACAACCTTGCAGGGATCTGTAATTGATGTTGAGTGGCCTCACGTTGTGATGCCAATTTTGAAGTGGTTTCGTATGTTAGATTATTGGTCGCTTCGGTGTTTCTGACTACGTTTCAATAACAACAATTCTCAGGGTATTCCGCTATTTTGTAAATTCTTATTCAACGGGAATGGGAGAGCGTTTCTATAGTGTAAATAAACACGCGATGCGACTTAATATGAAATTGTCTGTTTTATGTCCAAATTCTTTCGCGTTCTCTGGTGTTTTGCGTATGGCTGAATTAGCTACGTTGAATATAAACTCAGTTGCCCCGTGTAAAAGTTACAAACGAGTGCCACGGCGCGTGGAACTGAAAGTGGAATTTATAATGAGTGCTGTGAACTGTTTCTGCGTCGAACTGAATATGTTATAACTGCATGTCTCGCCGATATAAAACTACCTGTTTCGCAACTGCTTAATGACTGCGTCTCTCACAGCGTGTAAAAACTCGGTCAAGCAATTGTGATTGTTGGTTTTAACGATGCCAACGCAGTCACAAAAGCATGCGCAGTCTTCGCGCCTTTCTCTAAAAGTTCAAACATACATTCTCCATTGGCCAGTTCAAATTCACCTACTACATCTGCCATTCGCTATTTTTTGAAAGATGCAAAATATTTTGTCAGCATTGACTGGTTTAAAGGGTTAGCAATACGACTGCCGATCTGGGTCAAAGCCCTAAACGGTTTAAAGTCCTTTGGTTAATTAACCCTGCAAAGGCAGGCCATTTAAAAAAGAATGGGCCTCCACACACTACCCTCGGGTTTCTTTTGAATGGTTTTATTCTGTTGATTGTCCAAGCTACTGCAATGGAAAACATCAAACTTTCTGTTTTGTACAATTTTTGTATCGAAGTCAAAGCTTATGACACACGTATATACCTAATATTTATATTACTAATTACAATGCGAAAATATTATGACTGAGCTTACGTAATTATTTAATTGTTTTTATTTATCAGCCGTAAGGACCTTTTCAAGTTTTAATAAAATGTAACATTTATGTTCGTTCTGCGCCTATCAATGTATTGTTATCATGGTATTCTAAAGATAAACCACCGGCGTATCAAAGACTGCCTGGCGAATAGCGATGCCAGGGCATAGCAATCTGCAATACTCACGTTCCTTTATCAAATGTTCGCTGTGTTACAGTTACTGTTGGCATCAACACAAGATATATTATTAATTTATTACTTTCTCAAGGCCTCCACACATTCAGAATAAAACCGACTAGCATCAACTATCATACAAACTAAAAGAACGACGGAGAAAGAAGAAAACAGATGTTGTAACGCTGTTTTTATTGCATGTTTCGCTGATTGGCGCCGCATATGAAAGTGATGTAATGTATCTATTCTTGCAAAAATCAACAATGCACTGTGTCTGTAGCCTGAAAATCGAAGGAGAGTCGCAGGTGAGCTTTTAGAGTAACACGGGTGTGCTAGTTTTTGTCGGGTATACATGTAAGAACTTCTTAGCTCCTATCGTGCTCAAAGGAAGCTTGCTAATCCAGTTAAATTCAATTTTTAAAACCTCAGGAAAAATTAATTTACCCATAAATGACCTCAAATAAACCGAAACCAAAAAGCATTAATGTAACAAGCACGTTTCGTTTAAGAATGCAATTATTACTCAATTTTGCTTAACCCCAGAACTCGCCTTCTTTTAACTGCATAAATAGAGAGGTAAATCACTGTAGTCACGCTACCAGAAGACTGTAGAATACCCTATTCAAACAAAAACTGAAAAGTGTTTACATCCACTTTATTTTACGGTACATAATTACTTTCACAGAAGTTTCATGTTTGCGCGAGACAGGCAGTGCCACCTGGCGTGTAATACGGATAACGGACTGAAGCGTAATTCACCTCTTCCCCTCTAAAATATTAAAATCTCTTATTTTATACGTTTTTAGAAAGTGGGTGTATCTGACAGAAAATTCTAACCTTAGAACTTTTATTTTACAGTTTTGCTATGACTCACAATCCAGAATATACTGCTCAGAACAATTAGAGAGCAAAAGTTTGAACACATGAATTGCCGCCGTAGTTGGGTTTAGGGTGAGAAATATATTTTTTACAGAAAATTTAAACTTTTATTTAACTGCAGTGTGCATCTTGTTTACTTTAAGCCGAAATTACACACAATGTTGTAAACTAAAGTGGTGTTCAGGGAATAACCTTGTTTGAAACTGATATCTAATGCGTGTAGGTGAAGCTTCACCTTTGTACTCTTTGTTTACATTTACGAGCCTCACTGAGGTTGAGACTGTTTGACTGCTGAGCTTAATGTGGCTAAATCTGTCATTGGTCGGGCATGGAGGCGGTTCACTGAAACAGATACATACTTAGGAAACCAGGCCAGGGTCGAAAGCCAGAGAGAAGACGATAGGTAGTCAATCGTGCGTGCTCTTCGGCGGTGTAGAGCTACTGCTCGGAACCACAAATATGATCTGAAGGCGGCAACTGGTGCAAATGTCAGTGACCATACAAAAAGAAATAGACTTAGAGAAGCAGGTTTAAGATCGGAAACCTCATAAAGCCCCGAGGTTAACGTTTGCTCACAAAAGCTTCGTCACTAGCGCAAGGTGCTGTTCACAGACAAACCTTGCTTTCGTCTAACACAGTATGATGGATGAGTCTGGGGGGCTACAGGACTATGTCGGACTCTTGTCTTCAGCCTATTCCATAAGTAGTAGTAAGTGTATTTATTTCAATAATGGCTTGCGGATACTTAAATTAAATACTTAACCAGCACACAGGTCTAGTCAGACCATTCTTGCTCCTATTTATACATATGAAATACTGAGAAATGAGGAAAAAAACCGCACAGAAATACACGGAATTACATTATCAAAATATTATAAAATAACTCCCTACCATCATTTCGAATAAACAAAAGTAATGTCATTATAAGAGTTTTAAATGTATAATTACTAGTACTAAAGAGAGAGATACACAAGTCAATATATAAACAAAAATGCACAATGAGGTTAAGGTCAGGACACTAGCAGGCCAGTCTATTGTTTGAATCTTTAGTTCCTGTAGGGTGGCTCTTGCTGTGTGCCCTCTAGCATTGTCTTGCTGCAAAACAACCAGGCGCCCCATTCCGACTGCAATAGGCATAACATGCTCTAGTACCATTTCAGCAATGCACCTAGTAGCATTAAGTCGATTTCTGACCACTATAAGGCCTGTTCGGCCATCAATAATGATGCCACTCTACACCGTGACTGTCCCACCAACATATCTGTGTTTTTCCTGGACTGTTGTATTTGTTAAAAGCTCACCGCGTCGCTGTTGCGGTAGATGCCCTTATGGAAGATAAACAAACATCGCGCAAGAGGATGTGCATAGACAGATCAGTAGCTTTCCTCGAAGATTGCACATGTAGGCCATACCGGATGTTCCTTTATGTGCAAAACTGATGAAGGCGTTTCCACTTTAGTTTACAACATTGTCTTTAATTTCGGTTTACAGCACCCTTGTGAAAATGAGAGGTAAACTAAGCGGCAGTACTGTTAAATAAATATTTAAGCTTTCTGTAAAAATATAATTCGCACCCTAAACCCAAACACGGCAGCAATACAAATGTTCAAACGTTTGTCCCTCTAATCGTTTTGAGCAGTGTAGAATTTAATCAATGCATAGACCTTTATTGTTGAAGACGGTCAAATTGGAAACAATTTGTTTTATCTTATATTTACTCTACCATACGTTTTTATTGTGTAAGTTGGCCATTTTCAGAAAATTGCGAGTTGACTCAAGATTACCATCGTAGATTCGAACTGAGTCTTGAAATCTTGGGATCTTTTAAGGCTGAAACGCCTTTATCATTAACATAAAATAACTTGTAGTAAAGAAAGAAAAAAGGAAGGAAATAACAGAAACTTAATAAATGGTTAAAGAGAGTCACTTTGAACTAATGCTGTATGTTCCACTTAATATAGCTTCAAGCTACAAGCTACAATAATAACCCCTTTAAAGTACGTTTGTTTTTTTATAAATTATGAATTAAAAATAAGAATTAGCCCCATAGATGATTTAGGTATATTTCAATGTTCTAAAATACTGAAATAATTTCGGTAGTTCGCTAGCACTGTTTATTGAAATACACATTCTTGAACATTATTTCAATAGGCAGCGATAATGTAATGTTATCACAATCTGCAAATTTTACAGAGTAACACATGATTGCACATGATTATAAGATATTTCTGTCTGAATGTTAGCAATTTGCAATTTTTTTCTTCTTCTTCTCTAGCGTTTCCATTCATCAGTATTGCCGATTACGAGGTGCGTTGAAGTTCTAACATCTCCGATTTTTTTCTCTCTCAGGATTGGAAACTGGTAGAAACATGCGGTTTAGCTTAAAATATGCTGACACTCTTGGTAAAGGCGTGACAGAAATGGCAGCACTGTACGATGAGCAGAACCCTAGTGGCTGCAGCTAGAGTGGGGAGTTCTTTTGATACCTAAAGAATAAAAGAACAGCGAGTTTTCCCCACTTACGTGGTGTGACATCCATTGTAATTCATCGCCAGTTGAGTGAAAAAGGTGGTGATAGTGTCATGAATGTGAAAATTGTGCGACAGTTCAAAGAAAGCCGAACGTCGTGTGACGACGAACCGTAACAATGTCGCACCAGCCGGTCAAATATCGGGTTGCGCGAGAGAAAAAGTTGTTTTGGAGAATCGCCGATTAAGTATGGAAGATAATCGCCTCCAAAGTTTCCATTTACGTGGAATCTGTGCACACAGTCCTGCACGAAGTCTGAAATTGCGGAAAATGTCCTCCAGGAGGGTGGAAACATGGCGCAGGAATTTTTGGTGAAAATAACTACGAAGTGGCTTATCAAGTTCCCTACTCTCCTAGCCTGACTCCTCTCGCTCCACTCGTCTGGCTCCTAGCGATTTTTTTTTCAACAATGAAAGACAATCGTAGTCGCACATTCTCCAGTCGGGCCGCTATTGCAGCTGTGATTTTTCAGTGGTCAAAACAAGAAATGTTCACAGCGGAATGGAATTGTGGCATCGACGTCGTGAAAAATGTTTACGTTTGCATGAAGATTGCGTTGAGAAAAGACAGAAATTTAAAAAATTTGTTGCAAATAGTTTCTAAGAAAAAAATATTGAAGATATTAGACTATATGCGCATCTCGTATATAGTCTTCTGAAGACTAGGAAACGTAGGTAGTTGTAGAAATTTTCTTCTGATATTAATTCTTTTAAATACAATTTGTGTTTAGCTATACCGTTTTATTTCAGTTGATTTTAAATTATTAACACACTTTTATTTTATAGCATTATGAAATTAATACATAAAGTAGTAAAACTGCACTTTATATATTACTTATATATATCGCAGTCTTCTTTATTATCCCTATATTCCATTGTTATAGTCGATACATACGGTATATTATCTTTCATATTGTAATAGAATAAAGTCATGTTATGATAAATGTATATATACTATATAGAAACTAGAATATATAGAAACTTAAATTGAATCTCATAAAACATTTAACTAGGAGGGAAAAACCGACGATCATCTTGAGTTATCCTGCAATACCGCCTTCCTGTAAAGGATGCTACTCTTAGGTAAACGTCTTGTTACGATAACAACGCTGCGATAAAATCTAGTTCTCTCAGGACTAAGGGCGCAGATTTAAAATAGCTGCTTCTGCCTCCGGTGTGATTGTCCTATCTTCGGCCTCTCTTCCCCTTGATATTGGAAACGTCAAATCCAGTGGTTTAGTCTTCACATCTATCTGAACGGCATTTACTATCTATCTATTATCTATATCTATTATCTACTATCTATATCTATTTATGGAATGCCTGCTTCCCACATTCCTATGATCACTTCTGACGTATAAGTGCATAGTGTTTTATTAACATGTATTGTTTGTCGAAAGCATACACAAACAAGCTGATTGGTGTTGTTATAACAGAGCAACATTAAGTTTTATATACAATACCTTCTGTTTATCGCTGTATCTTTTGCTTCCTAAGCGAAGTTACCGTAAGACAATAATATTTCAAGGGGATAACGACTTCCACTCGCCAATTCTAATGAATGAATATCGTTGTATCAAAAGATACTCTAGGACAACTAAATTAATTTTTATTTTGTTGTATTTTTGTATACGATTTTTATTTTTAGTTTCTTGCGCTTAAATTATAACCCCGTATTGTAGTTTACTTAATAATTGAAAACCAAAAGTCATGTTTTGCATTATGAACTTTTTTCAATTATTGCAATAAGAATTATTGCAATAGAAGATATAAACTCTAATGATGCTGAAACAAAATATCCCTGTATACTTCTCTTTCATGACTTTTAATACATGCGCATTGTTAAAAAAAAGCTTCAAATTTTCATCAGAAGGAAATGTAACTCGCATAATAAACAATGTGGCGAACATCACTGAAAATATCAAGCATTTTTTTATTTTCTTTACAATCTTAAAAAATTTTGTCATTGACTTATTACGCAACATATGATATAACTATAACGCAGATTAAATATTTCAGGTAATTTTAATTCATTTATGATTTCATTCTTCAACAGTCAACTTGGTTTTATTCAGTAAAATGAATAGCTTGTCTTTTATATGACTTAAGTTGGTATCCGTCATTCCACCCTAAACATGGATGCCTCCTTTGATACCAAGGTGTGGTGACACCACGGTCGAATGGCCAGACTGTTCAACTCCACCTAGGCGAGTCGGATTCGATCCTAGAGGCCGTAAGAGGTATTCCTGCTGCATGAAGCAGCGCCTGCGCCGGTTTTCTCTACTACTCATTCCCCTGTTGCTTCATCATTATCTCATCCCCACCTTCACCTTCATCATTCTGCGTAATGCAGTTCGCCGATTCTCTGCACGTAAGTTAAAATTAGACTATGCTACTACTCTGTGCCTTCTTTGTGCGGAACTACAATGCCTGGCCTGCTAGTGAGTTGGCATTATATCGTTCGATTACACTGGTCTACATATTTTTTACTGAATGAAAATTGTTTACTTTTTCCGATTCCTTACCACATAGAATCTTTCAAACAAACCTTAGTTTTGTCTCATCGGGCTACAGTTTTCAGAAATTTGTATTGTAGAAAATAAATTTTATTATATGTTCAATGACCAGATTCATAAAATAAATATTCTGAAAGATATAAACAAGATAATAAATTGTTCACTGTGTAAAAGGAACAGTAGGGCTAAATTAGAGCATTGGACAAGAAAAAATTGCCTACATAAGAGCAATTTAGTTCTTGGAGAAAAAAAAATGTGAAGTATGAACCATTAGTTTCTCCTTCTAATGTTCTTCTTCCACCGCTCCATATCAAATTAAACCTGATGAAGCAATTTGTTATTGCTCTGAATAAGGAAGGATAGTGCTTGTTTCAACTTTCTAGTTACAAAGTTCCTACACAAAACTGAAGCTAAGCTAGCAGCAGGTATTTTCGATGGATGCCAGATTCGTGAGCTTATGCAGGATAAGATCTTTCCTCAGCCAATGTCCGAGATAGAGAAGTCAGTATGCTTGGCAGAAAACTTGGCAACAATATATCTGAGAAATATAAAGAAATTGTGGAGAAAATGTTACAACATTTTAGAAATGTGGGATGTATAATGATAGTGTTAAAGTGCATTTTGTTAACATCCATATTGATTACTTTCCTGTGAATCTTGATACAATAAATGAAGAACAAAGAAATAGTTTCATAAAGACATTAAAACAACAGAAACTCCTATCAAGGTCATTGAAATGTGGAAATTATGGCTGATTACTGTTGGTGTTAGGAATGGGGAAACTAGTGAAGGACATATTGCAACTTAAAAAAAAAAAAAAAAAAAAAAAAAATCTTCTGCCTGATAATGAAAAAATTTGTAAATTGATAGTTTTAATACATAGTTCATCTTTTTTCAATTTATTCAATAACATTTAAGTTAAAATGAAACCTACAAACAGTTTTTCCTTAGCTATATGTCTTAAAACATAATAGCTCCTATAAATATAAGTTCATTATTACATTTGATGTTATTTTGATTAAAAATCTAACCCGATAGAGTAAAATTGAAAAAACTAGTATTCTATTACATAAGCCCAGGTGAAAAAAGGGGAAAATGTGTAGACCATTGTTATTAAGGAGAATTTAGCTACGCTTATTTACCTACATAAGGCAGTGGTAGAATAAGCTAGGCCTCTTTACAAGCACTCTTAAGTCTATAGACTTTGTTCCCATCTGTAGGGAACTAAGATATGACTTGAATGTGAAATTTCCGATGATGTTCAAGGATCTTTTCTTACGTATGGTGTACTTAAACGTGTAGGACCCACTTAAAAGGCTTCAAGTTCCTCCCGGAGGACTTGCGCTCGATATTTTTACGTTCAGAAAAATGTGTCATGGTAGAGTTTACATCCACATCCAGAGAGAGAGTGTGTGACCCATTAATAACCATATTTTAATTATATGTGTATATTAAATAGCTGCTCAGACTTTAACACCTATTTTTAAATCTGCCAATATAGTGTCTTCCACTTGCTCTGTGATTTTTAATATATTTAACACAGCTTTAAGGGTTAAGTCCATATTTGTAGTATTGTCTTCCTTCTATTGTCTTCGACCATGTGCTTTTTAATTTAAAATATTTAATTTTTGTTGCGATTTTGCTATATTAGCAAAAACAGATTGCATTCCAGTTGTATTTACTTTTTGGTTTACACTGGGGTTTTTTCCCACACAAAAATGAGACCTATTTATAACATTTACATTTCTTCACAAAGGGTTCTATAAAGACCTCAGAACACTTTCTAGGAAAATAGTTTGGATTCTTAGCAAATGAAATGAATTTTGATTTCTTTGAGAAATCTGAACATAGTTGTGCTGTATGTTCTAGTTATTCGTGTAATTATCAAACTTTTTAATATCACCTGGTTACAGCATGCAACTTTTTAAGTTATAAATTGCTAATCTCTGAGAAACAGTCTTAAAGTGCATGATGCATAGTAACTTTCATACAAGGGTACACATTTTCCAAATAAAAGCTTTATTATCTTATTGTACCAGCTGTTTTCCATGTTTGTGACAGGCAGTTGTCTGTTCACATAGTTGTCAAACATTAACTATGCGTTACATCTGCATGAAAATGTGTACCATATGGCAATTACAATTTTTATTTGTCACCATGCTTTTCTCCAAATAAAAGTTTTAATTATTACCATATGGGACTCGCTGTTTTGCATGTTCGTGACAGGCAGTTGTCTGTTCACATAGTTGTTAAACATTTAATTATGCGTTGCATCTGGATAAAAGTATTTGTCATAGGCCGTTACACAAAAATATGCTTATCAAAGATTTAAAAACATTTATTAAGGGATATAATACTATAGGCAGTACTTACAGGCCTATGTAGTTACCCAACAAAAAAGAAGCTGAAACTATCTAAAAAAGTCCTGAAATGGCAAATAATATATACTAGATAGCATCTACAGAATTCCTGGATGGTAAACCCCATAATGCAACTGATTCATTTTATTATATCACATGGAATAAGGTTCCCATTTTTTTATCAACAAATAAATGAATTTTGAAATTGTCAAAGGAATTAATGAACATAATATGTAGGGCATAAAATTACGTAATGCAATGCATTAGAAGAGAAGAGTTGTGGAGTTTGCAGGGAAAACATCGCTATAACATGATCAAATTTTGTTATCTGGAGTAAAATGTGGAGTTCTTCACAGGAAAAGCAGCAGTAATAAAAGAAAAGGAAGGCGTACAAAGAGACAACAGAGGGGAGCAAAGTACATATGAAGTCCTAACCTATGAATCAGGAGAGTTGTTAATGTAAGTTATGTATATAAATATATTTTCTTGTTTTTTATATTTTCAGTATTCTCCTTTCTATAGAATGCTTCTTGCTTAGCAGTTTTTGAGATAAAACATGACTTTAAGTACACAAGCTCACAGGTGTATGACGAACAAGAATTGTCATTGATTATATTGTGAGTAGTTTCTAAGTACTTTTTATTAACATTTAACACTAATTTGCAGTTTATGCTAAAATATATCATTTAATTGAAAAGAATTATAGAGGACAAAATGTAATACATACAGATTAAAATACTGGGCAAATTAAACAAGTTCATTTGTGATTAGCTTGTTGAACATATATAAGATAAAAAAAATGAATGTTTTGTCCGGCATCTTTAGTAATGTAATTTTTTGTGACTTTTTAGTCATAAAGACTACAGTTTGGATAATTAATAACGAATTTTCATGGTACCAAACTCTCAAAATAACCGTGGAACATAAAATGTAAATTTCCAGTCTGTCAGAGGTTCTCATTCGACAACGAAACGCTGTTGAATATGGCCGAAGTGTTCACAATGACCGCGCTGGTTCATTCTTTGTTTCTCATACACATTTTTTGCAGAGAGCCGCATCACTAAGGTAGGTTACTCTCCCTAGAGCCCCAGATTTGGCTCTCTGAGACTTCCGGCTTTTCGCCATTGTAAGGGATGAAATTTCAGGTCGTGGACGAGATTAAAGAGCGCGCGATGACGCAGCTGGCAGCTGATAGCGATCCCAAAAGAGGACTGTTTTGAAAAGCGGAAGGCACCTGGGGTAAGTTACGTCCCAAGGGGAGCACTTTGTAGAGGATTCGTACTGGACAATGCGGATTTTTAGTTTTAATAACAATGACAAATACAGAAGTCCTTAGGAGAATTAAAACAAGGGACAAATATTTAATGAATGGATGTTTAATTTCAGAAGGAAAAAATATACGCATTGAAGAACCAAATATGTTGCTTTTATGCGTGCTAGATAGGAAATACTTTGAAACCAACATGTTTGACATTTTCGTTTTGAAACGGCAAAATACTGTATATATTAACTAAGCAGATCATGAAGATAGAAAGACCGCCACGGGTGGCCGAGGTCGTTAAGGCGCGGACTCGTGAGCGGGCGGTCTGGGGTTCGAATCCCGCCAGGGCCGTCCTCCCTGATTGAGGTTTTGAAGGTTTTCCTCAGTCCTTATAAATGGCAAATGCCGGGAAGGTACCCTAAACTTAGGCCTGGCGTTTCCTTCATTAAAAAATCCTGTCCTAATGTATCATTTCATTTCATGTATTATCAGTGTCCACCGCCTGTGGTGCCTCAGTAGTAAAAACGAGCGTCACAGGTTATGGCCCGTAAGCGCAAATTATGGGACAGCCTGTATGGTGCTAATAGAAATATTTATAATATTTTTATGTAAGTTTCATTTATTTGGACATGTATTTTGCCTTCTATTTCGATACTACTATCCAAATATTGCATTCTAATGCATCAAAAAATGGAAAACATTTTATACTTGCTAACAATCCACACAAAAAGAGAGTATATAAATGAAAAATGTTCAAATTCCTCCTCAATTAGAAATAATTTTAAATTAGTAAAGATGTTATTTTGATATCGAGGCGGTACGCCCTAATATGCCTAACGTTAACTTTTTCAATTACCTGAAAAAGAAGTTTAATAGTTTATAGATACATTACAACGAGAGAAAAGCATATATGCTGACATTTTAGATAATTTCATTTATATATAGAATATAATGCAGTTGTATGTTACAGGGGTGATTTCTGGTTGCTGGTTTAAGCTAATCCCTAAAAGTTCAATATTTAACATACTATTATTATTGCTTATTTCATTTTTATATAAAAAGGTCTGTAAGTGATTTCTATCTTGTGCTTAATGCTTGATTATCTGTAAAATACTTAGTTTGCAGTCGTGGTGCAAACGTATTTTGATTGGAGTATTTTGATTGGAGTAGATAAGAGGAAAGGGTAGAAGGAACCTGTTCACTATGAGAGTTCATGTATCACCTGAAATTCACCTCTCGCCCTTTGCATTGTCAGGAAAGCTTGCCTCCAATTTTGTACGAATGCTTGATGTTGTATTTTAAATTTTAATAAAATGTTTTGAAAGATTATTAAATAGCCAACATAGTCTTTATATTTAATATTGGAAAACTTGCAGCTATTTCAATATCAAATAATAATAAAAAATGTTAAGGAATACTCTCTTGCAAACAGGCTTTAGCATTGACAGTCAATAATTCTGTTAGTAATCAGCTTTAGTTTTCTGTTTATTGAATGTAAAGAAAATGAAGAATTTATAAAACTTACATTTTAAGAAAAAATCAAATTAAAAACTGGGTGGAGCAACACCTAGCATTATTTTGAATATCTCATTTCAAAAAATAGGAAGTATAATGCTTTCTGTAGAGCTATCTGCAGATTCCACACTTTAATCAAAGCGTCATTGATATCTTGCTGTCATGAAATCCAGGAGAATGATTTTGTAAAAGAGGGGCGTTTTAAATATTCTCAGCCTCCCCCCTTTTTTCAACAGTCACCTCGTAACTCAATATATTTAGTAAAACTGCTTTCCAACTTTTTAAAGCCCTCAGTAAAATAAGATTTCATATGCAAAATAAACATCTGTCTCAACTGGAACGTCCTGGTGCCATTGTCTTCACGGATGTACAACCACGCTTAAATTCAGTAGTCCACTTTTTAATTGTCGAAAACGAAGGGGAAAATCCTTAAATGGCTTTTTTGAGTTAGCTTTTTTCATTTGTTAATGCACTCTTTAAATAAAGCGTGCATTAATAAATGCAAAAAGCCAAAGTACTTTATTACAGTTGCTATTTTTTTTATCCATTTTGTAGAAAATATTAACTCTAGTTTGTTTACACGATCATCTCTAACAAGTAATAACACTTACTCTCTGAAACTTTACAGCCGTCATCTAAAGAGGGATCCTTAACATTTTAGCAATTTTGCCATCTTCACTGCATCAGGGTGAAAATTATTAGAACACCCCTAGTAAATAGGTACTTTTTTAATTACAGTGTCTTTATTTCCTTATTTTTAGATTTGTTGGTGATGCATCTTCATCCACTCAAGTATGAGTATTAATTATTAATTCTAGTTATTAAGATTCTAGAATCTTGCGATCTACATTTAGCAGTAGCAGTAGGGGTAGTAAAGCTGTGCACAGCAGGTTTATGCTGCCTTGAGTCGCCACTGATCTGTTGGCAATTTAGATATCACGCTAGCCAAGCCCATCGTTTCAGCTAGCACCATAAACGTTTCTCTCTCTCTCTCTCTCTCTCTCTCTCTCTCTCTCTCTCTCTCTGTCTTTTCGTTTAGAAAATTATCATTGCTAATATCTAATTGCTGCATTTAGTAATAAATAATTAGCTATGCCATCTGCTGTTCTGCATTTTGTACGTTCAGCATTTGATTAAGACACTTTGTTGTGTCGGGTGTGGAACGATTACTTGCATATTTTGCACTCGCTTGAGTTCCCTGTATTCTCGCATGCTCTTCGCTCGACTGCTGCGCGCCGACATATTGTCTTAGTGTATGGCGTCATGTTAGCGGAACATACAGTAGGAACAATCCATGCGCTACAATGCGCAAACTATTAACGCTAGTTGAATTCTGATTGCAGTTTCTGAAAGCTCGAATGGATGCATATGTTTCATCCGCAATATGTTGCATAGTTTGAGAATGCCTAACAAATAAAAATGAAAATAAGTGCAAATCGCTGTACTTTTTCTTAAACTTGTGTTAATACATAAGCATGTTATGTGTCTTAAAAATTATTGAAGACGGTAATTGTAGTGATACCACGTGCTTTATTATAAAATAGCATATTTAAAAATGCCTAAACTTTTTGCGGCTATTTTTGGTTAAGTTTGGTTAAGCAACAATGTCAAATGCCTGAC
Source organism: Metallyticus violacea (assembly GCA_030762175.1). Classification (NCBI taxonomy): domain Eukaryota; kingdom Metazoa; phylum Arthropoda; class Insecta; order Mantodea; family Metallyticidae; genus Metallyticus; species Metallyticus violacea. The sequence continues at coordinate 56,808,907 of CM060833.1, forward strand.
AAATAACTTACCAGAATTAGAATGTATATCAACCATCGTTTAATTTTATATCTAACCTAAAACACGTCAATGTACAGCGATTTATACTCAAAGAGAAAAATGTGTATTTAAAGTATACATCAGAAATAAAGTATTTAAAAATATAGAGAATAAATTTATACATTAAACAATGAAGGCTCTAATTAACAGAAATAAATATTAGTCATGAATTGGTTTATTATACAGTGTATACTAAAAGTAATATTTTAACACAGGGAATTCAAACTAGAAGCCTAACACTCGGTGTTATCACATTCTGATTAATAAAGAGTGTGATTATTATTAATCTATTTAAGCATACACGTATTTTTGATACCGTTTGCTACTACTAATTTAGAGGTCTTAGGTTAGATTCCCAGTCAGGTTTCCGGGTAAAGTTTTTTTTTCGTATTTTTTCCTCTGAGAAGGTGAATGTCAAACGGCTTCAAGCCGCCAAACACTACGTGCTCACTCGCGCCATCCTTAATTCATTTTATTCATCTCTATAGACTACTTTTGGGTAAACGTAGATTTGGTACACATCATTTTCACTGGGTGAATATAGCGGCATCCTATGGGCGTCCCGGTCTCAGAAGTCTGCCATAATACCACATTGCTAGGAGGAATGCCCTAAGTTTATGACCATAATGGGATAACATTGAAAAAATTATATATATATTTTTTTATATTTTTACACTGCTTATGGCGGCTTCAAAATCAGGAGATTAATTTTTTTATTTATTAATTATATCATTTAATAGCTATTAATCAATTTCTAAGATTTATTTTCATAAATAAGTTGGCAACCGTGCTATCATGTTAGACTGAAAGAAAATCAATAACATCTAATAGCATCATTTTGTAAGCTATAGTCTCCGTGTGAGAAAATGACAATTTAAACAGCAGTTTGATAATAACGATAAGAAGAAGAAGAATTAACATATTAAAATGTAATTTTACTTCGGCAAAATACGTTTACAAATATTAATTTCCAATGCTGATAGTATTTCTACGTTATTCAGGTGTTTCTTTCATGTCCATGCTAATGAGAAATACGTAAAGTATTTTTATATTCTCATTCTCATTTTATTTAATGCTTTGTGTACATAAGATTACGGCATGTTTTAAAGTGCGTATGCATCAAAATTTAAACGTTTCACCTAGTTTTACATGTAAATTATTTTAAGTTATAAAATGCGTTTCCTAGATACGTTTTATGGCTTTTAATATTACTTTTAATTTTTTGGTAGCTTACTAGCTTACTATATAATTCTTTCTCCATGATTCTGAGTCAAGGGTATATATACGTTTATAGATCTAAAGTAATCTTCAATATTTCTTAATTTATAACTCCTTGTATGTTCTTTGCATATTTTCCTGTTATTCTTATGGCATTTAAAGTTAAATATATTTCCTACTTTCTTGCATTGTAATACTTTCCACAGTTTTGTCTATTATCTTATATTATAGATTAATTCATAGCCGACCTGCTTGATTTTTTAATTATTCGTTTATTTTCTGACTTGTGTAAATACCTTTATTTTTGTATTGTGCTTTATTTGATATTCCTTTCAAACAAGGAATGTTTCGAAATGACTGGAATAAATTTAATTTATAATTTCTAGTTTATTAATTATAAATATTGAGGGTGGCCTGAAAAATGATGAATAACACACGTGTTGAAAACGACTTTCTGGTTTCGAAAGCATCCTACTCAGAAAATAAAATGTCACTTTTAGCACTTTTGTCACAATTAACTTTAATTTTCATATCATTTTCATTTTAATTACGTGGAAATAAAGGAACTTTGTGGAATGTGCTGGAAATAGTCGACAACAAGCACTTCAAGTAACAGAGCTAGTTGTTTTAAGCTAAGTGCCGTTATATTGATGCACACAGTCGTTGAAACACTCGACTGCCAACACGTGTTGAATGTGACGTACAGGAGAGGGAGGGAGATAAGTGGCCAAGGCTTCCCTGCTTCGACTACATTAATTACTACACTGTTTTTTTTTTTTTTCCGTCACTCTTGCAGTTGTCGAGGGCTGCAACCTCACAGGTGAATAGGCTGCAGTTTTGCACTCCCTGTCGCACCTGAACAAGAGCACAATTTTCTTAAATGTTTCATTTAACAAAAGAAATATAGGATGAGCCACTGAAAGTGTGTACCGATGTCTAACCTCAAAAAATAACGGAAACACAATGGATGAAAAAATATGCTAAGGCAATGTGAAAGCATGAACATAAAAAGAACTTAAAACGCAAACAGAGAAGCCAGAGGAAAAGGAAAGAAAATCTGTCACGAGAGAGAAAAAATAACAACATTGAAGATAGCGGTAAAAAAAAAAGAAGTTTACAAGAAACAAGAGAGAAAATAATAAATGGAATTGCAGCTGGGCTAAGAGAAGGGCGAAAGCACAGAATTTAATGTTCGTATATATGTTAAAAAATGGACAGATAGAAAATGACAAAAGAAGGAAGCAAATGAGGAAAAAAAGATGAGAAGCGGACCGAACTGTAGATAAGACATCAGAAACAGAATGACTGAAATTAATAAAATAAAACCATAAATGTAAAAACATAAATAATACAATAAAGTGAAATTTAATATATATATTAATTTATTTATATTTTTTTATTTATTTATATTTTATTTATATGAAATTTAATATATATTATATGAATATATATATATATATCCTACGCAGTGAAGCAGATAAGGGAATGGAAAAGAAATTGAAATAGTAAAAAATTAGGAAAAAGAATATAAAAGCTGGTGGCCACTGCAATGCTTCAAATGTTAGTTGATATTGTATAAATATAAAAATGTTTATACGTGATAAGCCACTTAAAACTAACATTTTAACATTTACCAAACAAGTATTACTATCCGTGAGTTGTTCTCACAAAGTGAAAACGGGAAGAGCTCACAAATTAAACAAAAGTATGTAAACACGACTTTAACATTACAATAACTGTAAGGAAATGTGTAAATATTTAAAATTTGTAAAGTTATGTATTTTAGTTCAGATACTAAATAAGTAATAAATTTTGAAGTCAAAAGTGAAATAAAGTACTTTTACCCCGTCCCAAAAGTAATCAAGTTTAATGTTCCCTCAGTTCTCTATCCAGCTATTACTTTCTCATTACTTCCCTTTGATATTTCAGACTCTTTTTTAGAACATTGTGATCCTAATTTCTCAATCCTGTACTAATTATTTAAAATTCTCTCAACCACCACTCTCTTCCACCCTGCCCGCTCTAACTCTACTAAAGCTTCTCCTATCGGTGAAGTTTTAGGCAATCCCAATCTCTCTCTACAAAATAACCTATGAATTAAATCAATTTTCAATCATCCTTTCGAAGTTTCCCATACTTCTACTTCATATAACATTTTTGATTCCACTACCACCTCATACAATTTCTGCAACCAAATTGACATATTTGGAATGTTCTTCAAACACGTTCTAATTGCTCTCATGACTACTTTACCTTTATTAATAACATTTCTAGCTTATGGTTGCCACCCTGTACTATTTTGACAATCTCACCCTTAAATATCAAATTTAGTCGCTTTCAATAGCTCCCGTTCAAGAACTATTTTTCATCCCTTCTTAATTCATCCCTTTTCTTAAACACTTTTCTTAACGTTTTCTCTTAATTTACATTCTGCATAAAATGTTAATATATAAGTTAAAATAAATTAATGATTTTTCGTATTAAAGTATGGATAAAACACGCGAGTATTTTCTAATTTTCTTTCCTTCTAATATTTTTCTGTTATATTTTTCTTTAAGTCTGGCCAATAGTTCAGAGGAAAACACGTCAGCAACATAAAGACGAAAGAAACAATGTCTTTTAAATTGACAAATGTGTTCAAAGTTTCACACATACTATAAGAAAATTATATTTTGGAAATTTTTCCAATTTAAATTCACAAATAAGCCAGACGAGTCAATACTGTTTTTTTTTTCTTCTTTTTTCCAAATGTTTAATCTGCTCAGCAGTATATTTATTTAAAGTTACTCCATTTTAGTTAACACCTCTTTGTAACAAACTATTTTGCTATCGTACGCAAGAAACAAACAGCAAACTGTTTTCTTGATCGTATATTACTGCACTAAGGTGCTAATTAATCAGACTCGGTAACAAAAACTATTTTTACGATCAGAGATCGCCTGGACGCCCCCAGACAAACATTTCCTTTGGCGCCACTGCACATCTGTTTCCCTCGTCAGTTTTTAATGGCTTTGGACAATAACGCCTCCACTGCCGCCATGTTTGCCTCAATTCGGTAATTCTACCGTCAACAGCACTCCCATGTCACTGATGTTTGCGAACGCCTCGAGGATCTGACTACTGCCATTCATCACGCGGAATGGAGACAAATCGATTCCGCGTATCGCACGTATGGTTTGATACCTCGAACACAGCCGGCTTCCCAGGAAGATAACTCAGTCAAATGCAGTAAATCAAGCAAGCATGTAAAAGCAATCTTAAAACCGTTTGTGAATATTAAAACCAAAACCATATTGTTGATTTTATATTCTTCTCTCAGTTATATTAACTGTTAACGTGTCGATATCATCTTAAGGCTTGTTTATTGTCTATCCAAATTGTCCTTAAGTCAACATTAAGATACATTAATTGTTTATAAAATAAACCTATAATAGTTACATATTAATGGATTTAAATAATTAGACGTCAAAAACTCTACTGAATTAAATAACAATAAACGTTTTAAAGAGCTTATGAAGCAAATTAAAATCTTTATCTTCTTCCACAAGGCATTTGCCATTTATGAGAGCTAAGGAAAACCTGGAAAAAACCTCAGTCAGGGAGGACGGTCCTGACGGGATTCGAACCCCAGACCTCCCGCTTACGGGTCCTCGCCCGAACGATCTTCGCCACCCGTGGCGGTTTTGTCACAGAGGATGAAACTATCATCATCATCATCATCATCATCATCATCATCATCATCGTCTTCTTCTTCTTCTTCTTCTTCTTCTTCTTCTTCAGGCATAACCTCGACCTGTTTCGTTCTCAATTAAACATATCATTCCATCTTGTTCTTTTATGGTGTTCCTACTTGGCGATATTCTCTAGGTTTATAGTTTGGTAAAAGTTTTGTATCCGTTCCTCTTTTATCCTTAATATAGATATATGCTGGCACCAATTATTTTTATTTTCACTAATTTTTTCATTTAGATTATATATAACTCTTTTCCAATTTATTCATTTCTTTGTTTATCTTAGAGAGTAAACTGCTCTTAAAAATCTCATCTCTACAGTTTATATTCTTTTCCTCTACATCCTATTCATAATCCAGTTTTCACTGTCGGTCCTGGTAGTGTAGTGGTAACCATACTTGCCTTCTAACCCCAGGTTGGCGGGTTCAAACCCAGCCAGGATCGATGGATTTTTTCGGGCGTAAAAATCCTAAGTATGACTTCCTTCGGAAGGGAAGTAAAGCCGTGGGTCCCGTGTCGTAGATTTAACGCACTAAAAGAAACTCGATCATGAAAGAAGAGACCTCTGAGCAAAATTGTTAGGTCGTTTCACTCCCTGATTTGAATGGGACGTTGATGACCTGAGATGTTAAAGAGCGTCCGTAAAAAAAAACCAAATACCAGTTTTCACTTCTCATATGTTGACATTGGCACTATCAATACTTTATAGAATTTCGATTGTGTTGCTTTTACGTCTTGTTATTAATTTTCTCCTTATTGTTCCATTCATTTGTCTTTATTTAGTTTTATACTCAGATATTCATTTTTACATAATGATTAAAACCTAAATCTAGCTAGTTAAAACTAGAGACTTGTTTTATTATTTCAGCCCCACCACAAACCTAACCTTGCATAGCGCTCATAATCCGTTCAAGGGACGTTATTATTACTACTGAATTTTCTCAAATATATCGGACTAATTAAAAAAAAAGACACGAGCAGTACAAAAAAAAAAGATAAAAGATTAAAATCTGTATAAATAACATTTTTCCGCTAAAGAGAAACTGTTAAAAGCATTCTGTACAACTATTGCTAAGAGAAAGAAAATAGAATAGTACTATGAATTAAATAGTAGCATTTTGTACGAAATATCAAAACAGCTTGTAAACAGGATAGAATTTTGTAATTTTGTTGGTAATTTTAAGACATAATTAAATACTGTACTTAAAAATATTCCACGTTGCAGTGGGTCACACTGTTTATCCGTTCTACTTTTGTTGAAAATCCTTGAAAAACTGGCAGCGGCGATGGTGGTACCATTACAATAAAACAGGCCCACGAGTCCAAGAGACCATATGTGCTTTTATAATACGTTAAGTCCATTTTATTTAGTGCAACATATTAGATTACATATTCCAAACTAAAATATTTGTGTATATATTTGACAACAATAATGAATTAAAAATAAAAATATAAATATAAAAGAAATAAGAGTAGGAATGTCTCACGCACACAGCTGGATACACTCAATTTGTTTCCCCTTTACCGGTTAAGCCTTTTCAGACTGAGCTGTCTTACTTTCATCAGAATGTACCTGTTCTCTGCTTCTTTTGTTTACCAGCAGAGCCCAGCATGATCATCTCTCTTTGTTCGATCCGGAGTCGTAATAGACATTTATCCGGCCACTCCTTCATACATATTATTCGGTCAGTATATTGTCAGTAATGTCAATAGAGAAGAGCAAATTAAGGGTTTATGACTATTTCATAAATACGAGATGGTATCCAGAATATTCGGGACTGGTGCTGCCTCTGGTCAAAAATTTTCTTTGATACTAATGACCGCCGTCTTTAGCGACTCTGCCATTTTCCAAGAGCATCTTGGAAGTCATGTTCCATGAGGGTGTTTAGGACAGACAGCGTTTCTTCTTGAATCCTCTCAATTGTGTGGAACCGACGTCCTTTCAACTTGATTTTCAGTTTGGGGAAGAGAGCGAAGTCGTAGGGTGCCAAATCAGGCGAGTACGGGGGATGGGGACAACCGTCATGTGTTTTTCGTCAACAAGCTCCTGGTGAACAAGGAATTGTGACAGGGCGCATTATCGTGATGCAACAGCCAGTTCCCTTGTCGCCAAAGTTCGGGCCGTCGTCTCCGCACATTTTCACGGAGCTTTCGCAAAACGTAGTACAGTAGTACGTGGAATTCACTGTTTGATTTGGTGGAACGAATTCTTTGTGCACAATCCCCTTGGCATCAAATTATATATAATTATCAAATTATAGAAAACGTGGGCATACTCTTGAGATGCTCTTCACTTGTCTCGCTTTTTTTGGTCTTGATGATTTCGGGCTATTCCACTGGGAGGATTGTTGTTTTTCCTCAGGGTCATAAGCGTACACCCAGCTCTCGTCGCCGGTGATGACCCTGGACAAGAAGGTGGGTCATCGGATACGGCCTGATGAAGCTCCATGCAAACTTCAACATGCTGCGCCTTCTGATTAACAGTCAGGATCCTTGGCACAAATTATACGGCGACACGATGCATGTCCAATTCATAAATTAAAATTCGTTGGCATGTCCCATAATCAATTCCCACTTCATGAGCAGGTCTTCAATGGTTCGACATCAATCCTCACGAACGAGGTGTTGAACTTTGGCAACAATGTCAGGCGTTGTGCAGCTGACGGACCTACGGGTGTGAGCATCGTCTTCAATAGCTGTACGGCCGGCCCTGTACCGAGCATTGCACTCAAACACACGTGCACGGCTCATGCTTTGTCCCACAAATGAAGCATTTCGAGGGTCTCCGTAGCAATTTTTTTCCCGAGATTTGAACAGAATTTGATGCACACTTTCTGTTCTAATCTTGGATCCATCGTAAAATCGCCACACACTACACACAGAGTATCATGAAAAGTACCATAGAATCTCAAGACATTTATCCAGCAGCATGGAACTTTAAACACTCACTCATCAGATGTGCTAGTGTTGCCATATAGCGGTACAAACCTCTACTGCAACTACTGTTGAGATGGCAGCCCAGTTCGGAATATTGTGGATACACCTCGTATATACGTTGTTCTAAGAAGAACAGGTAGCAAATGAATAAATGTTAAATTCTCTGGATAAATTAGGGCTGTGGAATGAATGGTACGGCATAATTAGAGCACAGGTTTTTACATTTAGGACATTGGCAAGGATGTGAGCCTGCAACGGGACGAGGTCAATTCGAAGGAGATAGGTTTCGGCGAAATATACTTTTAAGATTAGTCAGTGTTTTAAAAGTAAGGCGGGATACAAATTTAGAAAAATCACTTAAAGATGGATCATTAATAAAGTATCGTGACATTCTTTCAAAATAGGTTTGATGCTTTCAATTCCAGGCAAGCAAGTAGTTACAAGATTAATGAAGTTCTCATTAGATGTTTTAGGTTTGCATTGCAAATTTTTGTGCGCTGGGATTATACTGGATTTTAAAAGAGAGTGGTCTTGGAACTTTTCAACTAGAATTTTAATACACATGTCAAGAGATGAAATTTTTTTACAACGACGATGACAACGTATTGAAAAAGAAAAAGGAATAGACCTTTTGATATGCAAGAGATGATAGATATCAATATGAAGATACTGGTGTAAATTGGTAGGCTTAATATGCACAGAGGTAAGAAAAGAGCCATTGAAAGAAATATGCAGAAATATCAATATCTAGGAACGTAGCAGCATTGGGAGAGACAGAAGAATGAAGTTAACTGAAAATTTGGAGTTAAGATTAGTAAGGAACTGCTCGAGAGATTCTGAGCCATAAGCACAAATATATCATCAATATATCTCAGCCATAATAATGGTGCCAAAGGTTCTGACTTAAGAAATTCCTCCTCTAAGCGGGCCATAAAAAGATAAGACATAAAACGGTGCTATTCTGGTGGCCATCACTGTGCCTTTAATTTACAGATAATATTTAGAAATACCTACAGCAAAGAACATGGAAGGTTGATCCATGCCTGATTTCGACGCAGCTATCTAGACACTTTGCATTTTGAAGGATTTACAAAGTTGAAAGGGGGAAGCGTACATGCGGACTATGAATTTATTCCCGTGTTCAATATGTATATGCTAGCAAAAGGCTTGAAGAGTTTTCATCCATTTCATCTAATTTATTAATAATGCCACATCATTTTTGTTTCGTAATATCACATTATTGGTCGAAAAAGTAAAATAAGGGGAAAGAAAAAATGTCGACCTGTCACAAGAGATTCGGACCTGCATTCTCAAAACACAGCATTAAAGGAAACGTAATGATTTCCTATCGATCACTCAAAGCTTGGAAACACATGTTAATAAAAAGACAATGCTAGCTGAGTAGTGCGGGAATTGTGCTTTAGTCTCGAAGCTTTAATGTTGTTGTATGCTCGTTTTGGAATTTTAACATCAATACAAAATGACTATTACATCTGGCATACAAACATTATGTGCGGTAGATGATGCCAGAGTTGAAGTATTAACTTATAAACATTTATGTGACTGTACAATCTGCATTATGAGGCGTGTCTCAAATTAGTTATACTATCACTTTCTGCTTTGCATAGATTCGGCATTTTGTTTTAAATAATTTTGTTATTTGATGCATATGATAGGAGGCTTGTTCAATAGGAGTTTCCATAGAGTAAATAAGAATATATACAGTTTACAGAATGAAAGCTTATAAAATGTATAGATAATGGTGCTGCTCTCAGTGTGAAAGTACAATATTTTTGGAATGGATTTATGTCGTGAGTACCTTCTGTCCCTTAAGCCACTTATTTACTGAATTTTCAAACGGCTTACTGTCTACATATATGTGTGAGGTGTAGATTGAAGGTGAAGATAGACTTAAGGCACATTTTTGATTTAGTGTGTTGCATAAGTTTGAAAAAATAGGAGCAGGTGATTCACCTGGTATAATAGAAAAAAATGCAAATACCTAAATAAAATAAACAGAAAATGAAAACCATAAAAATAGTAGCTTACACTCCCTCACAAAAAGTGTGACCCATGTTTTCCTACTCCTCTTCCCGGTTGTCTGTCTCTTCCGATTTGACCGGTCTCACTTTGTTTAAAAGTTTACCTACTCCCTCCTCTTCATTCCTATCTGCCAGCAAAGTCCAACACTGCCATTTCCCTCTGCTCCCGTTAGCAAACGGGGCCGATAGATCTCTACATTCTTTCGTCCCTTTGCAATAAGCCAGAATATGTTCCTACGATTCTTTCTTCATACATATTGGGCAGATTCTCGTACTCTCCCTGTCTGTTACTTTAGTCATCCGCCACACGAATAACCTGAACCAAGCGAGCCTCTGATTGCAGAGTTTGGCCCGTGTTTGGATGAAACGCTCCATCCCCCATCCGATTTTCAACTCTGATTGTATCTCCAGCGAAACTTTTTCTGCACTCTCCGAAAGAGTCAGCTGCCTATTAATGTCCCTCAAGCGTTTCTTAAATTTCCTCCAAATCCCTACCAGTTTTTCCACTTTGCTATTCAAAAGTTTTCAATTCCTATATTTTCCAGACTCCTTAAATTTGATACCCAGGTTCTATTTCCCAGCTTCTCCTGGTAGCAAATTGCCCTATTTAGTATGTGATTTCCATGAACAATTCGTAGCCAGTGCTTAGCTGCTCGGATGCTGCATTCTATAATCTCGCTATAGACACCAAATTCCCTAAGGATTCCGCAATTTGCTGTGCTCCTCCCCACTCTTAAAATACCTTTCAGTAAGCCGGTCCTCACCCAATCTAATTTCTCTGTTCGTTCCCAGCCCTTTTTATCACTTTGGAATTCATACACTTCCAATACCTTGGCAACAGGTTGTCGATAGCAATGAAGAATATATTTAACACTGAAGTTATTAATTGGTTCACAGTATGCTGCTTTGAAATCGATAGAAATTTTATGTTCAATCTTATATTTTACTGAAAAGTTTAATTGCACACTTGCAATGTCCAACTGCAGTTTCCATATGTATAACGTCAGTGTTTTTCTACCATAAAAGAAACTATGGAAACTGCTAGAAATAAAGTGATAGCTTGAAATAAAAATTACCCTGCATTTATTGGGATTTATAACTACGAGTATAACCGTCACTTAATTATTTGTATACACTATTGCCTTTCAAAAGATATATTCATCTTTAAAATAAATATAAAAAAAGAAAAACAAGAGCTAATGTGACCCCATAAAAGAAGAGAATTTTTATCCGCAATAGCATTAATGTTCGAAAGTCTAGAAACGTCCCATTTTGTTCCAAATGGCCTGTGGCTGACCATATCGTTACACTATAGATGATATGGAATCGAAATGATAGCCTCCAGTAAACCGCAGTTTCTCGTGTCTAGCCAAGAGAGAGAGCTAAATAAAACCGTAACAACCACAACGAGCAGCAATAAACTCCCAAGTTAGCTGACTGTGGTCATTAAACTGTTACACGAACAACTTCTGTGAGATGCTTCATGGAGTGAGACAAAGAAGCGACTTAAATATTGAGGAAGTTATAAGAATTCCGCAGATGATTAACTTCGTTTCTGGATGCTTTAGTACACGCTAGAAAAACATTATATCTGCACGGGCCTTGCTATATTAAAAAGAAAATAAAACCAGGGAATTACTCCCTGTCAACTGCCTTTTACAACGCGTGGACTACTGGAATAAAATGCAGATGAGTTTTGTTTTTCTCTTTTACATTCTAAATATACTCTTCATAATGGGCAAATTACTAGATTCATAGATATCTTCATTGTTAAAATCTGGACAAGAATATTTACAGCTTACAGCTTCTCGTAACTCGTATGAGCTCCAGCTGCAATACAGAGAAATGTATATTGCGACTAAAAACGTGTAACCATCAGGTTTAGAACGCTGTAACTTTGAAAGCTTGAATGTAAGAAACATAACTCTTATTTCAAAATGTAGACAAATGTTATCTTTTTAGAAGGACTGAAATTCATTTTTAATCGGCTGAAAAATGATTTAGACAATGGGGTGAATAACTACAGATGCAAAATATAACACCAATGTTTTGGGCTGCAGAGGTGAAAGAGAACAGATTGGCCTGGGTTCAATAATGGCAACGGGGCTATGAAAATAATAAAATCGCATGGAAGAGGGTCAGAACAAGGCTAGAAGGTATCAGCAGGCAAGAAATCGAGGCAGATTGTAACACGAAAGTCTCCTTGATACTCTCGATTAAACTAACTTGGGATAAAGAGGCATATATGCTCGCTCTAGGAAGAAAGACAAGATCAGGAATTGCCTGGTATAGTCTAGGAAGTTGGAAGGCTCAAAAAACTGATAGTTCTAGTAGGAGGATCTGCCAATTTTGTAAAGGGGACGGGAAATGTGCACATATTTTGGCAGAAGATACCCACTGGGAAAAAATCCTGTTTCCCGAAAACGTTTTAAGGCAATTAGAGGATGATTGGCATACTGGGATCTGTTTGGAATCACACTAATTAGTTGAATATTGGCATTTCCGTAGCCAAAGTGCGCGAAGCCAGAAGCAATTTATTTTTTGGTTAGTATGCAAAAACTAGTGTAATTATAAATAATGCAATATGTTTCCATTCATATATCTGTAAATATTGTTCTTCCCATTTTAATGTTTATTTATTTATTATTATTAATATTGTTATTGTTATATTTTCTATTATTATTATTATTATTATTATTATTTGTTCTTCTTACAAATACTCCGGTTGGCATTTTCGTCCACTGAAAATGCCAACCGGAGTAGTTGGTGAAAACTATGGTAGTAATTTAAACCATCGACCACGGCAAAACACCCCGGGAGATTTTAACTGTTTTAATTATTTATTTTTATTTTTATTTAGAAGCTCTGTTAACAATCCCAGTATAACATGTTACAAAATTATGACTCTAGAAAGCCTTTGTAAACCTGGACAAACTGCACGAACGATCTGTCCTTTAGTCTACCATCAGATGTATGTTAGATCATTGAAAAAAAATAGAATTATGTTATCTAATAAAACAAGGAGGCGGGATACTCGCACATTTACATACGTTTTGTGCTTACTGTAAAACAATGTTTTGTGAAATATGATTTTATTAAATGTGCTGTTATTAATAAATTGCTTTTTCCTGAAATGTCATGCCGATTACGTAACAGTGAGGTTATTAATAAAACTCTTGTATAAGACATCAAATTTATAGCAGATATTCTAAAAATATAAACATTCGTCTATATATTGTGTCGAGTCATATTTCTAATAATATGATTTTAAGTGTATACATAGACATTTTTTCCACTTTATATGTTGCTATAGAGGGTTCCATATTATGTTATGATATAGATAGTAATAGGAAAAACATTCAAAAAAATATAAGAAATATCTTCACCTTTTCAGAAAGCTGAAATTCCAGTTGATTGACATTCATATAATAAAACTATATGAATATAGGAAGTTTTTTTTTTAAAAAAGCTTATATTTTCTAACGATAAAGATATTTTATAAAATAATTAAGATATTCTGTACAAAGAACTAATTTATATAAAATCAAAGAAAATCAACCTTAATCATAAAACAGAAAACCAGGACGATTGCATTAATGGGCAAGAAACCTGGTGGTGTTGCAAAACGGTATGGCCTGTCTTATGAAAAAAATCACAAACGTTCCTTTACGTGTTTGATTATAATTTAAGTAATAAAGTTGTAGATATATTTATCAGTAAATAGAGTTATTTACTGAAAAAGTATATTATTTTATCACTCCAAATAAATAAAATACTGTAATAATTAAATGTTACTTTTCAAGACAAACAAAATAAAGTTTAATTAAGTCTACTAACTCTACAATTATATTATATATTAAATTCCATACATTTTATACCAAATATCAATTTTCATTAAAAATCTGACTTTGAAAATGATTTCTCTAATAATAATAATAATAATAATAATAATAATAATAATAATGTGAAACACACTGAAACACGGAAACACACTGTAGGAGGGCTACCTTTAAGTTATTACAAAAACTAGGAAGAAAAAAAAATTTGAGGAACAAACATTTTTATTGTTTTTCAAAATATTCCCCATTTAGATTTATGTGTTCATATCAATTCTCGAAAAAAAAATTCTACTCTGAAGTTGGTATCTGTATCTCAAAAACGTAAAGGCTTCAACAGCTTCTTGAGGTGATGAAAATCGCTGTCTATGCATTTTTGTTTGATATTTTGGAACAAAAAGAAGTTGTTGGGTGATAAATCAGGTGAATGTGGGACACGGGACTGTAATTCGATTTTTTATCCTTCAAATAATCAATTATTTGACGTGCTGTGTCATTGTCATAATGAAGATGATGAGAAGTTTTCGCTTGTTAATTTCGTTAATGACTTCTGACAAAAAAATTGTTGTATACCATTTAGCATTAGCTGTTCTTCGATCCTATAATGTGACATGTCTAGTACAACCAAAGGAACAAACAATGTGCTTTATGATTGAACAACTTTTGTTAATTTGATTTATCTTGGAACACCCAAACAGTGTATTATTGCTTAGTTTCCGGTGCATATGAATGTATCCACATAACATCACCTATTACAATGTTGTATAGGAACTTTGCAGCTCCACAGTGCAATTTTTTGCGCATTTCACAAAAACCTTTAACACTTTTTTTAAAAAAAAGCTTTCATCAAATTTGTTTGCATAATCCATCAGGAGCAGATATTTTTCTTGGCTAAATGATGCAAGATCGAATGCACTGCGGTCTTCGATATGCTTCAGGATGCCTCTATCTCACTGTAAGTCACATATCGATCTTCTTCAATCATGTTCCGCAAATGTTTTTTGGAATGACAACCGATTTTGATAGACTTCACGAAATTCATCACTGACGGACGCACGACCACGACGAAATTCTGAAAACCAATTGTTATCAGTGTTTTCTGATGGTGCTTTATTACCAAAAGTTGAACGATACGATTCTATGCATTGCAGTTGAGTCATACTTTTACTAAAATAGTAAAAAATCATGCAATGGAAACCTTCACGTGAAATTTCCATTTATTCGCAAAATTTCTTTGTTTATATGCTCACGTAAACAAACTACTCTGTTAACTTCTAAGCTTCAACTGTTTTCTCAATAACAAATGTCAATAGTAATAACATATCTCAATAGCGCCTCCTGAGGTCGTTTGTAAAAACTTACAAGGTAACCCTCGTACTTAAGTTAATCTGCTATGGGCTGTGTTTCTGCATGATCATCGAGGCACTGTGATAACTAGTAAAGGAAGATTTGAGTTACTAATCAATTGAGTAGGGTTTCCTCCATTTGAGTCTTATCTTATTTGGGGTCTGAGGCTCTTCCACATTCTAAATGATCTCTTTAAGTGCATTGTTAAACTTGCTGCTGGCAGTAGGTAAAAAAACTCAGGAATGAAATTCTTATTTGACCGTTTATAAATTCATTTACCTTTATTCTTTCGTATCTTCCGCTCGGTTTTCCTCTAACTGTTAAAATGTCAATAATCTCTTAGTTCGACAGCATTCCTGCTTTCTTTCCCTACTTTTATTACGAAGTTTTTGACATACCAGTACCCCAGTACCCACGCTGACTGAATCAGTAACATTTTTTCACATTCATATTTTTTCACTCCTATTAAATATTCGTAATAATATACACACTTTCACGAGCCTTATCATACAGACAAAGGATTTCTGTGGAGTAATTTCTTTACATGACGAGGCAGCGGCCATTGAAAAGTGCGACAGTTGGTGACTTAATATTACTAATAAAAGCTTTCCCTTCACACAATTTCAAAATTGTAAAACCACGCTTTATACAGAATTGATCACAGTGCTCGATGTTATGTCATACCGCGCAGGTTGTAATGCGCAGGGATAAAATTTAAGGGTTTCGTTGGATTAGAAACTGCTTCATGTTCTAGGATAATATTGAGGATAATATCAGCTAGCAAATGACTGATATCCTAAACAATAGGTCAACAGAAACAGACAAAGAGGTCAAAAGTCACATCTCTCGGTATCCTCTGCCGAAGGTGCACTTTCAAAATATTTATTTTATGTGTTGCTGTATTCCTTTTTATTACGAATTAGCTGTTTCAGTATTATTAAAAACAAATATAGCAAAGAATAGTATAAAAAGGGCAATAAACAAAAGAATTATACATTCCGCCTGTGAGCAACAGTACCTCCCAGCTTTCAGCGTCAGCGAATCATGGAAACGATATCATACAGCTGGTCTAGGCGCCAGAAATATTGCGCAGTAACATACATCTCTGTAAATGGCAACGCTATACATATTTAGTGACTTTTTTCTGTATGACAGGCGGTATCATTGATGGTTTAATGCATTCAAGTAATATCAAATTTTGAAATGAACGCCAACTGAATTTGGGGTGTGCTGAAACATGCAGCTCTGCTCACATACACCATCTGGTGACTTTATTCGAAAGTGCATTCCATACACTTTCAATCGTATATCTTAGATTTTCCGTGTTGTCCCTCTGTTCGCGAGAAAAAAAATAGTTACCATGACTTAAGACTTATCACTCGTATTTTATTTGTTTTCAATTGTTACATTGAAAATTAGCATATTATATTCACTTAACACATAATAGTACTTCTAAAAATATACAGGCTAACGAAACTGAAAAATACAGATTATAAAATCTGTCACTTGTGTTTTTCTTTGTTATTGAAGAAAATGTCGGTTAGTGTAAAGCTCTTTGCAAGTAAAAGTTTACAAAAGCACAATCAAAAAGAAAGAAAGGTATATGCGAAATGAACTCTAATCATATGTATGATTTTGGCCTTTATAATAATATAATATTGACTAATCAGTGAACACACTGTAACCCATGAGAGATTGGTATAGTGAAGTAACATTTTGTTCCAAGCCGCGTGGGTGTAACTTTAGGATATACACAACAAAACCTGAGAGCTAAAAGCCATATACATTGCAGTTAATGGCTGAAGCGAAAAGTATCAGGTACATGTTTTTGCATCTGCCTTGCTAGCTAGGTATGCAATAAATTACTTGAAAAAGCTTGGAAGCCGGAGAGTCATTTTAAATAGATTTCACGCAGAAAGGTTTCATGGAACTTGATTATTAAAAATAGAATCATGGAGCGAAAATGTATGAGTTTCTAGTTTAAAATTACTTTCTAACTAAAATTAGTTACAAAAACTAAACTAATGTAGCAATTACATTACGAGAGTAAAATTCCCTGGAGGCGATAGTGAAAAACCTTACCAGTGATGGAGACCCTGTGATATTTGTCAAGTTTTTCGCAGCCTGTAATCATTAGCTCACATATGACTCATAAGAAGACTGTAAATATCTGACTGAAATGTCCTTTTGTTATGGTACAAAATCTTGAATCCTGTCTATATTAAATTACATGCACAATGCTAGATTTCCTGAGGACTTTTTGGATTTCTATTGTCGATAACGACGAAAACAGGACCCTATATTCCACCTAGGAAATCTGTATTTGAAATAAATACGGTTAGAAAAATAATTTTATTATCCTTATGCCAGAATGTACAACTTTATTAGTGTCACATATAAATGACAACTTTCTAAAGCACGCGTGTCCGAACATATACAACAGAGGAGATAAAATATAGAAAAATTAACAATAATATTTAGTAATGTATCTATTTAAACATCAACCTTCTTGGTTTTAGTTACAGCAAATTATTCAGTGTCCCTTTGATTAAGTCATTCTGCAAATCTGGAATCTGCAAGTTGAAGTCTTTCTACAGAAACATGTATATTCTCTATATTTTGAAATCACAAGTTAATTCTTGGATTTGGTGCACTTAGTTATTTTTATTTCGAGTTTAACTTCTAATAGTCACAAAGAAAATGTCTTTAAGGTAAGCATTGTGTTTTTTTTTTTTTCTCCCACATTTAACTAACACAAAACGAAATAAAGCAACTACTTCATGAATTCTTACGAAACTGGCATTCATTAACAGCTGATACTAACAACTAATTGGTTATCGCTGCTGTAAAGCGTCTGCATTGTTACCTCAAATATAATATTGTTTTTATTTTGAAATAACTCCAGTTAAGCTTTCCTGGGGACATGCGTGACGAGAGATGACGTTTGAGTTAGTGTATACATATAGTGACTCTTATCCTCCTGTTACGGTTTCCTGTTATCACTTCCACATCAAATTACTGAGAGGATGGTTTGCATCACATATACAAACCAAGTCCCCTACAGATAATAACAGCAAATACAAACGTCAGACGCAATTTAGAAGTCCCTTATAGTTATTATTTGTTACATATAAAAATGCATTAAGCAATAGTTGTAGGAAATTAAACATTGAAAAGTATGGAGGTAGCACAAACCAGCATCTCCTGCACGTAGAGAAACCGTCCCTGGTGCCCGGTAACTAATTAATTCTGATAAATAAAACATCATTGAACAAGAAAGAAATTTCCAATATACAGGAGGTAATGTTATATAAGGTTTTGATAAATCAATTTTCAAGCAATATATAAAACAGTTAAAAAGTGCTGAAGTCATACAATTATGAGTTTTATGACGCATGGATAGAGTTTGGTTATGGCAAAATTCAATTTTTTAATTGTTAACCGTAAAAAAAATCTAAGCTTACAGAAAGTATATTCCTAAACTATCAAACATTATGGAAATGTATTATAGGTACTATTTTGCCAATTTCTGACACTTTTAAGATTATTTCCTCATTATTGCTAATTTTCTATTGTTGTAGTTAAGTGCTCCATTGGCAGCAATTTACCACCACCAGTGGCCGAGTCAGCCCTGGTGGTCTAGTGGTAACCATACTTGCCTCCTAAACCCAAGATCGTGGGTTCCCGGGCAAAACCGATGGATTTTTATCGGGCATAAAACTCTTAAATATCACTTTATTCAGAAGTGAAGTAAAGCCGTGGGTCTCGTGTCGTAGATTTACGGCACGAAATAGAACCTCAAGGCTAAGAAGAGGCCTCTGAACAAAATTTGTCAACCGTTTCAAGCACTGAATAGAATGGGACGCAGATGACCTGAGATGTTAAAGAGCGTCCATAAATCAATCAATCAATCAATCAATCAACCAGTTCCCTCCCAAGTTTCGCAGGAGAAGAATAAAGCGTTAGCATTCTCAAAACAGCTCATGTTTTACTACGCATGTGCCATAATACACTCCATGCTCATACGCTCCTTCCCAGGGCATATTGCAGTATATGTGCTAACAATATGACATATTATTGTCAACACACACTACTAACGTCTAAGTGCCAGTCTCCCCATTTAATCATTGTAAATATCATGTTGATAATACACAAGTTTCAATTCTAAATCATTTGTGAGTTAAACCTATACACGTTTCTTCACTAACAAAAGAATGCAGAGATTCACATCTGATGAGTTAATGGCAGAACATCCAGAACCATAAAATCACTCAAAATGACTGTGAATATTCTGTAATTGAAGTATTCATTTGAGATATCTGGATGACAATGGCAATTGCTCCTTATTGCTAAAAGAAATTCCCATGTTTTTGTATACAAGGAGTGTTTTTTTTTTTTTTTTATTATTTTTATAATATTTTAGGAATGTAATGAACCGTGTGGATTGGATCATGTGGTAACACTTGGAACTTGGAAGTCCTAGGCTCAAATCTTGTGGCCTGACAGAGGTTTTCTGTGTTTGACCTTAGTTCATTTTAAGAAAGAACGAATTCCGAATTTATATTTCTCTGCCACGGATTCACCTTCCAATTCATCATTCATCTTCATTCCATCTGTCATTGAGGCGGCTCTTTGTAACTAGATACGTCGCACCCTAATAGGCAACTGACGCGAACACTGGTGTGTTGAGTCTCATGGGGTCTAAGTCCTCCCTCTATAAAAAGAGCAAAAGAAGAACCAAATGTAATGGCTTCTTATTCGCTGAATCAGCTGCTGACTGCCTCAGACATATCCCTCAGGAAAACAAATGTGATTGCTCGTTGTATAATTATCCTTAAAAAATTGACTGACTTACTAAAAACAAGTACCACTAGATATTGCTTGATTTAATTGAACTTTATGCGGAATAATTTTTAGTTAGGTCGTATTATTTTTAAATTATTGCTTTAAACAGAGCTGTTGTGATCGATGTTTGACAGCTTGGTATATGCGTGCAATGTTTTCGGGTGATCTAATGAACTTCATTTTTGCGCAAAATAGGGGATTATTTTGATTTGCAGGATGGAATCTGTTACTTTAAATTTTTTCATCAGTCTCGATTGTCAATGGTTTTGGAACTTCTCTGCCTTCACTCTAAAGTCATATTTCCTCACGAAACATGCAAATCAGACTGGCCTCGTAGCGCAGTCAGTGATGAACTACTGTATCGATTTCGATTCTTGACTGGATCCAAGAAAAATATGTGAATTAAAAGGTTCTTTGTCATGACAAGCGTTTGTTGCATGAGTATGAAGTAAGTATTAGTTATTTAATTAGTAGTTTTCCCAATTCAAGACTGCCGTTGGGCAGATACCTGAGAACATGTGAGCAGTCAAATATGTGTAGACGCAGCATAGCTTACAGTCAATAAAACAAATAAAAATTGCATGGCAATACACAGAAATATTCTTTTAAAAATGAAAATGTATAGGAGGTCATTAATAAAAATGTTGGTTAAAGTTCAAAACGTTCTATTTTCAT
Organism: Metallyticus violacea; assembly: GCA_030762175.1. NCBI lineage: Eukaryota > Metazoa > Arthropoda > Insecta > Mantodea > Metallyticidae > Metallyticus > Metallyticus violacea. The sequence continues at coordinate 56,829,577 of CM060833.1, forward strand.
AAAACCTTTTTAAAAAATTCCCTTTAAAAACTTATCTTTTTCAAATGATATTGTGGATGTATGAACAAACAATTGTATACCAAAAGTAGGGAAATACATAGGAAGACGTAACAAAGAGATAAGAGAGAAAGGAAGGTGGATGTACCCTATCCTTGAATGGAGAAGAAGAAGACAAAGGAGAGTACATTTGTGGTTTGGTCCTCTCTCCGTTGTTTTAACGCGGCCAGTTATTTAACTTTGAGAAAGTATTTGCCTCTCTAATAAATTTTAGTGTTCCTTTATATCTACCTCGTCGAAATTTTTGGGGGAACTCTCATCAACCACCGCAAACCCCTTGCAGTAATATTTGTCGAATGAGAAACCACGAAAATGTCTTGCTTTTGTGTTCAGGATGCTCAAAACATTACTGTAAATTAGTAGGCAAACCTGAGTATCCAGAGTGTGGTATTATAGCCATTTTCGTATTACTAAACAGTTTAAAAACTCTTTTCCAACAGTGGTCTTTATATTTTTGTTTAGTTTTCAATCATACCGTGTTTGAAATCGCAAGGTTTGCAGAACTTTTAGTCATGTCCCTTGATAGCAATGTTAGAATTAATGAAAATATTATAGAAGCAATATTAATATTAGTAGGTTGCAAACAATACTACATTCATTATGAAATATATCGCTTGCGGTATCCACCCTCCAAAATAGATGTAGTATAATGCTTATGCCCTTAAAGCTTAAATAATAATAATAATACTATATTTGATGTTTTTACCATCGAAATACTGGAATAAACATTAAGTGGTAGATTTTTAAAAACATACACAATGAGAGCGCATAATGGGTGAAATTATTAGAGCAAATTGATAAAATTTAACATAACATTTCACAATTAAGATTGGGTGAGACATTATCATGAATCAACACAATTTTATTACTTTTTAATTTTACATTTTAAAAATAATCAACTACCTTAAATTCCTTTAACTACAGAACAACTACAGCAGTGTTCTAGTAAATGCTGATATTATGGTATTAAAATATCACCGTAATGTTAACAAATGTTTTTAAATTCAAGAAATAATTATAAACGTATACAACAAAATACACAGTCTTAAAGAGAAATTCCTATTTAAAGGGTAATCCCAACACAGATTGTGGCATAGTATGGTGCGGAAGAAGGGTGATAAGTTCAAGCTAATAGTTCAGGAAAAGTTGGAAATAATGAACGAAGCTCGTTTAATTTAGTTTCCGAGAATCTGTTATGTACTAATTAATTTATTTGGATGGAGCGATATTTAAATAATTTTATTTTTAATTTTAAATGTTGCACACGTGTTTTAATAAATACATTTTATCCGTAAGAGAATTTTGAACATTTTAACTACGGCAAGAAAGACGTTATTTTGTTTCAGTTAGAGACTAAAACTAAGTTCGTTAACTGAAAGATATGTGAAGGTCAACTGTGGTACTCAGGTATTAGCAAAGTGTATTATTTTTGCATGAAAAATCTACTTAATAATACAACAATGAGAAAAGTGACTTACATTTCTGATCATGACAGCACAAGTAAAAACAATTATTATTGTTTTCATGACAATCTATTGCTACTAACAGAGTTACAGAATGGTCTACAAAGGTCTGTTACTATTTTGAACAATATTAAAAAAGATTTTGAATTAAAAATAACAATAAAATATATGTCAATTATCTTATATGGAAGTGGATCATTGAACAGTAGAACAGGTTTCGTCACACGCAGATACACACATAATATATATAGTATTTATTTCTAAATCAATAATAATATGCTCAGCACTTAATCTTATAATATATATATATAGTGTAAGATTAAGTGCTGAGCATATTATTATTGATTTAGAAATATATATATATATATATATATATATATATATATATATATATATATATATATATATGTCTATATGTCTATAAGGGATTAGGTACGTCACTCGACCTGAGCTAACTGCGGACTGTCTGAACTACCTCAAAACTCATCAAAACTGATTAAAACTCGTCACACTGCTCTGATCAAACTGCCTAACTAAAAACTTGATCACACTGCTCCTGCCTTGACTGCGGAGCTTGACTAAAAACTCCTCAGACTGCTTAAAAAACTGCTCCTGCCCGAACTTCTACTAAACTGATCAAGGACTGCGTCGAGACTGTGTCGAAAGTGCTTCGAAACTGCGTGGCTTTTCTTCAAAAACTGCCTAACTAAAACTGCTACGAAACTGATCAAGGACTGCACCGAGACTGCATCAAGATTCTTCAAAAAAACTGCAGGGCTTTTCTGCTTTCCCATAACTTTATTAGTTTCACAGTCGGTCAGTCTCATGTGCGTCCTTTTAATTTTTAGTTCAAATTATCGAGCGTCTGTTTAGGTTCTACTCCTAGGTTGGCTACGTGAGAATCACGTGGTTCCCGGTTCGTTCCCTATAGGCTGCTATTTGGGGCCGATTTCTGTAAGAGTCCTCCTACGAACGAACTCCTGGGCTTGTTTGTCTAATTTCTCCCCTCAGATCTCCCCTTCAAGTTATTTTCGTGTCAGAAACATGTCCCGTTAGTCCTTGTTCGAGTTCTTTTCCTGCCATATATCTCCCTAGCTAACTGTATTGGGATCGGAATTTTTATGACTTAGAGGGGGGGGGGCGCAAGGTTGCGAGGTCCTTACTTGTATGATTTTGCAGAGTTACTGCACAAAATGCATGATAAATATTCTCTGAGGCTTTGCTTTAAGAATACTGGTAGTAACTGATTAATGATTAGGATTCATCAATTTAAATATGCTATTTTATATTCTCCCTAATCGCTGGAGCTAAGAAATACTGCTCCAGAGCTGAGCATATTATTATTGATTTCGAAATAAATACTGCAAAATACAATAAATGGCGTAAATAAGAGAAATGTTAGAAAAAAAAATAATAAAACATAAGGCTATAATGAGTTTTCATTTTAAATCTTCCAATCTGAATAACTATTTAACATAAATACAACATAAAAACGTGTAAACTAATGTATTGGTAAGGAGGAGTTTAAAATCAACGTTGATTAAATTCTACGTTTCACTCCCTCGCCCCCAGCTGCTGCACTTTGTGATTTCAAAGTAGTTTCAATTTTTTTTTATCTTTATGGCAACTTAGACTGTTGTTATTGTTGTTTGAATTTTGAATACGGTAAAAATAAGTTATTTTTGGCAATACTTTATATCAATCTACAAGAAAGAACAGAATATAAGCGAATTAGTCACGAGTTCTGAAATAGGCTGTTTGCCAATTTTATGATCATTTATCCTAAGTAATTTATTTTATTTTTTATTTTTTATTTATTTGTTTGTTTATTTTTTTCCATTCTACAACTGACTCATTTATTCTTATTTTGTCAAAGTTTTAACTACAATAATAATAATCAAGGTTGCCAGACAACAATAGGAAGAAAAAGATGGTATAACAGTTTCATTCTATTTCAAATGTAAGCATTAAAAGTAGAGATGCTATTTAAATTTTCTAGGCGGTAGTGTTTGGTGTGAGGGGATGAAATTTAAAATGTAGGCACCATTGATTGAAATTTTCCCTTCAATATCCCTTGACATGCTTTTTTAAATATAACAATGGAAATTAATGGTAAAGAAAATAATGAGAATACCATTCTGTATATTCCCAAAGCTAACATTGTTTTAAAAGCCAAGGAGAACGGTTTGGTCAACGGAGCGCACAACTGTATTTTAACATAAATTGGCCTCGGAACTTTCATAAGGCTTATACCTTGAAAAAGAAGAAGAAGAAGACTAAAGTATTATGTTTATGCGATGTGTCTCTCGTCCTTTTAATTATTCAGAGCCTTTCAAATGCTCATTTAAACATACTCATTCTATTTAACGCCAGAAACTTTCAAAACACATATTTAAACATAAAGAATATTTCAACACCAATATGTATGTTCATATGTTCAGCTTTAAATGACTGAGATAGCGTTTCACGGTTGAGCGTAGTCGGTCCTGATGGTTTAGTGGTAACCATACTTGCCTTCACCCAATTGCCGGATTTGAACCAAGATCACGGGTTCAAATTCGGCCAGCCTCGATGAATTTTTTTCGGGAGTAAAAATCCTAAGTATGGCTTCCTTCGGAAGGGAAGTAAAGCCCGTGGGTCACGTGTCATAGATTTACGGCACGAAAAGTATTCTCAAGCTTGAAAGAAGAGGACTCTTAGCAAAATTTGTCGGCCGTTTCACGCCCTGAATTAAATGGAAGTTTGATGACTTGAGATATTAAAGAGCGTCCGAAAATAAAACAAATAAAAAAAAATCACGGTTGACCGTGTGCAAAAATAACCTCTCGAAGCTGTTACATGCAATATATTTATTCTCAAATGTCCAATATCAGGTGGCCAAGGTTATAAAAAGACCCTCTGCATACAGCAAGTGTAGACAGACATTTCATAAGCTGGGTGCTGAGGTTTGTGGTACAGGTGCTAATCTCCGACAAAACCCTCCAAGTTCAAAAGCGAATTATTGAGTCAAGCGGTTTTTAAAAATACATTTTTCTCATATCTTAGGTATTATGATGAATGTTCATATCCAACAAAAAATAATAAAGAAACTATTAATATAGTGAGACAGAAAATGTTAATTATAAAGATTCAGCGGGTTCTATGTACAGCATAATGAAAAAGTGTACTAAAGCAATGATGGTAAAAGGTTTCTATTTGGAAAATGGAAATATGTACAGTAATTTAAGGTACATCAATAAAATTAACACAGTTTTTATTGCTGTGTGATTTTAATGTTCCGTTGTACAGAATTCCCATGGTACGGAATTAACTTAGTTTTACAAATACCTAAGCAATACTCGCTATCTAAGCACTGATGTTCATATTTCACAAAGTTTTGACCTCAGTGTGAAACGTCAACTAATACAGAAACATACTTGCAGTCTTCGGCTCTAAATTATACTGCCAAAAAGTTTTGCCCAATAGCAAAAATAGAATTTCGGAGCAATAAAAAAACGTATTTTCTCCAAAACTGCATATTACAGCCAATATTAATACAAAATATACCTTGCTTGGGACATCTTCTGAAAAGAGAAGATATATGGATGTTTAAAAAGCATATGGTTTGAAAGTTCCACTTGACGCAGACCATTTGGTTAACCCAAAACAAGATCTAGACTGATTAAGGAGAAATGAAAACACCATCATTTCATTCAGACCTTAAAAACTTCTAAAGTTTGAAGTGCATAAAGTTTAATATATCTTAAAACTTGAAGTACTGTCCACAGACGTAAAAATGAGTGGAGCACTGACGGTGCTGGGACAGAATACACTGCAATTTAATGCCTCTCTTGCTCCTAGTTGCTTAGCCTTTGTAGTCACTCGATCCATGACGTCATGGGAGCGATGAATGGTGAGACCTTCGTCACCCATTTGTTAAGCAGCCAGACAATGACCTCTTAAATGACCTTCCAACATGACTCCAGTCTTCAATCTTCTCTTTCAAAGTTGCAGCCCATCTCCACAGACATCTCTGTTAACTACTGCCCAGAAAAGCAAAGTATTTGGTAAGAGGTTCAGATAAAAAAATTCTTAGAAAGTGTATTATGTCACCTCTGTATTTCCAATTAATTTTCTGATTATAATTCCATGTAATTTTGCTACTTTTGTATCTGGTAGAATTGCAGCAAGAGGTTGACATTTTCTGCGTTTTTTGCGAAGCTTAACTCCCATTTTTATTATGTACAAAATATAACAAAAAGGTATATCAAAACTTTTGGGAAACATTCCTCGATATACACTATACAAAAATATAATATTAACATGTGTCCGGAATTGCTTTAATTTCTTATTAGAGCCTTTTTCTACACTGTGCCACATAGCAGAATGCTCAAAAACAGAACTGTGGGAAACAAAAACATACGTAATGTTCAAAATGTCCTCCGTTAGCATGATCCATCCATCAACCAGCCGTCTCATGGACTCCCTAATGCGCTGATGAATCTCTGAAGCATCTCGTATTGTCGGGAAGCCTTGCAGAATACAAGCACGAAGATTCTCAACATATTTCGCTAATTCATAAAACATACGAACATCTCCAACTCCGCATTTATATACCTCATTATATTGTACCTGGAACGAGATCCATAAACACACAAAACTGACACTACGTGCTCGGCGCTATGTCAAGCAATGAAAAAGTAGCATAACAAGTGACTACGTGGTACAAAACAAACACAACAACGATGAATCTAGGAACTAAGAGTACCCCCCACCCAATTTAACTAGAGATAGAAGCAAACGTTTACCTACTGTAAGTATTAAGCAACTGTTCTGCTGTGGGGTTATTGTTCTACCTTGCATAGCATACCGTGTAAGCGAAGTTGTAGGCAAAAGGCTCTAACAAGGAAATAATGCATTTCCGGAACTATTTCACATTTGCATCTTCTAGATTTAAAGAATACTTCCCCTAGTTTTGACATACCTTTTTGTTACACCCTTATATAAATCCTTTTTAGTCTCCATTTATTAATATTTTCAGACTTTAACCAAAGTTTAAAAATAACATTTTGGTGTAAAAGTCAAAATTTTGTTTTTAATCTTGAAATCATCACGAAGTCTAAGGAAGCTTACTGAGAGTTTAAGTCACTTAGGTTATTTCTAACAAGCGTTTTGATTATAATTTTACATACTAGCTGTTTCATACATGTTTTCATTTGATTGCTACTTCTATTTTCCCATTGGGTGGCAACCATACTCAATCGCAAGTAGTTTTTGAAACAAAACCAACAAAGGGCAAGCCAAACGCTCTGTTAGTAGATTAGAATTATATTTATTGCTTGGTGTTTTTGTTTGTAAACATTCCAGCGCAACTCTTATTGTCTGGTTAAGTGATTTGTTTTCAACGTCTGCCTCGCATTCCTTGTATGTTTATTAGTGTTTTTAGTTGTGAATCTAATTCCTATCTATTGTAAGTGTATATATCATCTTCTGTTACACTAGCTACATTTTTTTCTTTAGCAATCGGAGTGGATTGTGTGATATAATATTTTTACTTGTCTAACGATAGAGACACTTTGTCTGACCGCACCAATAATATTTTAGCTTCAGTAGACAAGCTCTACTTGAATAGTGTCAAATGGCAGCATACTTGCAGCTTGCGGGAGAGTCCATCTGTGTTGTTGTTGAGCCTTTCTTTGATTGCCGGTGGTTAACAAGGATACCGTGGTGGTAATAATACTTAAATGTTTTTACCGCTTGGGTACGCAGCCCTAGTCGTTCCTGTTTTACTTCTGTGCAAATTTATTTGCTATAAAAAAAAAACAAAGTGTCAAGTACAGGGAAAACTAAATCGTTTTAAGGGTAGAAGGATCACTAGCTAAAAAGTGTAATTACATTTTTTTTATTATAATATGCATAGACATTTTTAATTCTGCATTGAAAATCAAAATCGTACTGCTTTTGCAACTATTGACCTCTGTGTTTGACATATTTTCCTTAGTTGCTTTATATAGGTTTATCTTTCAGACGTGAAATACAATTTTAAAAAATAGTTTCTTCAGGCATAATTCAATTTTTGAAACCTTTATTCTTTCCTGAGCTAATTAATTTTATAGTCTAATGAATATATTTAATAAAATTTGTATAAATGTTTACTAAGTACAGTCTTGAAGAACAAATACAAAATCTGATTTGAAAATAGTACATTTTGAAGCATTAAAGATTACTTCTTTTCAAAAAGGAGGAAATGCAAAAAGTCATTAATGTGATATAGATTATTAATAGTCCCCAGAACCTTTCAAAAATTAAAATTCTATCTCCATGGTTAAGAGATTCTATTTATCCTTAAATCATTGAATGTTTTTGGTAAATATTGCATTATAGTTTTATTTTAGTTTCAAAATACCAATGTTGGCAATTGCTCCTTCCATTTTTATCACAAAATTGTTAGACTTTCAGAAAAATGCCAAGAGAAAAATCGAAAATACCTATGAAAGCTTACTTAAGTTATAAGTGTTCCTAAAAAGGTATCTGATATGGCAGTCATTCGACATTATTGAAATTTAGCAAGGAATATGAGCCAATGAACTGTGGAAAGAGTTATTAGTCTTGAAGTCAGTAAGAAGAAAGGGCGTGTGTAATATGATGCGCAGTAGTCAACCATATTCAGAATGGTCCAGAAAATACACCAAATAAAACTACTGATACAAAATGGAGAGTACAGCAAATTTAAAATAATTACAGGTAATAGATATAGGAGTACCTTTTAGAAGGTGTTAATCTTGGAGTACCTTTTAGAAGGTGTTAATCTTTTCTCTTATGTAAGAATTTTTACATATTTCAGTATATAAAAATTCATAATGGAGCATCCCTCCTTCAAATATTATACGACAAATATTGAAAAAAAAAAAAAAAAACCTATCAAACGTTTCATAATAAAATAATTTAGTAGTTTTACTTTTCGCCCCATTCTAGAGAGTATTTTATATGAAATTAAATATTAAAAATTATCAAGAAAGTTTTCCCAAGCTATTGCCCCGAGGAACTCTAATTTATATGTGAAACTATTACACGCTTTAAGTTTTCATCAAGTTTTCCAACTCATTCTTAAAAGTGGAAACATTTCCAAATGTTCAGAATATTTATATTTTATAGCTCTATTTAACTATAATTTCAAGCTTGATTTCGCTTGTTCGACTATCATAAATGTAATAATACTTCTTCTTTTAAAGTGCAAATGCACACCATTACCTATCCAGTTATTTTGATTTCCTCTTTAGCTCTCATAGTCGTACCGTGCGTTCTATTTATAGCCGGGCCATAGATCACATTTGCGCGTAGTTCGCTTGTACCGCAGTGACTTCCGTATTATTTCAGGAGCGCACTAGCGGTGAATGACCCCCTCAAGGCTGCGTTTGTACTGTGTCAGTTGCTGCCTTCTGTTCGAGCTGTAAAGACTAGAGTTTGTTTATTGTGCATCTCAAAAGTGAAGTTTATTCAAGACATCTGTGTTGTGTGTGAATTACATTAGATTATTGTTATTAGTCCACTGAAATTACTATCTAAAAATTCACGATTGAACAGAGAATTTTATGTACAATACATACTTAAAAAGTAATCATGTAGATAGGTGTGTAGACAATTGCAGGAGAACTTTCGTGGAATTTCAGTTCCAGGTAAAGAAATTGTTAGATGGCTGGTTAATAAGTTTAAGACAACGGGATCGCTAAACGCTAAACCTAAGAAGCGAAAAAAGGGGAAAAAATTGACGAAATTTGTGCCTAATTCGAACGCTCTCCAGAGAAGTCTCAAACATGTTGCACAGCAAGTGGGTGTTTCAAAAACCTCTGTTCATAGAGCTGTTAAATTTTTAAAATGTACACCCTATAGAGTTACTATAGTTCAGAATGAAAACCTCCTGAAGAAAAAACGAGTAAATTTCTGTAACTGGATTTTGCAAAATATATTTGATGGTACTGTTGACCCACATTTAATAATTTTCTCAAATGAGACATGGTTTCATTTAAATGGTCATGTTACCTCACAAAGCTATAGGTGTTGGAGCACAGAGAATCGTCATTTACCTCCAGTGTAATATACAGTGTGTGGAGCGTACATAACGCGCGATCCGCGGCCCGGCCATTTAAGGAACGCAGTGTAGTTGAAAATTCGATTTAAATAGTTTGCCGTATTGATATTAAATTTTACAAATCTTTTTCGTACAATCCGACGTATAGAGCAAGCATTTGAATAAATAGTGTACGAAACTTGTACCAACGTTCTATATTTTCATTATGCACAGTTGTGCGGTTGACCACTGTTATAGATATTACCTCACTGCTCCGTAGTAGTGATGTAGTTTCAGGGCAGTCAGTGGTGGTAAGTTACTAAGTCTGTAAGCACTTAATAACTTATGTGTCACACAAGTGCCTGGAAAGTAAGGTATTCCCGTGCATATGAAATGTATAAAAAACATGAAACACAAACTTCCAGCCATTTTGTCATTTAAATCTAAATTACCCCTACAAAATAGCAGGTAAAGATAAAAGGTACGTTCCATCTCTGTATCATGAAAAAATATGGGACTTAATCTCTTTAATGAGGACACCCTATTTCTCTTCTGTAGTAAAATATGCTCTTAAACGGTTATAGTTAAGTTAAGTTAAGTTTACCTCTAACTGTAATAATTGCTATGGATAGCACTACATAATGAAGACTTGAATATTCAGGTTTTTAAAGGAAATACCGCATTTTGTGTACCAGTTTATTAGGTTTTGAGGTAATTTAAAAAAAAATTTAAAAGTTTATTCTCAATACATTTTCCATTCTTTATGATTATGTTTACTTTCTTTTAAAATTTTATGATTTATGTTTAATGATGGTGACTTTAGTATGAGAAGAATCACCTCGTCTTCCGTATATATAAAGTAACAATAATTATAATAGTACAAAAGGATAAAACACTAAGTCACACTTGAGATCGCTATATTTCGGACTCGTGGAGTCCTTCTATGGCAAGAAGACAAGTGACGGTGATAAAAGTAAATATGAGTATCGAAGGTAACGTTATGCATGGAAACAGATGAAACTAGAAATGAGAGGGGGGGGAATTAATACATAAGATTTAAACCAGGTGATATACGCGCTTTATGTAAAAATATAGCTGCCATTTCTCTATCTCTGAGTAAACTTTCAGAGCATTGTGTAGGTAACGCACCAATAAGTGTTAGATTAAAAGAATCATCAAAATCCTTACAGTGAGATAAGGCATGTTGGGCAACCGGCAAGGGAGACTTGGTTTTAACAGAACGTCTATGATTGTTCATACGTAGCGAAACAATAGTAGAAGTTAAACCAATATAAAATGCTTTGCAAAGATTACAAGATAACATATATACGACGTTCTTAGAAGAACGGGTAGCAAATGAAGAAATGTTGATTCTCTGCATAAATTAGTGCTGTGGAATGAATGACACGGCATAATTAGCGCACAGATTTTACATTTAGGGCGTTGGCAAGGATACGAGCCAGCAAAGGGACGTGGTAAATTCGGAGGAGATAGGTTTCGGCGAAATATACTTTTAAGGTTAGGGGGTGTTTTAAAAGTAAGGCGGGGTACAAATTTAGAAAAATAATTTAAAGATGAGTGCATTAATAAACTATCATGACATTCTTTCAAAATATGTCTGATGCTTTCAATTCCAGGCACGTAAGTAGTAACAAGGTTAATGAAGTTCTTATTAGAAGTTTTAGGTTTGAATTGGAAAGTTTTGTGCGCTGGGATTATGTGGGATTTTAAAAGAGAGGAAGGATAATTTTGGTCTTGGAATTTTTGAGCTAGGTTTTTAATACACTTGTCAAGAGATGAAAAGTTGTTACAAAGACGATGACCACGGATTGAAAGAGAAAAAGGAATAGATCTTTTGATATGCAAGGGATGATAGCTATCAAAATGAAGATACTGTTGTAAATTGGTAGGCTTAACGTGCACAGACGTAAGAAAAGAGCCATTACATAAAGAAATATCAATATGTAGGAACTTAGCAGCATTGGGAGAGATAGAAAAAGAGTACTTAACTGAAAATTTGGAGTTATGATTAGTAGGGAACTGATCGAGAGATTCTGAGCCATGAGTCCAAAGCACGAATATATCATCAATATATCTCAGCCATAATAATGGTGCCAAAGGTTCTGACTTAAGAAATTCTTCCTCTAAGCGAGCCATAAAAAGATTGGCATAAGACGGCGCCATTCTGGTTCCCATTGCAGTACCTTTAATTTGTAGATAATATTTATTATCAAAACTAAACGCATTGCGAGTGAGGACTAGATAAGCAAGATAATAAATAAAATCTGTGGATGGGGTATGAGGAGGTGCTCGAGAGTCCAAGAAATTTCTAACAGCAGCTAATCCTTCATGATGGGGAATGTTAGTATAGAGTGACGTCAAATCGATAGTGGCCAAAAGTATATTAGAATGTTCAAAGGGTCAACTTTCTTTAGTAAACTCAAAAATAAAAAAAATAATGTTTGCCTGTTATGTTGGAGTTACTCAGAGATAGAGAAATGGCAGCTATATTTTTACACAAAGCGCGTATATCACCTGGTTTAAATCTTACGTATTAATTCCCCTCCCCCACACTCTCGTTTCTAGTTTCATCTCTTTCCATGCATAACGTTACCTTCGATACTCAGTATTTACTTTTATCACCGTCACTTGTCTTCTTGCCATAGGACTGCACGAGTCCGAAATATAGCGATCTCAAGTGTGACTTTTTCTTAGTGTTTTATCCTTTTGTAGTATTATAATTACTGTTAATTTGTTACATTGTTAATAGTGTTACTTTATTTTTATTTTTCTTTTATATAAAAACATTCCTTTTCACCTCTAACAACTCTAACAGCTGTTTTTGTAATCCAATAATAACACTAGAACAACTAAGAATCTGATATACCTAAAACGGCGGAAAGGGATCATTACTAACTCCAAAATAACAGGCAAAACTTAATTTTTTTATTTATTAATAGTATCATTTGAAATTACAAATATTTTAGAACAATAAACAAGTGAATATTAAATTATGTTAAATATTTAACTGGAATAAGTTATATATTATTGCTAACCTGAAAATTTAGTTGTTGCTTTTCAATTCATGACTGTATTACACCTCCTTGTTTTTGTTAGTTAAATACATTTATTTGAAGGATTATAACATTTTTTTAATCGCCTTACTCATTTTGCACAGATAACCTGTACTTTTCGTGCACATTTTCCACACACAGCTTTGCAGTACTTCTCACAAAAATCACTTGTCTTGTTTCCTTTACACAGACTAATTTGACATTTCTTTCTCTTTTTGGAAGGACTATGCCCTTTGTCCCCTTCCTCTTGTGGTTGTTCTTCTTCAGCTTTCCGCCTCTTCAGTTCATTCACCAGCTGAAGGATGAATTTCTTCCTTTTTATCTTTCTGTTTTTCACCTCATTGTAAGTGACCCATGCATTGATTGCTGCCATGTCCAGCTCTGGTTGATTTCTCATCAAATCGTAGCTCCTGAAGCCCTATCCCGTGACATTGTGTCCTTGATGAAGGAACACGACCAAAGATCATTTACTGACATACTTTTCGTACAGATTACTCCTCAGGTGTACACGATGGCGAGTATCTTCTCCAGTTCCTCGAGTGAAATAATCCATTAATGTTTCAGTTCCGTCTGAGCATTGGATTTTGTATGCTGCTTTATGGGACGAAGCATCCATATCAAAGGGTAGACGAAAATCACTGATGGGAGAGTCATTCACTCGTAAGTTTATGTAGTAGGACCTTCTCGCTCTTTTAGGAAATTTACAGCAGTCCTTCTTCCTAACGAAAATGATGATATGTTGATAAGCTCCCATTCGGATCCGTCTTAGCCACCATTTTCACTGTGGAGGAAATCTGGTGAAGCCTGGTCCTGCTGAGATAAACCAGGCAATGGTTGAGAAATATTAGCACTGGCACTCGCTTCGGATAAGGAACCCTCGCTAACACTTACACCAATGTCACTAGTTTTTGGCATAAATTCACTACTCGATTTTTTATTGAACGTTGGAATTCTCGGAAAAAAAAGCGCGCAAATTCTGGTCATCCGAAAGGTCCCTCAGGCGATACATGATTCAAGACAACGGTCTTGAACACACAACACTACCTAAATGGGAATGTCATATTTACAGATAAAACTGATAGTACACACACACATGCCGAGTTCCAACAATGAGCCGATATTTCTCTCTGCACATTGTTGATAATAGTAACTGTATTATTGATCATTTGTCGAAAGTTTTAGGGGTCATATTGATCCCTCTCGTCGTTCTAGGTATCGGACTAAAAAATGAATGAACAAATATAATATTTTTATGTCCAAATTTAACATCGTAAAGAGGAAGAAAATCGAACAACAGTAATTATGTTTGGTGGAAAAATAATACCCGAGGAAAATGTTCAACAATAAATTTAGTAGTAGTAGTCTGTCCTGGTGGTGTAGTGGTAACCATACTTGACTTCTAAATCCAAGAGCGGGTTCAAATCCGGCCAGGATCAATGGATTTTTAGGACGTAAAAATCCTAAGTATGGCTTCCTTCGGAAGGGAAGTAAAGCTGTGGAACCCGTGTTGTACATTTACGGCACGAAAAATAACCAAGCCTGAAAACAGAGGCCTCTGAGCAATTTGCCTATAGATAAACGCCGCAAGCTGTTTCATACCCCACTGAGCATTTTGTGTTTTCTGATACTGCTGATGTATTATCGCTGCGCTTATAACGTTAACATGCGGCATATCAAAGTTAGTGCTGTCTAACCCAAACACACTCCTCTTGGTAAAAACACAAGCGCTGTTGCCACGATTTTAGATAAGAGACGATAATTCATACTTGACAACGGAAATTCTAAATCTTGCTCTTACTTTCAGTTGCCTAACTGTTCATCTAATTAGTTTCTTTGGCAATTTTTTTCTATTCCTATCAACCTAGTAATTTAAATGCAAGAATTATAAAGTCGCTATTACACGCATTTTCTTACATTTTAGTCCTCAATGTACTGTCTCCCAAACATATTATACACTGGCTATTTTCATTCTCAACATCCACCAACACGGTTAGCCGAGGTCTAGTTCGATTCTAGCCAGGATTGTCTTTCCTGGTTGAGGATTTTTTCCACAATTTCCTCAGTTCGCAAAAATGCCAATGCCGAAGAGGTGCCTTAAACTTAGGCCTGGAACGCTTCCTAAAATTCCACCTCAGTGTCCACTGCCTGTGTTGCCTCATTAGTAATGTTGCAGGTTCAAATCCGGACAGGGTCGATGGTTTTCTTGGGGAGTAAAAATTCTAAATATGATTTCCTTGGAAGGGAAGTGAAGCCATTGGCTCCATGTCGCAGAATCTGAAGCCTGAAAAATGAGGCCTTTGAGCAAAATTTATCAACCGTATTACGCCCTGAATTGAATGAGATGCTGACGTCCGAAGATGTTAAGGAGTACATATCTATAATAATAATAATAATAATAATAATAATAATAATAATAATACTTTCAAGATCCTGAACTGCAAATATTATATGAATTGTCTTTTCAACACATTTCCTCCACAAGGTCACTTATATCATTCACTCACACACTGACGTAGAAAGTTGCATACACTTATCACTCCACTCATAAAAAGGAGTTACATTTCTTTTCCTCGCTGATTTTTTACGCTGGCCCTAACCAGTTTAATTACGTTTAAGTTAACAATGATTATGGGGTAATTTGACCGCGAGACTTAACAACTTCATCAATGCCAAACTGTAATTACACATTTGCTGTCTTAATTATTTCTAAAAGTGTCGCCTCAGCTGGAAGTGGTTCATAGTGCCAAAACGGTAATACAAAATGTACCACGTCGTCCTTTTCAGTATATCCAGTGGGGATTTTAACTTTTAGTCGAGAGGGATAACTTGAATTATCTGGAACAATTGCCGTTTACCATCAAAAAATGAACACACTACCGCTCAAAGATGCCTGTGTTCATCTAATCTAGCGATGCCATTGATTCGCCGTGTTCTTGGAGGAATACAGACACACCGACTTCCCGCTGGAAAGATGTGCAAGATATTGCAACGCTGCTGATCTGTCCATTTGGAGTTGAAAAAAAATGTGTCAGTATTTAGCGCTTTTCTCATTGGCTAGGACACTCACGTCTATTTGTCATTTAACGCGGATACACTTAAGGTGAAATGCTGTACCCTAGTGATAAGCTCTAGATTAAAATAAGATTATGGAAGCGGCAGTAATATCTGTATTTAATTGCCTTTTACAATCTCTTGGCCTTGCTTCAGAAACCATGTCTTGGAGTCGCCGTCTAAAATTTTTGAAAGATAGCAGACCCGTTTTCTCTATACAGAAATAGTTTAGTTTCTAGAGAAATCTTGACCTCTTCATATTGTAAAAGGAAAGTCGAGAACTTCTGCATGTTATGGCAAACCCAGTGTTTAATCCTTTATTCCACTAAAATAACTAGAAACAGGCATCAATTTTGTACCCTGTGAAACCAACGACATGTAACAAGGTGGAATTTTACCTCATATAACTACTAAAATGTATCTAGATATTAAGATTTCTGTCTTTTGCTGAGGCTCAGCTGTTTAAGACCGATGATAATTTTAAAATTAAAAATATATTTTTTAACATATGTATAAACTTTAAGAATCATAATTAGCAGTAATTCTGGTTGCGCGGAATTATGGAGTTGAAGACAGAAAGCCCTGTGACGTTGATGACTAAATAGTTTTCAAAAGTCTAAAAATGGTAATGAACGGTTCTTTCTACGAAGTAATTTTCACGATTCATTAGTGTTTACACTGAATTCCAGATAAGGGCAATGATTGATTGCCCGAAGCGCAGAATCTATCTTCTCCGCACTTCTCATGGCATTGTCGATATTGAAGGGGAGAGCTGCTTGTAGATCTGTTTCCATAATTTATGTCGGAGAGAATCGAAATGATAGTCGGAAAGGCAGGAGGACGTCAAAGATTTATCACTTAGAAGAGATGAACTAGAGATGATATTCAATCCCGTGTTGCTGACAGACTCATCAATTTCTAAGGATTCCCTGTTGTTAAATCGATAGATATCGAGAGGTATTATATAGTTGATATTAATTTAAGTTTTAGACCTATTTAAAACCTATAACCAAGGTAAATAGTATTTAATAGCTATTTAATTTTTAAATAGATGTGTTGGGAACATTGTTTCAATTTATTTGCAAATATCTTCTATAGTAACAAAAACATTGTTGGCAGAATAAGAGCTGTTTAACATATTAATATGAACGAATACTGCTTGTATCCTTTGCTGCTATTAAATTTATACGAAGCTCTTATTAAAAGCTACAAAGCATTGGTAACGTAGTGGCGACAAATGCAGAGCTCGTGAGTGCGCTGTCGCAAAACGAAATTGTCCCATACATTGTCTAGCGAATGCTGTTATACACTGTCAATCTTCCGCGTTTATGCTGAGGTGGAACGGAGTGGAAGAGAAAGAGAAAAGGTACTGTGACTGGACATGGACAGAGGTGGAAGGCATAAGACATGTAGCATTGAAGCAAACACCTCTTTATTAGTCCTACAAATGCTACGGTGTATACCTTGTTTGTCTTAAACTAGCATTTCATTGAAAGCAGTTACATATATACTACTAATACTTCGTTCATTTTCACTGATGAATGTCAAGCACAATTTAGAGTGTCGGCTTTAAAGACTATGTATAAGAGAACGAAATTTATGACCAAGCTGGGTCATAATCGGGAAATATTAGAAATTTAAATGACTTTAGATTTTCTGACCCATAAAACGTTTTTACTATACATACAAATATATATATATATATATATATATATATTATCCACTGTCAATCAATAATTAACTCAAATACAGCATTGTGACATTTCTGAATTATTACGCAACAAATGTGTGAGCTTGTTTACACATTGAATGAACAGATGAAACAAACGACAGTCGAAAAATAAAACGTCTATAGTTTTCATATTTTGCAGTGCTTCAATTAGCTTATCGTTTTACTGCAAGTTTCACCACAACGTTAAGTCCCGAGGAATTTGATAGCCCTGGATAATATTGACACCATATAAACTGGAAGAAGAGAAATTTAAAAAAATGTAATTAAATATTTTATTCGGGTAGGAGTAGTTTAAGAAAGGAATGAGCCAAAGGAAGATTTTTTGAACAGATCACAGAGCATACATCGCAGAAATTAAGAAATCAATTAAAATAATGTGCCAAGTATAAGCATGGGCCATTTAAATAATCAGTCCTATCAGATTAACTAGTAAAAGTTCATATAAGAATTTTAAATAGAAGCCTAAAGTCAAAGAAAGAAAAACAAGGGAGTCAGAAGAAGAAAGTATTTTTCGTCTAGAACAACACATGATAGAAGTTTACCTCTTATTCGAAATGCACTGCGCAGATTTTTTCTTGAATTTTCATCCAGTAACACAAACTGAGAATGTTTTTGGTCAGAGTAATGTTTTTTTCATGTTCTACTGTGAGATGGAACTTCTCTCTCCACATCTTCATTTCTTTCATCCTCTTATTTTTCCCCCCATCTCCATTCCCTTCAAACTGGACGTTGAGTAATAGAGTATCCGTCGAACACGGAGTTTTAAAAGAAGTAAAGAAAGATATGTTTCAATAAGCTGAAACATAATTTCACTTAAGCTGAGGAAGACTTTCATACAGTATTAAATTTTGTAATGCCCTTTATGATATCGATGTAATTCATTTATATGGAATACATTATTCTATAATTAAATTAAATCAGCATCAATGAACCTACCAACCATTCCCACAGTAATTACATTTAGAGATTCATATGAAATATAGATTTTGTCCCCTATATTTGTATTTCAACTTTATTTTTATAATATAAATATTTATTTCAATCACTAGTACTTAAATTGCCCTTTGTTTCTTGTAGCAAGGCATTAAAAATATTTATTCCCTTCTAAAAGTATAATAAAACGAATGAGAACTATCGGGAAATAAATGAATTTAAGAAAAGTATTA
This sequence comes from Metallyticus violacea, assembly GCA_030762175.1. Taxonomy (NCBI): domain Eukaryota; kingdom Metazoa; phylum Arthropoda; class Insecta; order Mantodea; family Metallyticidae; genus Metallyticus; species Metallyticus violacea. Next base: position 56,848,167 of record CM060833.1, read on the forward strand.
TTTATACATAGCTGATATGGGGACAAGGTATTTTTTCCTGAAATAAAATAACTTCCGGAAAAAAATATATAATTTTTTCAGACATTTCAGACTTAAATTAAAGGCAAATACCTGCACTTTTAAAGTAACATCGTGAAATTAAATGTACAATGTAATTTATGACAATTAATACACAATTAATGTGATGACATCTTCTGGTTAAATATGTATACCATTTTCTTCTGTAGTTTCCACCTTTATCGCATATATGTTTATTTATTATCTTTTTGTATACTACCGTTTTGTCATCGATTTTTTTTTGATTGATTTATTTACGGACGCTCTTTAACATCTCAGGTCATCAGCGTCCCATTCAACTCAGGGCGTGAAACGGCCAACAAATTTTGCTCAGAGGCCTCTCTTTCGGGCTTGAGGTTCCTTTTCGTGCCGTAAATGTACGACACGGGACCCACGGCTTTACTTCCCTTCCGAAGGAAGCCATACTTAGGATTTTTACGCCCGAAAAAAGTGTCATCGATAACATCGCACTCTTGTTTAAGTGATCATAAAAGAATGCACATATGTTAAGTTAACTTCATTTCCGTTATGTATAACTCTGGGCTAAATACGTTATATTGTCTGAAAAATAAATAGTAAAATTTATAATGTTATCATTCAAATTCCCTCATTAAAGACAACTCTGGTTGCAGCAACAAAGGAACTTCATATAAAAGCCTACTTCAACCAATGAATATTTTGACATTTTCTTGTGAATATATACTTTCTATTTTGAGTTTTTGCGTTAAAAATTAAGAATAATTTACAAAATATACGTAAACACATAATACCAATACTATTATCAACACGTAAAAATATTTAGTGTATCCCGAAACAATTTCAAATTAATATTATTGTTATTATTATTGCTATTATTGTTATTATTTCTAATATTATTATTCTCAATTTAAGGTGATGATAATTTTAAATCTGCTTATGTAACGAAGTCTATAACTCTATAGAACAATTTATAAAGGAGCAATATTTTTTCTTTCTTTCTTTGATATGTTAAGTATGCTTTGTAAAGTATATTTCACAAGCTTTCATCGTCGCTCCTGTCGGTGTAGTGAAAACCATACTTGGCTCCTAAACCCAAGGTCGCGGGTTCAAACCCGGTCAGAATCGATGGATTTTTTCTGGCGTAAAAATCCTAAGTATGGCTTGCTTCGGAAGGGAAGAGAAGTAAAGCCGTGGGTCCTGTGTCGTACACTTACGGCACGAAAAAGAACCTTAAGCCTGAAAGAAGAGGTCTCTGAGCAAAATTTGTCGGCCGTTTCACGCCCGGTATTGAATAGGACGCTGATGACCTGAGATATTAAAGAGCGTCCTTAAATAAAACGAAAAAAAAAAAAATACAAGCTTTCATTTGGTAGTGCAAATAGTAAATGTTCCTATTGATATAAACTACAGTTTATTATGAATGAGTGCTTCATGATATAGTTTTTCAAACGAATATTTGTATGTTACACGGCACATCTAAAAGATACAGAAATGCAACATAAACTTGCTGTTTCACGAAGCCCCACAAGAAATCGCCAACATGATATTGGCAGATAGCAGCACATAGGAAACCTACTAAGGCCACGTCGCTATTTTCGCTGTTCTACCCTCACGCGACGCAGATGAAAATCAGAAACTTGAACCTAAAGCATAAAATTGATATATGTTGAGTCTTGTCTGCAATCTAATACATTCTAGCAATCATTAAATACGGAAAAACAAACTTGATGTCCTCATGGAAATCATGGCTCTCCGTCTAGCTTCAAATGAATGAATGAACGAACGCCCGTTTTTACTACAGAGGCACCTCAGGCGATGGACACTGGTGATACATGAAATGAAATGATATATTGGGAAAGGATTTATTTTTAAGGAAGGAAACGTTCCAGGCCTAAGTTTAGGGTATCTCCCCGGCATTTGCTATTTATGAGGACTGAGGGAAACCTGGAAAAAACCTCAGTCAGGGAGGACAGTTCTGGCGGGATTCGAACCCCAGACCTTCCGCTCACGAGTTCGCGATTTTAACGACCTCGGCCACCCGTGGCGGTGTTTAGCTTCGAGGGCTAAACTTTTCACTCAGGAATAAAATCTTAATTTATTTCTCTTATAAAGTAAATAGCTACTATGTTCTCTTCTATTTTTATTTATTTGTATTTTTACCATCCATCTCGCTATTCACAGATTAAATATTATTACTATTTAAAACATTTTTCTTATTTGGAAACAATATTCATCATGACATAGTTAATGTAGAGGTCATCTGTAAGTTTTAATTGAATCCCGATCTCTCTCTCTCTCTCTCTCTCTCTCTCTCTCTCTTGTAATTGTAAAACCGAACACGTCAACTGTCATAGTTTATGAGACATTAAATGTGCAACTTGCTTTCAGAAACAGAAAAGTCCACAATTTGAGAAAATTAGTTAATGATATTTTCGACTTGCTTTTCCTGAATGCTAAATTGAGTATAAAGTATAGATTTTCGGCCAAAACCCAAAACGCTCTTTAGTAATGTGAAAATTATATTAGTAAGGCTATTATAATTTCGGCCAATTCTAAACCAGTCCAGTATGGATACACCCCAATGTCTTCGTTTTTGAAAGAAAATTAAACAGGTTTCCTTTATACCTAATCCTGAAAAATCTTTTGTCTGGAGCTACGTAATTAATCGCTATGCTTCTTGGGAATATCAATAGAGGACAGCAGTCGACCCGTTTGTTATTCGGGAAAACCAAAACAGATTTTTATATACAGGAGGTTATTTCAGTTCCAGTCTGGCAGAGCACAGCTGCATATATACTGGGGGAAGCCAGTACTCAAGGGCTATAACACACGTGTAGGACTTAGTTTGAGGGAGGTTTTGCGAGTGATTGTGCGTTCGTGTGTTCCTTGATACTTTCATTTTGTGGAAATTATGTGCTAATTGTTATTAGTAGCTAACCCACCATATATTGTGTTGAAAAAACTGGTTTAATGTACAATACATATGTGAAAACAGGTTCTTGCAGGGAAGTGGCAAAGGCGATTCGCATGAAAATATCCAAATCGTGTTTCAAGTAGGGAAACTTTTAACTTGTTACATAATTATGAGAATGACAAGAAACGCGTTCCCAACCTACTGTTCTTGTGGAAGAAAAGGTAAGATGAAATATAGGAATTTGCTACACAAGAGGCATCATTTTAAGCATATCTTATAACACAGTTGTACTTTTTGTAATCAGTTTTAAATACAGAATCATTTTATGCCTTTAGGACATATATAAACTAAAATCAAATACTTATTTTTTCCGATTGCGGCGGGCATTTTCCCAGTAGGCAGCCCCGCTCAGGTGGCCCAAAACTCGAATATTCTAATTATTTACATTAACATAATGATACTAATTTTCATGGGACATTCTATATAATAATAATAATAATAATAATAATAGTTAATCATTATTCATTAATTACTAATTATCATTAATTATTATATTATTATTAGGTAAGATTATGTACATTGAATGGATAATTCAACAAAGTATGCATATTTAAAACTTACTTGTATCACATATTTAATTGTTTTTTTTTCCCAATCAACACTGAACATGTTCTACTTTTTTCTTTTCTTTTTGTTTCGATAGTTCAAGAACATTCTGTATTAGAGATAATGTAATTTACTATATTAATATTCAGATGATACCTTAATATGTCAACAAAATATTAAGTTAATAGCATTGGTGTTAGATTGGATTTTTATTTTTTTCGCTTCAAATAAAATAAAATAAAATTAGGATTGATTATTTATTTTTGAACCCTATTTAACAAGTGAGAATAAAGAACGAAAATGAGTTCCGGCTCCATTGGCTCCATATGATATACTCGCATTCGACTTTTCAATGTAATCGAAAAATCCAAGGGCAAAAATGTCTTCTTGTTTATAACTACTAGGGTAGGTTCATAAGTTTCCGGCCTAACCATTTTCTAGGTATGATAAAAAAATATATGTCACTTTTCAATATAGTTACCCTTTATTGCAATGCATTTCTCACATCTTTGAATTAACATTTCAACCCCCCCCCCCAAAATAGAAGTCTTGTCTGCAAAATGGGCATAAACAGCATCCATCACTTCTTTGTCACACTTAAATTTATTTCCTCAATATAATAGACGATATAAAGAATAACAGACCTACGTAAATGGAGAAGTTATATTGGTTCAAGGGCAGAGGAGCATATATGGCATTAAAGTTGTAGCAGTTTTCAAGCGGTGCTGGGGGATGGCGTGGGATTATGTTGTTGACTGCTGGTCGTGGTCTCCATGTTTGCCCGGGCTGCTCACTGATGACGTCTCCTCCAATTCTGTTGAATTTGGTCTCAGGGTCCACTGGAGTGTTTCGTGGATCAGTATAGATCCACGGGAACGAGAAATGTCTTGCCCAAAAGATCCACAGGTTCACTTGTTCAAATATTTTTTTATTCACATATTGACTTTAGAATAACTGCCCTCGAATGACCCACTTCTGATTCTGTACTCCAGTTTTCTACCACATTGCCATGCCTCTCGCTAAATTAAATTTCTTCGTATATTATCCTATTCCCGAGTTATATCTTCACCATTGGCTATCTTAAAATATTTATTGTACCTCTAAGTTCTTTTCATTCGTTGATTTTAATTCCATGCCCACTGGCTCAAATTATTCTCCCCCTTCTGATCTACAATATCTTCCCACGAGTCTGAATTTTCCAAGAACAGCCTGTCATAAATTTCGGCACTTTCCTTACTTGTTGATTTCTAAAGTAACAACTTTTTCCTCCTTTATTTATAGATTGCCAAAGGTTCTCAGAGATAACGCACGTATTTACTTTAGCAAATATGAGCTTGTATAGGCGACATTAATACTTTGTACCCCCGGCTTGCCTGTAATAAAACATTTTCTTCTCCGTTCTGACATTTTCATTCACTTTTAAATTATTGTTATATCTTATTTTGTCCAAATACTGTCCCGTTACGGCCACGTGTTTCTCTTACTGCTAACTCCAAAGTATTCCCTGACATAAGTTTCGTGACCTGACAAAGGAAGATTTTACCCTTTTCTCTGTATTGTCTAAGGAGCGGTCAATGGACGAGGTGCAGGTCAGGTATACATCTCTGTCTCTTTCTCCCACATTTTACCTAAACTGTATTCAAAAAACCCTTTTGTAAGATACAATCACCTGCCACATGACATACATATAAGTACAAGTTACAAATTATATCAATTCTTGTTAAACGTACCTCTAAATTATTTCATTATACATATACATAATAAACATCCTTATCAAATCAAATGCTTTTATAAATATAACTCTGCACCCTCAAGTAATTAATTTAATAGAGGTAGCCTTCTTTCCGGCTTCACAGTACATCCCACTTGTACGAAGGCTCAGAGAGAGATGTAATTTGCTGCAGCGTAGGAAGAGGGGGAAATAGGTACCCATTCCTTCATTAGAAGAAGAAGAAGAAGAAGAAGAAGAAGAAGAAGAAGAAGAAGAAGAAGAAGAAGAAGAAGAGGAAGAAGCCAGGTGAAGTGCGTTGGTGCGGCATGGGGATGAATTTGCGCTTTGGAGAGTTTCTGTTCAGGCGTCTGGAGTGTTCTACTTGCTATCTTTCTCAGGCCGCCATCGGGTCATACCGTCTCGTCGTTGGCCCTCGCAGGTCTGGCGGTGTCTGGAAAATATTAAGGAATCCATCTATGTCCTTGTATCGCTGCCCCGGGATCTGGACGCGTCATGTATCATCTCATCCCTTGCTTTCGAAGGTGTTCCTTCTTGTGGGCGTAAGTACAAGGCCCATCAATATATCCCCGATACCGAAAAAAATTTCTGTCTCATACTGTCCTATTTTATTCGAACGTAAGTTGCAATGGCAGTTTTTCTCTTCAGATCCTTGGATCTTGGAACATCTATATTATTTTTGAAAATTATTTACTTACCTTTTATTTACTTTTAATTGATTTGACATGTAAAGAGTCATGATGCCAATGTAGTGACGAACGCATTTATGAACCTTTTTTTCTTCTTTTTAACAATATATCCAGTACATCCAGTGTGAATTAATTATACAAGTGTGATTTTTTAATTTTCTGTGTATGCTTTAAAGTAAAATAAATAATTTTATTCCTTTGGTGTGAAAAAAAGAAAATATGTTTGTAACAATATTAATAAGTGTAGCTCTAGAAATTTACAAATTTCTAAATCAAGTCTTACTAGAAGGTAAAAAAGCTACCTAATTTTAAAATATTTATCATTTTAACCAAATGTGTTACCTAAAAATCTATTATTCGCTTTATCATCAAATGATTGAACTTCTCTCTTCAAAATTGCTTTATAAATGAATTTAACAACGGTTTGATTCTATGATAAAGCTTACTCTCTCACTTCGTCACAGATTCAAAGCACAAATCTACATAAAATGTCCATATTATTGAACAATCGGATTACCTGACGACTGACCAGCTGGCAGGGACTTTATCGGCCTATAAGCAATCGCTCAAGGCCAGCAAGCTACACAATTTGGGGCGGGTGGGGTTTACCGAACTGCTACGTTGTGCTTAAGTCTCGCATCTCTCGACCAGTGTGATTGAATATAGGAAGAAACAACATGTGTCTAACTCTAAAGTAAAGTCTGCAAGGAAAAGTAAATGGTCAATAGTAGACCCTAATTAATTCATTTATTTATGTTTCGTACTTAGTCCACTGGTGCTATCAGGAGATTTGAAGAGAAATTCTCAGGTATCGAGTTCCAAGGGGTAAATTAGTAACATCCGCATACTTTAGACGAACTTTAGTATAACATCCAACAAGAGATCTACTTAATTGTAGCATCTCCTCGTGTGACTTGGTTGAGTTAATAACATTTTAAGAAATAATAATTTTGTTTTTTTAAAAAATTTAATATTTGGAATTTTCTGATATTTTATATGAATTTTATGAATGTTTCTTGGTTATAAGTATGTTAATACATTTTAATTATGTCACTACAACCCCCCCCCCCTTTATTTCTTAATTTCAGTTAAGATTCTATATAACGGGAGCTATTTGCTCTAGAAGGGTGTGGTTTTGCTTGAATATAGAAAAAATCGTTTTTCACAAGTTGGCAGCGTTTGTTTCCACGACATCATTCTTTGCTGTTTTACAGTGTTGCAGGGTTTTAGCTGGTGTTTCCCTCAAAAATTTAGTTTTTCTGCAAAAACATATTTTTTGACTGCAATTATTGAAAAATTACTCTTTTGCATAAGTTTCCCGTTTTTTTAAGATCTGTATAAGCTTTCACATTGAGACTTTTACCATTTATTCATAGTATTATTGTGACGATGTGGATCTATTATGGTAGAGCTATGGCAAAATGTGGTAATATAAAAACAAATTTTTTGGAAAAAATATAATAAAAATAATTTATATTTACTAATAGTATAGTAGTGAAAATAGATCAGAAAATTTAAATTATGTACATCTGTATGCTGTAAATTTTCATTGGCTTGAAAAAATTGGAACTGAAGTTGGTAAATTTAACATTACAAGAATAGGCTTTTCATACTCCCCTTATAGCATTAGAATTTATTACGACTGTCACTCAAGTATTTCTACGAGCAACTCTTATGTACCCCGCCGCCTCTAATGAAGTGTAGCCTGAGAGCGATGGCTTATCGGCAGATGCAATTCCTGCCTTCCTTAGATCATCAAATAATTGGATGACATGCTACCTAAATTTCTAGGCTAGTAATGACAAAAAGTATAGAAAGATGGTATTCACAGAGGTTATCTCAACCGCTAGTTTATATTGGCTCATAAAATGCAAGTCCATAAAATTTGAGCCATACAAACAAAGCATCACATATGTAGGAAGAAGAGTCAACATATGTTCATCACATAGCCTTCCAACAGCAATAATAATTTATATATGTAGCCCCTGTTACCATAGTGCGGTTAAAAATAAAAAGCTTTTATATGACTCTAGTTTAATGGCTTGTGCGTTTACATTGCAGTATAATGTGTTATTCTTGGAGGCTATATGTTCCACGGTAAATTTATGTACAATATTATGAGAGTCGCCTAGAATGTAATGCCTTACATTTTTTTTTCTTTAACAATTATTTATTCCACATAAGAGATTCACACACACGAAAGACATGCTGTATCTACACACCCTATTTTTCCTCATAATCTCCTTCCAGTTCTATGGCCCTTCTCCATCGAGACACAAGGGTGTGGGTATGCTCTGTCGGTACCAATTCTTGTTCTGGTCACGAAGCCATTTCTTCACTGCGTGAATCACCTCCTCGTCGTCCTTAAAATGTCTTTCACGAATGGCATACTTTAATGGCCCAAACAAGTGGAAGTCTGAATGAGCTATGTCAGGGCTATAGGGTGGACAGGGTAACGCTATTCAACCCTGTTTCGTGTTGTGTTCAGAAGTTCTCACTTGTGTAAGGCAAATTGTTATCCTGTTGATCAAAACATCTCCTGGGTTGTTATGGCACCGAAGTCACTGGAAGCGCTTCTGGAGATTGGTTAATGTGTTGACGTATGCTTCTGAATTAATGGTGCTGCCTCTTGGCATCACATCAAACTCTCACAGTCCCAAAACACAGTGATCATGACCTTTTAGCGGCGGCAGCAGTTGCTTTGGAGCTTTTCTTCTGTGGAGAGCGAGGATGTGTCCAGCGACCAACTGTACTTTTGTCGACTGCAGGTGCTCCATAGGCTTCACGCAGACATTTGAGAATATTCCCCATAGTTTCTTTCTCCTCAGTGAGAAATGCATGACTACACGCTGCATGTAACATCATCACTTACAGACACCATCTTGAAACATCGCTGCTTCTATCGGAGGAAACGGAAATGTTGCGCGCTTACTCAAGAAACTTCAAATAATTCATATCTAACATTTCACACTCGCACCATTATTGTCGATTGAGAAAAAAAATGTGGGCATTACTTTCTGCACCGTGTACAAAGTAGCGCTGCATTAAAGGTATTAAAAATAATGAAATTGTGTAAATATTTGGGGGGATGTGTCATGCTGGCATTAAAAATCAAATTATTTTGAACATTTTAATGAACCAATAAAGGTTCATTAGTGTTCTACGGTTCCATTTATTCAATAGAATGACTGAAAATAAGTTCCAACCAACCTCATAAATTTTGTACTTCATTATTACTTTATAAGTATTTTATAATAAAATTATATTTTACTGGGCTTACATCATTAATTCATGTGAAAATAAAAAAGCACGCATATTTATAAACCCAGATAATTCATTTGAAAAAAAAAGGATTTGGAAAGAAAGAATCAAACTTCAAAAATTCGGAATACCCTTCTGTTCAAATACTCTAACTTCTGAGCTACCGTGTCCTCTATGCACGGAACCATGAACATCTCTTATTTTACTCTTTATACACCGGAGGCCTTCTTAAGGGCTTTCCTACTGCGAGAGATTTATTCCTTAAGTTGCGACTCATATTGGTATCAGTATTTTCACCGGGCTCCTAGTTTAACCACTAACTTTGTTGGGGTTAATTTATACATAGATATGGTTCTTTCAAACCAGCCACGTGTAGGATGTTGGGTCAAAATGAAGAATGAGACTTTAAGAATTCGGTCACGACCGGGATTTGAACAGCGCATTTTTTACCTTCCTTCCCACCCTCCGACCAACTGAACTTTCTTGTTCTCTTTCAAGCACGATACCCCTGAAACCTCTAAGGTGTTCTCTATTGGGAGAGATCTACCTATTACTTAAGAAGTAACTGGAAATGCGATAAGTGCTTGACTGGGATTTTCTAGATCCATTTTTTCTCAAGTCTGATTCTCCTTAAAAAAGCACACACAACACTACAACTTTTTTATAGTGTTTAATGCCCGTTTTAACTACTGAGGCACCACAGGCGGTAATATATGAAATGAAATGGTAAACTTGGAAAGGATTGTATTTTTTTAAGGAAGAAAGCGTTGCCGGCCTAAATTTAGGGTACCTCCCCGGCATTTGCCATTTATGAGCACTGAGGAAAACCTGGAAAAACCTCAGTCAGACAGTCCTGGTGGGAGTCAAACCCCAGCTCTCTCGAGTGACGAGTCCGCGCCTTAATGATCTCAGCCACCAGTGGCGTTCAAAACTAGAATGAAAAAAATATTTATATAAATTAACCTCTTAACTTGTAGTTGATGGTTAAACTAGAAGCCAGGTCAAAAGTAATTGTACCTGTTTAAGAATAAATCTTTCACAGTATAAAAAACCTTAAGCAGGTGACCGGGATATGTAGAATCAGATGAGAGAGGTCCGCAGTTCCATGCTTGGAGAATGATTCAGTAACTCATTTGGTTAGAGCATCAGTCGTAATTCGAATTTTTCAAGCCTCATTCTTCCTTTCTAATTAATGAACTATATCTATATATAAACTCTTTATTTGTTATTTTTAACTTTTAACCATACATTATTTGATTTGTGATTTTCTCCCTCCCCCCCTCTCTCTCTCATCCCCTTCTCTTTTGAGGTAAAGAAGGGTTAATTACGCCCAGTACACGGGCATGATTAAATTTCTGGTAAGAAATGTATTTTCAAAGCACCCATATGCCTTATATACGAGTATTCGTATTTTCCGTAATTTGCATATATAGAGTGGGCTATAAGTCACTACCCATTTTAATGAAAAATATAATGGAATTAACACTTTATTGAAGCTGCAAAATGATTATTATTTATAAAATCGTTTTCCACCTCTGTCGACACATTTCTGCAGACGATCTGGGATGCTTTGGCATACTTGCTAGCACAATCTGTATATGCGTCGATTTCTTCAAAAACATTTAGAATAGATTTTTTTAAATCCTCAAGTGTCTGTGGTTTTATACCATAAGCTTTATCTTTAAAGCAACCCCCAAAAGAAAAAAACGCATTCATGTAAGATCAACGTAGTTCTGTACAGATAATGCATTATGTGGTGGAGCACCATCATGTTGAAAGCACAGTAAGTTGAAATTATCGTAATGCACTCATAGCTCTGGGATGACATAGGTAGCTAACGTTTCCAAGTATTTCTCTCTAGTGACTGTGCCATCAAAAAATTAAGGCTCATTGGCTCGATGACATGAGATTCCACCCCAAACAGTAACACCAGGTGGATTCAACTGCTTCTCAAATACAATTATATGATTCTCGGTATACCAATAGATGCATTTTCGTCTGTTCACGTGATTTGTTAATTTGAAAGATGTCTCAAAACTCCTAATTATCTTAGAAAACAACTCGTTGTCATTAACTCCCATAACATAACAATACGATCAGGTTCATCTTCCAATAGGTCATGTACAAGACGAGGTACGTGCCGCATGTAAAATTCTATGAACATATGCTCTCGACACAACTGTTCACAAGACAGTCTACAAGTAGACCTTTAAGAAATCCGGATAATCGCTTGCAAAAGTTCAGCTTGTTTTCGTCACTTAATGATGGCCTATCTGATCTGGGGCAGTCCACCTCAAAACTCTTTCGTAAATTGTACACTGTCTTCTGCGTGTTGAACAGTATCGAAATGTTTATTTCACTCATTAATTATTAAATTATAGACACCTTGTAATAGGTTTTTTTTCTGTTCTTTTGTTACAGATTCATATTTAGGGTTGTATAGAAGCTACCTTTGAGTGTAGTTACTTTTGTATTCTATATGTTTACTTTTTAATTTTATTGCTTCCACAATTCTATACATTAATTATATTTTTAGCTGTTAGCGTGTTATCGTCATTTATGCTACAGATATAAAGTTTACCATTTTTATAAACAGTTGCATATGCAAGTGGTAATATATATAGGAGTTTTAAAAAAGTATCTAAATTTTGTAATGTAACTACTAACATTCCAACAGAGTAAGAACCAACAGACATAACATCTGGTAAGGTTTGTTATTTATTTAAAACATGTTTTTACCACTCTTCATATCAACAGCAGATATAGATGGGCTCCCATTGGAGTTCCACTTGTTCAAACAACCAAAATATTTGAAGTGAGCGTTACTATGCAGGCATAAATTTATCTGTCAATGGATTCTTTCTGCTTGAATGCGACATTTAACTGTGATTATGAACTTAGTCGCATGGAAATCCAACATACAAGACGCCTTTGCTGCTGTGGTAACCATTTTCGCAAAATATGTGCCCTGTTAAACGAACCTTGTGATCTAATAAAATTAGTCCCCATTCTAGTATTATTTGTTTATTTTACAAGTGTGTGTTTCTAAAACTTAGCGTACTAGCGCAAACTGCTAGTTACTAGTATGGCAGACTGTTATTATCAGTATACAATTTTGTTTTATCAGTGTTCTGTTTCACGAAATATTTGGTCTGTAATATTGCGTATTGTTAACTAGTGGAACTCTACCCGTGAATCTCAAATGGTGAATTTACATACTAGCATATATATTTTAGTTTAAGTAGCGATCGTATCAACTAAGCTCGAAAAATTTTAAATAGAAAGCTCATTAAGAGTTATTAGTGCGCATGTGGTCCCAATCCACCACCTATTCCGTGCTCTTTGAACTATATATTTTCATCTGAAAAAATACCATAGAAACTGGGCTACTTATAAATAATACTATGAATGACGAATGTGAATGTAGCCAAAATGCTTCCCTCACTTATGCGTAATCTTTCTCCGATGTAAATAGCCTCAAAGCTTTCACAGTTTGCGTTATTATTTTCCACGTTTCTGCTGTCTTTCTTCGTAATTTTGTTGGAGAATTGTCCAGATAGTACTTCTTTATTCGCAGTAATTAAATGCAGCACTGTTGCTTTGTTTTGAATACTATAGACTCTTTTCGATGTGCTAGATATAATGCTATTTCTTGATTTGAAAAACATGCCGCGTAAACAAAATCACATCAACAAACAGTTCTCGCAGTAATAAATATCCCCGCAGCCTTCTTGACGCTCGGATACATTCACTACACTAGTAATTTTGACAAGTGACTAATGACACATTTTTACGATTCTACCATTGTATAATAAATGTTTGTGAAACTGGTTTTAGTTAATAGCAACTACTAAACTAGTGAACTAGTTGTTTCATGAAACAGAGCCCTTGTGATCAACAGTCCAAACTATGTTCATTCAAAGCAGTATAAGTAGGTACAGTGAGAGCAGTTTAAAAGTACCCAAATTAGATCAGCTTACTAGCGAACCTATCCGCTCCAATCACTGAGATTCCCTACGCGATACGAGCGGAACCATTTTCTCTTCCAGTCATTTGCGAGAGAAATTTTGAGAGTCGGGTAGCTGCTTTTTGCAGTCGAGAGTGAGATTTCATTAAATAGTGCAGTAGTGTTGTGAAATGATGAGATAATCACTGCATCCTCAAGGCATACATCAGTCGTGTGACAAAACGAGAGAGGCATTTAGACCCCACAATTGCTGGCACTCCAGTCTCAGCACGAGAAACATAAAAGTTAGTACAAGTTTAATGAAACAGGTTCTGTAGCTGAATACTGCTCATCAATGCATGGCGAAATTGCGCTATATATTTGATGCCAGAATTATTGACGCTAATTTATGGCTTACTAGTTTCCCACATAGCTTTTGGGCACAATGAAAAATAAGATTATTACTGGAGAAACTTTAAGCAAACATTCGAAACTAAGTTGGGTCCGTTATCGTGTTAGTGATAATTTCCTATATATATATTAAAATTTCTTAGTGTTGCTATGCAGGATGCACCAATGACAAGTAAATATTTAGGAAATACTGCATTTTCAAATAGGCTTGGATGCCTTTTGTCCTTTTATCATCGCTAAGACAGAAAATGAGTGTATTTTTTTTCTCTTCACCAAAATATACTCCTGTCTACTTAATCGAATGTTTTCTGTACATCTAAAAAGGAATGTTTAGTCTTACACTGACGTGCAATAAAATATGGTTATAATTATTTAATTATTTTAATCACCAAGAAATGATAAGGTACATGTAAACTAACTCGTATTATGAAAGAGTTGCTATTCAGATGATTTTTTTAATAGTCTTTAATGACCGTTTTTACTGCAGAGGCAAATGATGGACACTGATGATACAGGAGATGAAATAATAAAGTGGAAAAGGGCTTTTGTTCTCTTTCTTGCTAGTCAGTGCAATTGGATTGCATTTTCGCAAAGATTTAATCTAGGAGGCAGTGAATATATGATTATCATTTCATCAAGACAGCTTAGAAAACAATGATTGCACACCCAGGCATCAAAATAGACAGCCTTGATTAGTTAAAACGTAACATATTCTTATGCTGATTGGTTTAATGGTGCAAGTATCAGATATTAAATATGTGAGGAGTATTTTTGTATTTAAGTGCGATTATTGCTCTTTTTTTCCTGAAGATTTATGGTAGCTCAAACTATCTAAATTGTAATAGGACTATTATTCAATACGAATTAAGAAACAAAGAAATACAAATAGACATCAAAACCATGTGATGAATGAAATAAAGTTAATGGCTAGAACTGGGCATCAAAGAAAGACCAAAGAAATGATAGAGAAGTATCTGCAACTAAACTAATGTACTCCGTATGGACAAGAAAGACGGGCATTTCAACCATACCTTCTTTGTAAACTCTACGTTCTAAATTTAATCTACTTGTCTTTAATTATAAACGGATTTGTTACAATAAATAACACCTATATCGGTTTTACTGACACCGCCAGAGGTGGGATTATTTCACAGTATTTTATTTCTGTTCTCAAGCCATAGCTCTTTCCACCCAAAGGATAATATCCATTTATATAGCAAGAAAATTGCCTTGTCACTTTTGTCTTCGGAGAGTCCCCTGACTAAATTAACTTCCCATCGAAAAACCCTTTTACACGCAGCGTGTCTTTTCTTGTTTTGACATCTCTTAGAGAGGCAAAAAGATGACGTCTGTTGGGAAATAAATTTAAGGAATAAAAATATACTACACTCTCATAAAAATATAGTAATTCACATTTCTTCTTATACTGGCCAACACAAACTGCAATTATCTTTTAAACAATGATAATCTAGCACGTCTTGCTATAACGCTAGTGGTTTTAGGCAAATATCTGAAAATTCTAGGGCAAGCATAGTCCGGAAACGCTGTATGTCTATAGTGTAGAGGTCAAACAACTTGTCTACCCTATCTAACCTGCGATCAGGACACCTTGCATGAGGTATATTCACCACATTTAAAGACATTTATATTATTTTCCACTGTAATGAACGATGTACATATTCTCGGTGAATGAATTGTGGGAGCTTCTTACATAAAATGTACTATGTCAGGAGCTTGGGAGCGCCAAATTAACTTAGGCGAGAGCTAAGGTCTATTTTCAGACACAGGGAGGGGAGCATTTGAAATTTCTTCTCCTAAACGAAGCATTTTAGTATCCTTTACGGTTGGGGTGTTTCTATATATAACTCCTGTCCTGAAGTTATGTGATGGATTTTTTAAACATTCTGTATATAAAATAATTAATTACAACAATTACTTATTCAGATATAATACAAGGGAAGCGCAAAATTGGTACACAAAGTACCTGATGTTTCGGGGTTGTTCATAGCTGGGGTTGTTACTAACAGTTGACCTTAACTCTAAACGGTTACATGATACAAAGGTACAAATCAAAGAGTGTGAAATGGGAGGATTAAATTAAATTATTACAGTTTGTACCTGTTATCCCTTAGCTAACTATATATTAGTTCTATCACATCGGTTAAAAGAATAACAATTGAGATTATTTGAGGATATCTGAGTTTTGGCCACCTGAACGCGGCTGTCTAGGGGAGTGCTGCAGCCGTAACTGCAAAAAGGGAAATAAAGAATCGCCGCGCGTTAATTTAATATTTTTATTTTCGCATATATGTTTTTACTAAAAACAAACAATAATACTGTACTTAAAACTAATAATAATTATTAACCTGTGTTATAATAGCCGTTGAAAATGATGTCCCTCAGCGGCAATACATTGCCGATATCTACAAAAAAATCCTATATTTCATTTAACTTTTCTTCGGTAAGATAACGGTGGTTCCGGACACGTTACTTATCATGCAGAGATTTGCCCCTTGTTAGTTTGAGGAAGGCTTTGTCAGCGAGTGGTTGTGTGTTCGTACGTTACTGGGCGTTTTCGTTGTGTGTAAGTTGTGTCCTAATTGTTCTTCGTTAGTTCTGCCACTACAACGTTTTCTGTGTAACATATAATGTGAAAACAGGTACTTGCAGAGAAGTGTTGAGGAAGTTTGCAAGAAAATATCCAGGTAATCGTGTTCCACGTAGATAAAATGTGTGCCAACTTGTTAAAAGGTTACGAGAGACAGGATCTCTCATTGACAAGAAATATATTACGAACCGCCATGCTTTTATGTAGAAAGTTATACGAAATGCAGACTTTTCCATTTTTGCAATGTATTGCCGCCGAGGGGCATTATTTAACACCTTTTATAACATCGGTTAGTACTTATCATATCAGTTTTAAATAAAATATCATTCTACGCTTTCAGTAAAAATATAATTATTAAAAAAATAATAACTTTACACGAAGCGATTTTCTCGGGTAACTGCAGTAAGCAGCGACGCTCAGGCGGCCCACAACTCAAATGACCTGAATGTAGTACAATAATATAAAAGACGCACTTTAATTACGGAGATATTTAATTAATTATTAGCAATATTATCATGGGAAAAAGGTCTAGCAATTCTAATATTAAAAATATATATTTTATCTTAGTGTCAATATCAATTATTACATTTAAAAAATATAGCTATAAAAATACTTTGTGTTCATTTTTGGAATCTCTCTTTGGAATACATTTGTGCCTCCCTGTGAAAAAATATAGTAATTCACGTCTCGTTTTGAAAATGTTCTCGGTGGCAGTTTTAGGTGATTCCAATTGGATGAAACTCATTGAGCCAAATGTATTGCTGTGGATGATGACTGCGTTTAAAAGTTTAAAAGTAAAGCCTTTAATTTCTAAGTTGCTATTAAAAGACTCGCGTAGAGCGTTAGTTTATCAACTATAGTAGTATGAGAGCAGCATCTACCTAAATAATCCAGTTTCGGATTAAATGTATCGATTTCAGGTAAGAGTAAAAGCAAATGCATTAGCCTAATCTGGTGATCTTCAACTATAAACTCTGCAGATGAGTTTAACGTAAGGCAAATGTCCAGGCGTGCCCATATCCATTAAGATGATCCCGCTTTAGCAAGGTGCGATAAACGTGCAAGTTCACTATGCCACATATTCAAGTGCTAGCAGCTAAGTGGTTGCTATTGTTTACAGCGGCTTCTGGTTCCCATGGGCTCAGCCGCATCGTCTGGCCATATGCATCGCCTGTAAATAATTGGGAAAGAAAGGAGTGGGAAGCATGGACAAAACTTGTGTTCAACACAAACACTAAAGTTTGCTCAGGACGGAGTTCTCACACACATCCGAGTGGGGAAGGAGGAGCGGGTGGCAAGGAAAGAGGGGAGTTGTTGTGCCGGATGCTAGAGGAGAATGCGCTAACAAGATGCAAAGGAGAGGGGTATATATGCCGCTATGATCTCCGGGAGAGGCTGGAGTTTGTTTCTATCTCCCTGCGTGGATTTCCTAACCAGCCTATCATCTCTAACTCGCTGTGAAGAGTCTCAGGTCTCAGAAACGAAACTTTCATCCTCATGTTCGTATACAGAGTCTGATAAATGATCGTTCGTTTTCTCAAATATTTTAACAAAGAACACCAGTTTCATTATCTTTTATTGTATGCATGGAGCTGGAGTGAAGGCTAGCGACGTATGCGGGGAGAGAGGGCTTTAGTTGCCAAGTAAAACATTACGCACAGCATGTATATCATCAACCAATCAAATACTTACTGCGGTCGGCTCTCATTGCGTTAACGAAAGCTGAATGTTATTTTACGATATCAGCACATTCCTCTGACTAGCCATCTCTCAGCTACCAGCTATATATACCTTTACACAGTTTATTCAAAATGGAGTCTATGATTTTTAGATTAGTCTAGCATTATTATTATTATTATTATTATTATTATTATTATTATTATTATTATTATTATTATTATTATTATTATTATTATTATTATTATTCATCGTGTACATTCCTAGTATAAGGACAGCATTCTATGCAATGGGACTTGAAAAAAAATATAGTACAGTAGAGACAGTTATGGATTATTTGGGGAAACTGTTTCTCTTTTCCGAACCTTGTGCTGTTTCCAGTCTAATATTTGAACCATCTAGCTCCAGGATTTGCATATCTATTTCAATAAAAAATTGATAAAAAGGAAATTTTCCAATTCATGATTTAGAAATTCTGTAGAATTATTATACTATTATACTATACTATTTCTTGTGGTTAAATGAAAATATTATCTTATACATTGAAACTGTATTTACAGTCTAACCCCTAAAATATGAAATATAATATAATATGTATCTTGCAAACCTAATCATTATATTTTGTGCATTTTAATTAGTAATATAAATATTGTGTATATACAGAATAGGTCCATAAGTTTCCGGCCTACCCATTTTCTAGTTATGATAAAGACAAAAACTTTATTTCGCTTTTCAATATAGTTACCCTTTATTGCAATAAGCTTATCACATCTTTGAATTAACATTTCAACTACTCTCCCACAAAATAGCCTGAAGTTTTATCTGTAAAATGACATAAACAGCATTCATCGCTTCTTCGTTATTTAAATTTCCTTCCTCGAAGCCCTTTCTTGAGTTTTGGGAAGAGAAAATAGTCACTGAGAGCTACATTTGGCTGTAGGGTGGATATTCGATCTCCTTGAAGCCACATTTCACTATTTTCTTTGCAACAAGAGCTGTGTGCAAAGGCGAGTTGTCGTGAAGAAGGCGCACACCACGACGCAGCTTTCCTCGCCTTTTCTCTTTGATGGAAGCACGTAGTCTGTGCAGTAGGCTATCATAGTACTCCCCATTTACTGTGGTGTTCCTCTCCTTGAAGTCAATGAAGAGAATTCCTTTACAATCCCTAAAGATCATCTTGGTTGACTGAGCGACCTTGGCCTTTAGAGGCGGTGCTTCGCCAGGTTTACGCCACTCCATTGATTCTCTTTTGGACAAGGGATCATAGTAGAGGACCATAGTTTCGTCTGCTGTAATAATGGTTTGCACAATTTCTCTCTCTCGTTGCCACGGCAGAGCTCCAAAAATGCCTGACAGCAGATTACTCGTTTCTGCTTTTGGACTGAGAAAAGAAGTGTAGTCACCCATCTTGCCCTAACCTTACTCATATTTAAATGTTCATGAATAATTCGAAGGACTGTTGTTTTAGAAAGACCCCAACATTGCTGCTATTTCTGTAACTATGAGCTGCCGGTCTAGCATAATTTCTCCTTCAACAAGAGCGATGTTTTCAGGAATGAGCATCTCCAACCATCGACCTGCACGCTCTTCGTTTTCAACGCTTTATCGACCCATTGGAAAATGTTTGGCCCATTCTTTTACGTTAGAATACGAGGGGGTGCTTTCCCATATGCATCGTCCAATCGCTGTTTAATTTCATTTGGAGTAAGTCCTTCTTTTTTGAAGAACTTAATAAGAGCTCGAAATTCCATTTTGAACATGTTACAATCTTCTACTCATAGCCTTCTTTATGCAACTATATCAGAGCAACTGGACACAGCGGCGCGGAAGTTATAGCTGCAATTATTTACTTAACAGATAAGGTATGACAACAGATAAAGCTTTTATGAAGACGATAATCCTTATCAACGAGGCCGGAAACTTATGGACCTGCCCTCCTATGGTTTAACTTCAATATGTGAATTGTTTGTCGACTTAAGAGAAAATTCTCTGGTGTTGCTGTTTGTGGGAGCCCGGAATACCAAGAAGACCCATAAACCGCTTTTCAAAGGAAGAATAAACCCAAAGGGACCAGTGTTATACAACTTCTTAAAATACCTACGTTGGTAATAAAGTCAAGTTTATTTAAATGTATTAAGAGGAATGAACGTGCCAGCCGTTTGCACAGTTAACATTAAACCAACCAATGTGAATAAATGTTTTAAAATTTCAAGTAGTAGCGGACAGCATGAGTTGACAAGTGACTTTCCACCAGCCAATACTAGATATATATTTTGAATTTTTAAAGCAAGGCACGGGACTTGTATGTGACTCCCATGGGTTAGTGAAGTCAACGATTAATTAATTTGAATCCAATATATAAGGTGGCATTTGCTCCGCCGAGGCATTTAGTTCACACGTTCAGCTGTCCATAGTCCATTTCGGCACTCATTTGTAAGATCTACACGTCACGACACTAATCTCTTGACGTCTTTACATTCTGCGAGAACGCAGTTCACATACTCAGTTCCGATAAGTCAGATAGTCGGACGATCAGATCAGATACGTGTAGTTAATAGGAGCAGTTCAGATAGTCATTCAGTTCATATCCTTGGAAGTCGGGTCAACTAAATTTATATCCCACAGAACTAAGTTCTCTCGTACGCAGAACACCAGAGGACGCGAAAAATCTTGCGAATAATAAATTAATTATCGATATATTCCCATCTACTCATCGCATGATTATTAACATAGTTGATATCCTCACCCAGCCTTGTTGAGCATGAGTCATAAAATATCACAACAAACTCTTGGATATTGTTGTCATGAAGCATGGGCAACAAAACCAAAGCGATCAATAGTCAATTAACGATACACCGCTATGGTCACCACCGACTAAACCACCTCAAATTTGGTGCCCAGCCCGGGGCACCTAGCCGGAGCGTACGAAACCGCTTCAAAATTGACTCACTAACGAGGAGCATATAACAAACCGCTTCACATGAGTTAATTTTTTATAAACTGAATTTTGGAATCATATAATTTACTAAAGTGCATTTTGAACACGAATTTTGGTGAATGTAAAATATGCAATATTAGGAATTCTCTACATCTACAAGATTTAGATTTGATGTTATTTTATACCTGTCAAACGATATTCGAAATACACATTTTCTTAGTTATGTTTCATAAAAGTGAATGACTTGAAAAGATTATAGGATTTCTAGAGAAATGCTGAAAGTTTAGAAGAATTAAGTCAGTAAGTATTCCCTTAAAGCTAAGAATATACATTTAACGATCAAATGATTGTTATAGTTTCACAAGTTGATAGTAAAAAGTCCTGTCTTAAAAATATTACACTAATGGGGAGAAAGAGACATGAATGAAATGTATATTCAAAGTTCGGTAGAGTAAGAGGAAATAATAATAATATAATATTATATATAATATATTATTATTGTTGTTGCTGAGATATGTTGAAATAGCAAAAAAAAAAAAAGATAAGATAAGAAAATGTTGGCCTTTTCTACAAATATCTATACGTTTATATTTTTATGTGTATTGTTCTTTTTTTAATTAATCCTTCAGTATATTGAATATTTTCAACAATTCCTATTTAAATAATCACTATTGTTATGCTATAGATCCTTTAACTACCATTGAAAATGCATATGCAAAGAATACATCCTATTTCATTAATCAAACTTGTTACAATTCTTTATATATATATACATATATATATATACATATATATATATATATATATATATATATATATGATTTGGTTTATTTAAGGGCGCTCTTTAACATCTCAGGTCACTAGCACCCCATTCAATTCAGGGTGTGAAACGGCCGACAATGTTTCTCTTTTTTCTCTTGAGGTCCTTTATCGTGCCGTAAATGTACGACACGGAACCCATGGCTTTGCCTCCCCTCTGAAGGAAGCCATACTCAGGACATTTAAGCCCGAAAAAAATCTATCGGTCCTGGCCGGGATCAAACCCGCGATCTTGGGTTTAGGAGGCAAATATGGCTACCACTACATCACCAGAACTGACCCTTATAAAATGAGAAATGCAAAATGAAATAAACTGCTATATAGTAGAACAGAGAATGTACCGGAAAACTGAGTAATTGAACGATCGCCAAAGACACTTTGTTGGTTACTTTGGTTTCTTAGATTATTGTACAAGTTCATCAATGTGCGTTATCTGTTAAACTAGACACGGCAACAAAGACAACATTTACCGGCAGTTCCTACATGATGCACTGTCTGCGTTCCTCTTGACATCAAGATCGCAGCTGGCATCAACACAACGGTGCACCCTCTCATTTCTACATTGCAGTTCAACAGCGTTTAAAGCGCATATTTGGTAGACGGTGGATTGGCCGCGGTAATCGCATTGCATTGCCTTCCCTTTTTCCATGTGTGTTGGGGGGAAGCAACATGGTGAGCCCCCAATTAGAGCAGGAGCTCGTCTCTCTGACACGTATATCTGCTATCTCTGAACGCATAAGGCAGCCTTGTGCGTTGTACAGCATGCATTGAAACAAGAGGTTGCATGTTTTAACAATTTTTGTAAAAGATTACATTAATACTCGTATTATTCTCAGTCAGTTCCATTCTTTAGTTCTTATCCTTGAAAAACTGACTTCTCACTGAATTTCAGACTTACATATGATTATGTATATAACAAAAATGTTTATTGCGGAATCTTCTATTGTTCCTGGAAGTTACAAGTATTAACTTTAGCAACATCCTACTGTTTTTTTCTTAAATAATAATGTTATAAACATTCAGTCTACTTATTCAGATATTCCAGAAAAGTAATGTGTTTCTTTTGACACTGCATCAGTTTATATTTCTACAACTTTCAAATAAACAATAGAAACAACTTAAAACATTAGTGAATAGACTCAATTCTGTGCTCTTATCTTGTGTACCTACATTAGGTGCACTGCATATTCGAATAACAATACAGCAAAGAGAGTCTATGATATTATCCTACCTGTTACCGAGTCCTGAATGGTTATTGGACAAGAATATATCCTCTTTAGGTTCGTAACTTCAGTCCCGGAGCAGACACTGTTCTTATCCTTCCCTCGCAGTTCTTCTCGATCTATCGATTCTTCTAATGCCAGCGCCCCGCGCGTATCAAAAGGTCTGGACTGTATCCTAATGGCTTGCTTCGTATTAAACCCCAGAAATCTTTTCATTATGTTATTGTCTCCTTGATTCAATAGAACTCTTGCTAAAGATCTTTAGAAGTTACGGCAACTATAAACTTCATTAGGAAAACAACCGAGAAACGCGCCTCGGAGTTCATTGTTTACATAACCTTTGTTTCCATTGCATTCCTGTCGCTTAAATATAAAATAATATATATATATATATATATATATATATATTTTGTGATGGTGCTCTGTAACTAATAGTGTCCTCCTTAATGAATACAATTTATGTTAGAGAGAACAGCTAAATACTGCCTTTATTTTGTGAAATTGAAATATAAAAATACTGTAGAATGCTAATTAAGTAGTTAATATAAATGAAAAGCTAGCTACAATGATGCTAGTATATCTTTAAATGTCCTATCTACATCTTTTACAGAAATTCGATTTTTAAGCCTGGTTCGACTTCAATTTCTCCTGTTTCTTGGTCTGAGTGTTGGAGATAATTTATAAGTATTTACTTGAGATAATTTTCGTTCGTCTGTTCGCCTGCTCCTTCCAATTTGTGTCTGTACGTTTATTTCAAGTTCCCTAAATAGTTCATTTTGTATTTTGCTCCGTCTTGTAGCATACCAAAAATGTGTGGATGTAGGAGGCCAACACTTCCAGTATCTCCTGTCATAAGATACGTGCTTATTTTAATAGTAATTGTGAGAACATGAATCAATTGGACTCATATTTCATCCGCTCCGCAGGAAATTACATCTGTGACATCCGATCCGCCAGCTGCCGTAAAACGGGCTACAAAATAATGCAAGAGACAGTAAATGCCTTGATATTTTTCTTTAATTATATTTAACAATTTGAGCTATCCATCAACAGATAAAATATGCTTCTGGTCATGTTCAGCATGTTCAGCATTTTCTTAAAAAAAGATCACGCTTTCATATCAACACCATCAGAATCGTTAAGTCAAGAGTTTGGTTAGTATCCATTCCAGATGTTTAAAATAGAAGTTTTTAAAAAGTTATTTCTCATCCGTACTCGGATAGTAGATGCTGAAAATGTATCTGCTCTTCTTCGAAACATGTTGGCATCTGCTTAAGGAGAGTAAGTCTGTCCTATCTTGCCCAAGCTAATTTCCCACTTTTAGGTACACCTTTCTCAAAAGTGGAATGAGATGTCACTTCAAATGTTCATAATGTGCAATATGCATCTTCATTTATGATGATGAAAAGCAGTTTTCTGAAAATTTATTTTGTTGTCAAAGTATAATTTTGTAATAATATATATTTTTAAATAAATATTTTAATAAAAGTGTGATATTTTGAAATCTAAGTGAGTTACTAAAAACCCCTTATTATATTTGTGGCTCTTTATCATGATACATGCTATAAAAGTTTAACTTCATTATCAGTAATAGTGTTGGAGAATTATATACCAGAAGGTATAAAAATGTTGAACTGTTAATTTTCACAACTGAATTCTTATCTTTTATTATATATTTAGAACTTCCCTGGTCCATAATCGCCAATCTCCTCATTCTCTCTGGTCTTCTTCTTGTTTCTTCTCTCCTTTCTTGCATATTTTTCAATTTGCTCCTTCTCTCTACTTTCTTGTTCTTCAAGTCGTACTATGGTCCACTGACAGTTTACTCAAAACCCTAATTCTTCCTATATTTCCAGGGTTAAATGTCAAAACTGCATCAAAAGCACCAAGTTTTAGTATATCATGACCTACAAACACTATTTTTGGCACACGAATCCACAGAATACTATTGAATGGTTTGTGTATTTAAAAGGTCAGGATTAGAAACATACTTATATATTGGTTTTATTGCCTCCATCGCTGCTAATGTAAGTCCATGAAGTTTATAATTTGGCTTTTATCTGTTGAATTTACACCAGGAGTCATGACTTTGGGGCATAAATTGGCCAAAATTACATCTCTCTTGCTCTGAAGACCATATTATGGTCTTATTGCCATCCCATAATAATTTTGCAGTTGGCCAATCATGCTACCAATACGTCTTCTTGCTGCTCTTAATCCTTTTCCAATAGGCAGTTTCTTTCCAGCAATATCTTTATTTAGTTTAGGCAGACACCTTTTTGAACGTGGCCTATGCATTATAGTTTTTCAACATGTCAGTTTTCTCAATAGGGTTTACTTCTCAACTTTCTCATGAAACCTTTACTGTCTCCATCCACTAAATACTTCAACTACATGACAGAGAAGTGGCACCATCTTAGAAATTATTAAATTCGGAACTTTAGATGAATGATGCGTGTGGAATTTATAAGACATTTGAGATGCAAAAACAATTAAAATCTCAATTTTGGTATTTGGAAACAATTTCACCTGGTTTACTTCCCTTAGGAAATTGTACGTCAGAAATTCTCCTTCACAAATGGAGGTGAACTTTCCCTGGATGTTATTTTTCACTTCTTTCAGAGCGTGTGGACTGTTTTTGTGGGATCTTAACTTTTAAAATTCCCCAGAGAGAAAAGTTAGGCCAGGGGATCGAGAAGGCCATGCACTTACTGCAAGAGGTGAAGAAGCGATTTTATAGGAGAATTTTCGAACGATGTAAGATGTCATTCAGCATTTCTCTGCGAGGATACTTCGCTTTCTTTTGAGTTTCCTACCTCTAATTTTTTCCTAACATTTTGAAAGGCTACTGAAGTTCTGAAACTTTAAGCACTTGTGTCTATTTCCTGGAATCGTCTTCCAACCTCACGGCAGACCTTTCTAACATATAAATACTCTTTGTTCAGTGTTGTAATGTAAGCGTCACTTTCTTAATCGGTTGAACAGTAACTACATTAAAATTCAGGAACATTAGCATGTGAACCTAGTAATAAAATGACTGAAAATAGTGTATTGCTCTCGGAGAATAGAGTTATACGTTTACGGTTGGAAATTTAACTGATCGATTAGGATAAAAGTGAGTTGAATAGAGAAGGGAATCCGAAATGCCTGTAATGGGCGATAAATCATAATTTTAAATAGTATAGGGATATTTTAGGATATTCGGGTAATTAGTGACCTTTATGGTTACCTCATTAAAAAGGATGAACCTACTTGCCGGTCCCGGTATAACACTGCTTTACTTGATATAAAAACGGAAAAATAATACGTTCAAAATCATATTGGACCAGATCAAATATTGTTTACTGAGGCTTGATAAAAGCTTGGCGTTATTTTGGCATACTTCATGAATAAATAACTGCTACCGGATAAGTGATGCATGTATTTATGTATTCCCTTGTGAAACATCACTTCCGGCTATGTAATTATATCAATTTAATTAAGCTTCATAATTTTGATATTGTAGCAATCATTTGTTTTAATCACGGCAGTATACATATGAGGGTAGATGGGAAGCTGGTTCCACGTTTGATTTACTGAAGTGGTGCCAAGGGATTGTCAATATTTGGTTCATCTAATAACTTCAAACACTGCTTGTCATTACGACATGGTTGGTTTGTCCGGGGATTTCAACGCCAAAGCCATAACGCCTGAGGGCAAAGGCCTGATTGGTCGGCAGTATATTTGCTGAGAACATGGCGGAAATAAAACAGCTGATTTTTGCCCAAAAGAAGCTATCGAACGTGTTCCCTTCATTGTTGTTTCTAACAACAAATGTTGGTATTACGCGAAAAGAACAGTTCATAAATGTATTGTTAAACAAAATTTAGAGCTTTTATGTGTTTCATTTTTAAATACACAGTTTTCAGAACAAAATATGATAAATATTATATATTTTATATTCATATGTTAACTAGAGCAAATAAAGGAAAGGGCTTACTACGAGATAACAATAATTTATAATGTGAAATTTGTTTATAAAGAAACGAACGAAATGAGTTTTGTATTTTTAAGAATGCAATAAATGTATAGCATTATAAACGAATTCCATACATTACTTTTTGTACACCAGAATAATAAGATAATATTATTAAAATAAAATGAAACATTTTCCCCATTTTATTAGTTAATCACTCTGAAATAAGTGTCTCCTAATTATACTTATTACTCATTGCGTCGATGGATAGTTCGTTGCTCTGTTGTTATTGTTGTTAGCAAAGATGAATTTATCGCAAGAACTTGTAACTCAAGTTGAAAATGCTGAATTAGAGTTTTTTTTAATAGTGTTTAACGCCCTTTTTTACTACTGAAGCACCACAGGCGGTGGACACTGATACATGAGATGAAATGATAAACTGGGAAAGTATCTTTTATTAAGGAAGAAAACGTTCCAGGCCTTAGTTTGGAGTAGCTCCTTGGCATTTGCCATTTATTAGAACTGAGGAAAACCTAGAAAAACTCCAGTCAGGGAGGACGGTCCTGGTGGGAATCCAACCTCAGACCTCCTGCTACAAGTCCGCACCTTAACGACATCGGCCACCCATGGCGGTAACTTAGAGTTAATGGTATAATTGTAATATGGTAATCTTATGCAACTAGGATCGTAATGTAGCATTTAATTAATGATTTGTTTAACAATAAACATCGTTTATAGTGCTGGTATTCAAAAATATATTTTAATATAAAATACATCGAGATGCTTCTAAGAATCTAAAGATATTAACTTCCTGTTCATCATAAAACCAGATGGAAAAAAATCGTATTTTAATAAGTGGAATTTTCTGTTTATTTTGATATGATTTTCATTAATGCTCCTTGGTTATAAGTATTCTTAATAAATGTTTAATTATGTCACTGCAGAAGCTCTTTTTTCCTTTTCGCGAGCACTTTTTCAGTTAAAATGCTATATCTCAATTTCCTCTAGCAGTCTGTGGTTTGTCTAGAATAATAGGAAAAGTTGTATTTCATAAATTGGCAGCGTTTGTTTCCATCATTCTTTGTTGTTTTACATTGCTGGAGGGTTTTAGCTGGTGTTTCCCTCAAAAAGTTACTTTTTTCTATAAACACACTTTTTTGGCTGCAATTATTGAAAAACTACATTTTTTGCACAAGTTTCTCATATTTTAGGATGTGTATAAGCTATCACTTTGAAACTTTTACCACTTATTCACATTATTGTTATGATATGGATCTATTATGGTAGAGTTAGGACAAAATGTGACAATGTAAAAGAATAAACATTTGGAAAAATAAAAATAGAAAAAAAACAAACAATTGAAAAGAATTTATACTTTGCGTCACTCATTATTATTATTATTATTATTATTATTATTATTATTATTATTATTATTTTTTGTTTTATTTATGGACGCTCTTTAACAGCTCAGGTCATCAGCGTCCCATTCAATTCAGAGCATGAAACGGGCGACAAATTTTCCTCAGAGGCCTCTTTTTTTCAGGCTTGAGGTTCTTTATTGTGCCGTAAATGTATGACACGGGACCCACGGCTTTACTTCCCTTTCGAAGGAAGCCAAACTTAGGATTTTTACGCTCGAAAAAATCCATCGATCCTGGCCGTATTTGAACCCGCGATCTTGAGTTTAGAAAGCAAGTATGGTTACCACTACACTACCAGGACCGACGCGTCAGTCATGGAACAGTGGTCAAATAGATCAGCAAATTTCTATTATGTGCATCTGTATGCGGAGAAAGTTTCACTTGATAGCTTTAATAGTCCTTGCAAATATTGGAACTGAAATTATTAAATTTCATACTCTTCTTAAAAGAGACAACGAGAAGCATTTTCAATCCCGAAATAAAATACTTATGCATACTCTTCAAAGGACACCCCAATGGCTTAGTAAAAAAAAAATAATCATGAACTGTATAGTGACGAAACCTTTGAGTGTTTCTTCAAGAGAATGACAAAGCAGCTTGGAAAGTATTCAAGTTCCTTGTTCAGAACTCGTTGAGCAACATAAGAGCTGAAAACTGTGTTTCAACTATAAATAAACGGTTAGATTGTAATATGAACGATTTATTTTCCTAATTCCCAACTTTATTTTTCTTAAAATTGTGGTGCTGAGTAACAAGTGGAAAGTACTTCTATTAAGATGGTTCTAGTTCAGAAATAGAAAGCATGCTATTGTTGTAATGTAACAAGAAACCCCTTAGAAGGGGAATGCAAATAAAACTTCAATTATATTAAAGTAAATAGGCAAAAGGTTCATCTTAATCTGTTAGTAAAATATATGGCTGCCGCATATACGATACATGCCTCCTGGAGGAACGCAATTGCATTTGCCGGTATTCCCGTTACGCGTTTTTCACTACTCTCCTCGACATTGAAGTCATCCGGAGAGAGTGACAACATATTTTCGTCATATAGGGTGGAAGAAGGACACTTTCAACATTTAATCTAAAATAAAGTAAATAATCCATTTGTGCTTCTGGCGTTGTAGCAACCATTTTACCGACTGATGCTCGACGTCGCATGGTTATCAGACCCCGTGCTATGGCCGCCATATATATTAATAATCCTATATTTGTGTTTTCTGCAGGAGTTAAATTTTTCGTTGAAAAGTAAATATATCTCGCAACTTTAGAGATAACAAAAGTATTTGAATGTTATATTTTACTTTTTAGTGAAACTTTCTATTTTAATCATGTAAAGAGAAACATTAACTTTATTAAACCTTGCAAATACTTTATTTAGAACGATAGAAACTCGGAATTACTTTGTCTTTTTAAAGACGCATTGCTTAAATATACGTAATGCTCAGGCCGTCCTCTTTAAGAGTTTCCACTTTGTTAGTCCCCTCTGATTGGATGCTTCCAAGGTCCTATAGGTGGAGATCAGTTGCACAAAACCTCGCTGTCAGTAGGTGATTGTGTCACGTACCTGTGTCAAGGTTGAAAGATGAATGCTGGGCACAGGACATCTGAGCCTGGGTTTGGGAGAGAGGAGTTTAAAAATTGGGCAATAATGGCAGGGGGTTTGCTCTTGATAAAGGAGAGGTAGAGACACCCAGTGAGTGTTTTGGGCAGGTGCAGTAGGATATGATGTGTGTGGAAGGGGGTGAAGGTTTGGGGTAATTACCAAGCGACCTTTCACATAGGCTTTATAGCGGAAAGAGCGTTCAACCGCGAAAATATCCAGTGCTAGCAAAGAGTGTAGTTCATTAAATTTCATAACAACTCTTGTGCTTGATTTACTTCTGCAGTTGCTTCTAAAAACAGCAGGAATAAAAACAACAAAGGTATATTGTTTATTATTCATTCAGCTCAACGGCTGCAAAAACGAAAATTGCAACTTTTATTATTATTATTTTTCCACACACATGTATATATAAGTGCTTATTTTTAAAAGAGAAAAAATTCTCACATCTCCCTTCAGAGAGACATTGTCTATAAATAAAATGCAATATGTGTCATATTCTACTTGATTTAGTGAAATTATTCGGGTGGATTAATTATTGGTATGCGCATTCAGGAAGTCTGAAGCCTTAAGAATTCTTGAATTTGCTTAACTGCGGAGGCAAATGTGTTGGTTTCCTCTATTGCAATATCTCACATAATCAGTTTAATAAGAAATAAAATGAAGTACGTAAGTAGATATTAGGAAGACAGCAACTAATGACATCTATCCAGCAATATATGAACTGAATATATGTACTTGAGCACCAAAGTCAATGCAGATAAAGGGACAAAAATTAACAAAACCCTAAGGGAGAAGAAACATTTTAAGAACTTCAATGAGACAGTATGTGGTGGCGTACTGGGAGAAGCCAGATGTCGTCATATAATACATATTCAGGTAGCAGCTGTAGTTAATTTGAGGGAGGCTTTGGCAGCATTGATTGTGCATTTATATGTTGCTCGGTACTTTCATTGTATATAAATTGTAATGCTAATTGTTCTTTGTTATTATGGCACTTATAAACATAGTCTTGAGCGGTTTTTATGTACGATGTATATGTGAAAACGGATTCTTGCATAGAAGTGTATAGGCGATTCGTAATATCCTGGCAATCGTGTTCCATGCAGAGAAAATATTCGCCAAACTATTAAAAAGTTACGAAAGACAGGGTCTCTCATTATCAAGAAACGTGTTGCGAACCGCCATGAAATTACGGAAGAAAAATTGGATAAAATGCAGGAATACCTATGTAGATGTCTGCAATGTATTGCCACCGAGGGGCATCATTTATCATCTCTTATAAGGCATATTAGTACTTATCAGTTTTAAATACAGTATCATTTACGCTTTCAATAAAATATAAATATTACAATAAAAATTATAACTTCACGCCCGGCAAGCTTTAGCTTCCTTTTTCCGCTTGTCGCCTGCACTTCTCGAGCACACTGTCGCGTTCAGACGGCTCGTAACTCAAATAACTTTACTTACTTTTAAACAATAGAAATTGATTATCTGATTTACTGGATCTTTAGACTACTGTTTATATTCATAAACCGATTGTGTCCGTAATATTTTCTATCTCATTGGTAATTGCTAGTTAAATAATTATTGATTCTATTGCAATATATTCTTTCATCAATAAGTGTTTTTGCTATTTTATATTTTAAGGGATTTTATAGTAATTATCATGTGCCATTCCAAAAAGTAAACCCTTAGGTGTATCACATATCATTTCTGTGTAAATTTATATTCTGTATTTGTAATTTTGAGTCTATTTTATAAATGAATATGAACCGCTATTTCTTTATTTCAATGCAATCTAATCGAATAAGTGTATTTGAGAGAGCTAATTAATTTTTCGTACACCCCATGCTGCTTACACCATTATATATTATGAATTCAGTTGTTAGAATGGTTACATAGTTAAGGAAGAAGTTTGCTTATAGTAGCTAGATAAATTTATTTTGCTATCTTTATCACATGTAACACGACTGAGAATAAGAGTAAGGTGAAGATTAAATATTCAGCACTTTTTAGTATATCTGACAATTTTTTTATTAAAAACAAAGACAAAATATAAAAGAATAAGTTTAACTCAGGTAGTAAAAAATAATAAGGGATAGCTTATTGCATTTTAAGGCATTTTCTTTAACATTTTTTTATATTGAACTGGGTGTGGTGAAAGCACTTGACAAAGTGGGAACTGTTTCAAATATCTCACTAATATATTTCCTGTATTTTAGGATGCCAAAATGAAAAAAACATTTTTTGTACGTCTGCAAAGAGCACTAGTTAAAGACAAGCAATTAGGATGCATTTAATGAAGTCATTGAAAATGTTCCAGGAAACAACAAACATCCTGCTTATGATAAAATTACGAACAAAATGCTAGAGAAATTATCAGTTTTGAGATGCAACATATCTTCTCATATTTTATAAAATCTTGAAATGGAAAGCAAGTACAAAAGGCGATGGAGTACATCAGTGATTTCGGATTACTGTTGAATGCTGTTTTAGATAATTCAACGGAAAAAACAAGATAAACGATCCCAAACGAACTTATTTTGAAGCATTGTATATACTAATGTGTAAAATATGAATTTGGGCAATTAAAAAATTTAATTTAATTATAACTGTTATTCAATTTCTGAACTGTACTTTTCTCGAAGAAAAATATTTTTAATTAATAAAAAGTTATGATGTGAGGGAAAAATTGAAAATTCTTTTTAAATCAGCGGTACTGAAATATTTAGAATCAAGTTTAAAAAGCAAAACAGCTCTAATGAAAAATTTAATTTGTTTGCTTGCATAATTATTAATCCATTTCTTACAACAACAAACACTGACACAAACGTGTGCATATTAGACATTTGCTAAAATTTCAAAAGCATTTCTGACTTACTCATATGGATTTTTTGGTAAAAGTATGAGTACTTAAACTGCAGAACAAGGATTATTTGTATACAGTGATTTCCCCATAAAGAGAGAAAGATTGGGAGTTTTTTAAGCATAAATATTGTCATTTATAAGAAAGCACTGTTTATATTGCACAATCATGTAATGGCCAGAAATTCAACTACTGTTAATAATGCTCATAAATACCGAGCTAGCGGTAAAGACCCCGGGGCCGGCCATGCTGACCTTGGGTTTTTTTCGCGGTTTCCCCTGGTCACATAGCAAATGCTGGGACAGACCTTCCATGCTTTGCTATTTCTATAGCTTACTCCGTTGGTTCTGCTGCAGGATCAAAGGAGCCAGGGTGAGGTGCGTGGCGCAGTGAGATAATGGCTTAATTTTAGAAAGGTTTCTGCTCCGGCATTTGTTATGGGAGTGGACCTTTTTAGGGGCTCAAACTACTTGCTGGGGGAGGGAGTTCATCGGCGTTGTGGTGTTCTTTCTGGTAACATATTATGCACCCCCTTACGTCCGCGCAGTGAAACCTGGCCGCTCAGTACATCCTCACTCGTGGTACCTCTACTCGTGGCGTAGATACAAACGTCCAGCCATAAGCAAGGCTCAAGTATTACAAAGAGTAAAATATAGAAGTTTTCAAACGCAACCCTAAAATTCATTTTTTAACACTTGAATACAATAATTAGTGAACCAGTTGCTTATACCAGCGCGTGATTATGGAAATGACAAATAACAATTGAGACGCTCTGTTAGAATGCGTGTGGTTTAGTACTATCGCGTCTTGTGTCAGATACATTTTTACTCTGGTAATGTAGTGAATGAATTTCTCTTCCTCATTTACATTTATGAAAATATCGATATTTTCTAGTCTTAATTGTCTCTGTATACATAGATCGGTTTCTAGGTTAACCGGATATGTAGGCAATACGCTGTTTTTAAACAGACTTGCGTAAAGATTTCACTCTATAAGCCTTATGATTGAATTAAAATTAACGGTTTGTTATTTTATAAATATAACTCCACGGAGTGCCTAACCAACACAGTGTAAATAAATCTAAAACAAAGTGAATAAAAAAGAATTGCGGCAAATGTGGGAAGGGCTATCGAATGTTGATCGACAGACATGCGGGTTGTCAAGCTTGCAAATTGTGTGGCTTTCAATCAATCGACTTTTGTTAGACTACGTTTATAAAACACATAATGCTGTACACTAAAGCTTTCTAATTATGGATCTTTTCTTCAAACCTTTATTTAAGTGAAATGGTTTCAAATATACAGATGTTTCGATACGTAACTCACAATTATTCAAGTTTGTAGTGTTCCCTTTTTTGGAAATTTCGAAAAACACACTATTTAGAATAAGCATAAAATAGCGTAAGATTTTATATACTGTCTGAGAATAGTAAAAGTTAATTCTTCCCATTTTCCTTGTAGCTTTTTCGAGAATACCCTTGTATTATGCATTTTATTTTATTTATTTTATTATTTATTTAACCTGGCAAGAGTTAAGGCTATGGAGCCTTCTCTTCCACTCTACCAAGAGGAGTCAGCAAAAATACAGAAAATAACATACAGAGTTATTTAAAATACATAAAAGCTCATATATAATAGTGGAATGTAAATATTACTGCTTGTAAATGTTACATGTTAATCTCGGGCCCTCAATATGACTTTGCTGTCTATCCCATGTCACCGAACTATTTCTACTCAGCCGCATTCAGCGTGTCAGTTCTCGGAATCTGGAATTCCCTTATTCCTGAAGTCAGAGATTGTCGTACAATAAAGAAATTTAAAAGTAAATCAAATTGCCATCTGAACTCTATGAATCACAACATTTATTCCATTGCTTTTTCTTATTCTTCTTTCTCCTTTCCTTCTCCCTCTCCCCCTTCCTCCTTTTCCCCCTCCTCCTTCATTTTCTTCCTCTTATCCTTCCTTTTTCCCCCTGTTTCCCCCCTTGAACTCCAGAAAAATTGAGAGAAATGTATGCGTGGCGAAAGATGATATACTGAGGGGTGGAGTTACGAAGGATTTTGAACAGGAGCGTGAGAGATTGGAGAGTCCTGCGTTCTTTCAGAAATAGCCCTGACAGTTGGTTGCAAAAGGGTGTCATAGGATCAAATTGAGTGTTGAAGACGTTGTAATCTGTCAATCTACCTAGTATTCAGATTAGCATTAGAAGATATCACAATGATCAAAGTGAGGCATAACAACCACTTAAATAAGATTCTTTTTGAGAATGAGAGGTAGATCTTTTGCTACATATTTTAATGTGCGAATCAAAGAAAACATTTTATTGCATTTATGGGTTACCTGGCTGTTGTTGATTTTATTTGTTTACGGATGCTCTTTAAGATCCTCAGCGTCCCATTCAATTCAGGGCGTGAAACGGCCGATAAATGTTGCTTAGAGGCCTCTCCTTTAAGGCTTGAGGTTGTTTTGTGTGCTGTAAATCTACGATACGGGACCCATCTCGCTTCCGAAGGAAACTATACGTAGGATTTTTACGCTCGAAAAAATACTTTGACACTGGCCGGGATTGAAATCACGATCTTGGGTCTACAAGACCACCAGGACCGACATGTGCTCTATACTCTTTGTACTTCATACATTCCGATTGTGGACAAATGTAACAAAAGAAATGATTTTGGCATTGCTTCATAAATCAAAGGTTTTGGCGTACATTCATCCTGAAGGTACATGTAATTGTAGTAGTTTTGAAAGCGTGTATTTATTTCAACAATTGCTTCCAGATACATATATACATACTTATTCATCGCACGGATCAAGTCAGACCGTTCGTGTTCCTTTTTACACATAAGAACTGTAGAGGGAAAAATACAGAAGTACACAAAGTTCATATATGCAAACACTAAGTGAAGTACTTACCTGTTTAGAAAATAACCCAAATGATGGCTGAAAAAATATGCTATTAATACGCATTTTAAATTGTCATTATAGGACACTAAACAAGCGAAAGGCATTATTTAATATATTCATATATAAACAACAGAAAAATAATACACTATAGATGTACATTTAACATATGTAAGCATATATCCATGTCCTCTCTAGCCAGAGATTTCCTCCTGCCCACCGTATCTTCATAATAAACTTACACAGCCCATTCTTATTCAATACCAAATTTAGACACGCCGCTCTATTCCTTCTCGACCTCACAAAGTTTTCGGAGAGAATCTGCGACCTCCAGCACTCTGTAGCTGCACATTCTGCAAGAATATATATCCAATTTTCCTTCTTACCACATACAGAACACATTCTTTCCCCTGTCGTCCGTCATTTTCTGCGCTTTTTATCTGGCGAGGCGCAGCCAGGCCATTGCCGTTCGGTCTTCTCCTGTCATTACATTTATATATGCTTTCCTCCCTCATGCCCCTTTTAATCCTGATTGTAATCCCAGCGACACTTTGTAAGAATACTCAGCTCTGACTGTCTGCTTATCAGCATCAATTAATCTGCTAACTTTCCTCCAAGCATTTCTTCCACTTCTAACTCCCATCTCCCACACCTATTCTTTCACTGGGCTAACGAAAGGGTAGGCATCACTATATGTGCAAGTATGTTGTTAACGGAAAAGTATATTAATTGTTAGTTAAACATAACTTATAGGCTAGTCTAACTAAGAAATTAAATTCCAGACATGCGAAACCTTTGTATACCCTGTATTATTATATGGAAGCCAGACATGGTCAATAACAGAAAAACAAAAGAACAAAATTCAAATATGTCAAAGAAAAACTCAACGAAAGATCCTGGAAATAACGTTGAAGGACAAAATACATAGTATTAATAAACCAGTTATCTCGGACAACAGACGTCGCACAATTAGCTACCAGAAGCAAATGGCAATGGGGCTGCCACGTCGCAAGAATGCAACACAATAAGTGGACCTACAAGATCTCCATGTGGGACCCCCGGCTAGGAAAAAGGACACAAGGCAGACTTAGAAGATGAACAGACCTCTGCAAGGAACATATGGGTCAAGGATTGGTCAAGAATAGGAAGAGAAAGAGGAAGAGATAAATAGAAATATCTCGAGAAAGAATTAGTGCAGTGAGAAATGGAGTAACCAAAGAGCAAATGAGAGTGTCTTAAACAGCATACAAATAATTAGAGTGGAATAGCTCACCACGTTAGGAAAAAATGAGCTTTCCCTACTTGTTAGGAGGCCTTTGCCCTTAAAGGACGCAATAGGCTAGCTTTATCCTTAATTTTATCTTTTAGGGTGTATTTGTGGGAGATAAGAGATGAATAAAAATGTGTCAATGCATAATTTTTGTTCGCTTTTATTGCGTTTCAACACTAGTTTTTTCCGTTCTGTACAAAAGTATCAGTTGCTGTGTTACAAAATTGATCACAACGGCTTTTATCGAAATAATATTAGTGTTTATATTAAAACGGATCTAAAGTTAGCCAAATTTGAAATGTTGGAAGAGAAAGAAGAAAAAAATGCGTGTTGCAATGACCTCTAAAAACAATATCTGCAACCCCTTCAATTCAGCGCCCTAGTAATAAAACCGCAGTAGAAAAAAAAATAATAAAATGTAAAAATTAATAAATAAAAAAGATGGGAAACTTTAACTGGAGAGTTGGCAGGACTGCTATCATGTATATTTTCTACTTACGGTTAATCCCCTTCCATTAGTACAGGTGGTCCAAAGCTAATAGAGGCGACACTGGTGTGCAAACATTAACGCAGAGCACGGAGGGTGCAAGATTGGCTCCACTGAGTCGGAGAGAATCTTTCCCTTCTTTTCTCTTTTGTTCCAATCCCCCGCAAATTGTGGGAGGTGAGAACCAAGTAAAGTTTAATGCACTGGGTATCAGGTGTGCAAGAAACGATGGCAGCTTGACAAACGACTCGCGATTTTGGGATTTGACAACGCTTCTAGCGCCATTTCCTTGGCTCTTGTGAATAAAACAGAAGTTTTAGTTTCTACGTAACGCACATTCATCTTGGGAACGTATAAGCCACATCTATGGCACAACTTGGCGGGTTCGAACCAAGCTAATAAATTGGAATTGTTTGCTCAGCTCGAAGAATGAATGTAGATATACAAGAAAGAATTTTATATATGTTATAATTACAGTAATAATAATAATAATAAATTTATATATTTATATACTCGTGCAGGGAAGTTAAAAGGGGATTTTCAATAAAAAACCCAGTATATTTTTTCCTGTCCAGAAATTGTACGAGTACTTGCAAACACATTTAGACAAATAGTAGTCATTCTGAAAAAGAAGTTGTGAATAGAACGACATGTACTATGGAAGAGAAGTAAAGCCACAGATTTACAGCATGTAAAAAACCTCAAACCTGAAAGAAGAGGCCCCTGAACAAAATTTATCGCCATTTCACGCCCTGAAACAACCGATAAATTTTGATGACCTGAAATGTCAAAGAACGTCCGTAAATAAACAAATTCAACAACGACATGTGCTATGTTTGGAGGAAGTTAAAAAAAATTAAAAGGTGTAAGAAAATTAACCAGCAGGATATAGAGACAGAATGCAGGGAGAAAATGTCACTTAGTTTAGCCAATGAACTCAAAATCAGATGGGGCAGAGAGACATATATACCTTATATTTCACGAATTCTCAAAATGGATCAAGGATTAGATTGGGGAATGGAAAGCGACTAAAATAACAGATGAAGCTGGGTAAATAAATTGTGCTTTTTATGAAGATAGAAAAAAATGATGGCACATCCTAGTGGACCAACCACCTATCGAACAGTAGAAGTTCACTTGGAGTTAAGTTTGCTAAAATAGGTTGGCATATTGGGTTTTGTTGTACAGGTAGACAACTGGCCAAAACTTGGTCCTTGTCTATACAAAGTACGTGGTATTAGAAGCGCTTTGATGGAGTATAGAGTATGCATATGCGTGGGTGTGTGTGTACATATTTATAAATGTGTTTACGCTTAGGTGATATTACAAATAATATTTGTAAATATTCAGCTATATAACTACCCCCATCACCACCACTACTACTATTGAGGCGAAACTAGACGAAATTGGAGAAAGATTAGAATATAGCCCTAAAAAATCTCTTGACAACTTATACATGAAACACAAGTGTTACAAACCATATGTTGGAAAGCTACAAAACTGTTAAAACTGAACCTCTCGTAGTTCCCTTGTCCAGCAATTGTAGCCGGTTAAATGCGGAGTGTACTTAATCCATGCTTCGTATTTTTTCCCCACGAAGCATGGTTTCATTTAAATAGCAATGATGCGTCGCAGAACAACAGGCAATGGAGCACAATGGCTCCCTTACATGATGAGAAAAGTTGTATGTAATAGTCCTGTGACAAGATATTGTGACTTTTAATTGTAAATTTATGCTGTTACAATATAACTAAATGAATAATTCTCAGGCTCGGTGATACTACTCAAAATCCGTCAAGCATGGGCGCACTCTCGAGGCGTTACGGTTGCCGCCTGCTGCCGACCAAGCTCATGTACAAAGCCACTGTAGTTTAATTTTTTGTTAGTTATAGGGTATCAATGCAGTAATACTTTGCCTCAAAATGTAACTGAATAGACTCAAATCTTTTTATAAAATGGATGTAATATAACTTTTGCTATATAGTTATGATGTGCTGTATTAAAACTATGTATTTTATCTTTAAAACTGATTGATATTAGCAAATTGTTTAACAGACATTCCTATTCACTGGCTCATTGTAATTGACTGTAAAAGCCCCACGACACTGTGATCTCTATAGCAATATATTTAACTTCACACAATTATTATGATCGCCGCTGTTTTTAGGCTTTAGATCTATACGGGTATAGAGTTGACATCTTTTGTTTTGTAAGAAATAGTCAAAAGGCAAGGGCCAGTTTAAACCGTAAAGTACCTTTTCTTTTTTGTAATAAAGGTAAGGGTAAATTATTTTAAAGTAGATTTTGACCTGAAGTTTGAGTTGAATTCGAAGTTATTAAAAGGGATAATACTTTAAAACGAGTATGATTTAATAATAGTCGCTCATTTTCCCTCTATGTGTGAGAACCACATGCTCTGATATTATCGTCCGCTACGTCCAAATCTAGGATTAGGACAATGCTTGTTTATCGTCCCATCACTGGGCGGAAAGTTGGCACTATCTTTCTAGGTATGCATATTACACATTAATCTTATCAACACTTTTGGCAAATGAACTGACTTTCCAACGCCGAGCGGGAAATACAAAAATGCCACTTTGGAGACCAGGAATACGACAGTTCCTAACAAACCCTCCTAGCACCGCCTTAAGATATAATCCCTTGTTAAGGTGTTGATGTCTACAAAGTCAGATCATCTTGGAATTGCTATTAATTAGTTGTATTCTTGGTAGAGTAATTGCCTTTGGGACTTTATGAGCTCTTGTACATATGTAAATAATGCACTACAAAAAATGTTTTTAAAAATTAAATAAATCGGGGAGTTTGCGTTTTATTGTGTTCTTTTAGCTATGAATTTTAATTTTTGGAGCTACATTTCAGTGGGTTTGCGACTCTATTTAAATGCATTAAGCAAATACATTTTTTACACATACATTTATATATATTCTACTCCCCTTGAAATATAATATCCAATCTTCACAAAATGCTTGATTTTTTTATGTACTTCTTCATGGTCTAGGGGTCAACACTGCAGTATACGAAGTGAGTGGGGGTATTGAACATTTTCTAAGCAGGGAGGTATGGTGTGCCAAGTCCACTCAGCCTCAAGAGGAAAGCTAAAAGCTGCCTGATGGAACGGTTTCGATCTGTAGAGCCACATAATGGTCGCAGGTAGAATGCGATTTGCCGATCACATGACCCTCTGCTCTCTACCGATGAAATTGCGTGAGGTAGAGGACGCGCTAGCTCTTAGAGGTTATCTTGTAGGATGGAACGCTTAATTGTTTAGTCGCCTGTTCTTTCTTCATTAGGCGAAAACTATTAAATTCCCCCGATTGTCAGGCCAAAACATACACGTATGTTCATATGTTGTTTATCATTTAGGAAACTCAGCCCTCAGTGTGTTACAGTTAAACTAATTAAAAAATATAATAAATAGCTTTCGCCCCATTTAACTTCTTAGAAATGTATCGTACATAAATTCAGCAAATTCTCAAATTTAATGCTCGCGATCACGTAAATTCTCTAAAAAGACTTTGAGAGTCTGCCTGATAATAAAATATCTTCTAAACTACTTGCCCTAAAATGATGCTAATTTATATAGTTTTGTTTTCTTGAAGGTAGTATTTCATTTTAAAAATGTAACTTAATGTTGGGAATGCATCTTTTAATAGTCGTTGGAATATTTCTATGGGCAACATTGAACCGCTTTTGTTTGAGCTTCAATTCGATAGAAAATCTCCTTTCAGAAAAATCCGTGGTGCTAGTTTTAGATGATTCATTCTGTATATTTTATACCTGTATACCTATATTACGAAAAAATAAAGAAACTGAAGAGAACAAGAAAAATGAAAATGAGAAAGGGTGTAGATAAAAGTACAAAGGTTAATTTAAAAGAACATTCTAGTAAACATGCAATTGAGTGAAAGAAGAGGAAAGCAGTGCTGTTGATTCAAAATAGAAAGGAAGTGTAGACAAATGAAAAGAGAAAAAAAAAG
The DNA here is from genome assembly GCA_030762175.1 of Metallyticus violacea. Lineage (NCBI taxonomy): Eukaryota > Metazoa > Arthropoda > Insecta > Mantodea > Metallyticidae > Metallyticus > Metallyticus violacea. Next base: position 56,889,527 of record CM060833.1, read on the forward strand.
AATAAAATAGAAACTAGTAAATGATAGATTTGCGTGCAATGGCAAACAAAGGGAACAGCATTGCAATACAGAAGTGTTGTAGTAATAATTTTAAATTATTCAATTTGTATATAGTTTAGCTAAATTAATAAAAATGAAAATGAGAAAAAAGTATTAAAAGCATGCAATTGAATAAAAGAAGAGGAAAGAAGAGGAAAGCAGTGTTGGTGATTCAAAATAGAAAGGAAGTATAAGAGAAATTTAACGTAGAAAAGAACATAATACAGAAGTGATAAAAGTTGGGTATAATGGCAAACAAAGATGACCAGATTACAATAAAGAAGTTTTGGAATGGTAGTTTTGGTTAATTCATCCAATATATATATATATATATATATATATATATATATATATATATATATATATATATACACAATATTAAGAAAAAAGAAAGAAATGAAAGAGAAAAAGAAAAATTAACATTTATCTGAGAAGCGGTGTAGAGAAAAAGAAGGGATTTCGATTTTAAATGGCAACTGAGTGAAAATTCAAAATAGAAAGGAAGTAAAGAGAAATGAATAGAAGACGAGAACAAAAGAGAAAAAGTGAATGATAAAAATTGGGTGCAATGACAAGCAAAGTCATTAGCATTGCAATAAAGAAGTATTGAAGAAAGGAAAAAGTGAACAAAGAGAAGAGAAACATAAAAAATTATAGTAGAAGGACGTAAAATAAATGTTATTGGAAAGAGCAAGCGGAAGTAATTAAAGAAAAAGTAAAAGTGAAAGAAAAAGGGTGTCAAAGTAAAGGACTGATAAGAAGACAGCTCATTGAACTATGACACAGAAATAGAGCTTGATTCTGTACAACCCTGGAAGGAGTAAAGCTTCATTTAAATCGCCCTTCCTTCAGCTGGTACCAGGCCCCAAGGTCGAACGGAAGCAACTCTGTCGGTACATATCCGTGACTGTCGGTTATCTTGCGGTAAGCAGAAGCGAGCACTGGAAGCTTAGATGGGAATGACTGCCAGCGTGGGAGACAAAACACGCGCTACTCTATTCCACTTTGATGCACCAAACGTGCTCCATTTCGCTTTCACACTGACCACTCGCGAGCTTTTAACGCTGGTAGTAATGGAGGGAAATTAGCGAACAGTGCTCCGACAATTAATGAGAAATGTTCCTAAATTGTTGTTTACGTGCCTGCGTCACTGGGAGTGTTCCAGGTTGCTGAAGCTCTCAGTATATAGTAGGTCAATCTATTTATTCATTCGCAACTAAGAACTTAATGCAATAACTAAGCATGGAGGAGAGAATAAACCTAGGAACTTAGAACTGGAAAACACTATGGAAAATGGGACGTCTAATTCGATTTTTCTCTCTAACCTTTTAATGTTAAAACTTATTTAAAAAGTGTAGCATTTTTTTCTCTCGTATTAAAATAATTGTTTTAAAAAAAGTAAAACACACCGTGGAATTATTTATTTCCACTATTTTTAGTCTTACGGAACTACTAAATGAGTCATTTGCAAAAATCTGAAATATATTCATATTTTTCTACTGCGGAATGATTCAATGTGAGTGGTTTTCAAGCAAAGCTATTGGTTTCGTGTCATCCTATAAAAAGCAGATTATTATAAGCCTACAAATGAAGAAAAAACTGCAAGAAACTGTCCTTGCATTCTCCAATGTTAACTTCCAGAACCTTAAAAAGATTCGGTATAACTTTATATTGAGAGCCTGAGGATAAAAATGCCATTACTTTTCTATCATTCAACATTCTAATGATATATAAATAGAATACTTAAGGTAAATACAATATATCCTATAGAAATTTTTGATTCTGACATTGCCAACTGGTCGTTGAGACGTCTTTCTCTTAAGAGAGCATATACCATTTTATTAGGAATAAAAATCTTCTTTATTACAAATTACTAAATTGTTTGGAAAACCTCTTGGATTAAATTTTATCTTTATGTGTAATAGCTCTCTTTTATCTCTCGAAACGATGCTGCAGTTTTTTTATTGTTGCAAAGAAGTAAAATGATTTGGGATGCCATGATGCCAGTGTCAATGTAGGCAGTATAAATCAAAAGAAAACAAAAACTGCAGAAAAAATACAGAGATATTGAGAGCCTTCTGGAAATCTCTTGATAATAACTAATACTTGTGTCAATGAATGGAACGCTGCAAAGCTTTTCATTAAGTAACTATCGGGTTTTAGTTACAAATCTTCTTCAATCATGCCGGGCTTTTATGTTTCGGCTACAAAGCGGTACCTGTACTTCATCTCCGCTTCCTAAAACATGTACATATAATATCTTACCTTTAAGATGATGCTGAAACGATCGTTCTTCATCGACTAAAGATGCATTGAAAATACATTATGATTGGTACGATTAAACTTGCCTACCGTAATGTTTCTGATTTCAGTTCTTTTCCTTTAAACTCTGTGACGTAATAGCCAGGCTAATGCATTTCTCTTGAAACTTCCGCTGTTTGCGTAACTGTTACACCTCTACTAGAAGTGGTTGTTTGTGATGCACTTCCTCCTTAAATCATATGATTCGGCTCTCAACTGGAACTCCTCCCAGTCCAGGATGATGTTGCATCCTGCCTTAGTGGATGGGTTTTAAAATGATGTGCTCAGTGGAAGCTCCTCCTAGTTTCATAGGGATTGTGGCTTTTCAAAATTCTAATTCTAGTTTCTGCATCAGAATTTTCCCTCACTTCTGTTCAGAAACGTTAAGTATTAAATTCAGGGGAGCATAATCTGTAATATTTGTCCAACGTATTATGCATTCATTTAGGTTTGGGTGAGGGACAAGTTTTAATACAGTGCATTGTTCTTGTGTAGCACCACCTTTAACCAGAAGAATATTTCATTCTTTTCATATTTGTTGTACGTTCTTGAATGCCACTTCAATTGGTTTTGAAATATTTAGGTATTGTTCAGGCGATACGCTTTAATACCTTCAGTATTGTTAATACATTTGCTTACATGACGTCATGTGTCTTTCGCTTTTCATATTTGTATTAAGCAAGGCCTCTAGGTTTATGAGACGCCTCCAAGTGCTGCCGTTGAGTGCTGTTACACACCAAACAGAGAAGAAGTGAGCCGAATGAAGTGTGGAGCAACTCTAAATCGCCTCTTTTTGCTAATTTCATTCACTGTTGATTTTAGCTCGTTTTTTCTTTCTTTCTTTCTTTCTTTCTTTCTTTCTTTCTTTTTCCTTTTCTTGTTTTGAAAATTGTGCTCAACACCATGAATTGTAGTTCAAAAAGAGGCAATTTATCAGGATATGTTTAAATAAATTCTGCGCAATCAGAACAAGCAGAATTTTATTTAAAATTTACGTTTTCATAACAAAATGCGTTGTTCCAGAGTACACTGTCTAGCCGTCATTGCCAATGAATGTATACTGTTGTGAGACCGACAGGAGAGAAATTCAGAAAGCAACGTTCAAGATACTACAAAGGGAAATGCGGAGTTAAATAAAGTAAGGGCCCCGCCGGCTACAGTACACCTCATAGCTAAGAATTAAAACACAATATGAGTTTACAAGAGCAAACGTTTATATGTATTAAATACTTTAAATAAGAGTAATTACTATTTTACTTTTTAATATAGTGAAAGGTTCTGATTTGTGGAAAAAAAAAAAATGAATGATTGAGCTTTTCATTCTTTTTTCTTGCAACAACATTAAAAAGTCTACAGGAAAGATTTTTTAACTTTCAAGTTTTCCAGTAGAAGTCTGTGTAATGTGCAGAAGCCCTCTTTTCTTCGTTCATCTTGCACCAACTCTCCCACTGTTGCTCTGATAACAGTATTTAACATCATAAGCTCAGACTACCTAAGATGTTTTAATCTATCCCACGTATATCTCGTAACTTTCGGTGCGACTTCTATAAACACGTGCTACATGCTCAACTGTTTTAAAGCAACTCGTTACTTATTAATCCGGTGCATAAAGAACCGGAAAGTAATCCATTCCGTTTCTCATAATATCCAAAAGGGACGTTCACCACTTTCCCTCTTCTTCTTTTCTCAGTTTTTTCTTACAGTGACGATATTCCTATCTGAACAGACAGTGTCACTTTGGTACCAGTTGGTTTTATTTCCTGTACCCATACATACTGAGCCAAACCCTTTTCTTATTTTCTTTCTCTCTCTACTTTTTTTTCCCCATTTACTGCAAATGTTGAAACGAAAAAGGCTGACTCAAAGATCTTGGAAAATGAGCGAGATGAAAGGATGTCGTTTTCAACTCCATGGGATTAGTGCCACTACCCTATTGGCCGGTAATCGAAAAATGGGATCGGCTCCGAAAAAAGGGCTATGAAAGCAAACATGGCGAAACGTGCTGAAACGTATATAACTTTGCTACAAACGTCCTTTTTTATAATGCCAATAGCTGGTAGGTAAAGAGAACGAGCTTTATTGGCGAACGTATCAAGAGGAGCTCAAAAGAACGTCATCAGCTCTGCATTATTCACACAGGTTTTTTTCGGCAGGTTGGCAGCGCTGATTAGCGAAGTGCCGTTCTCGTTGTACTCCTGTACTCCGTTTAATATATTTCTCCAGTTGAAACTGTGTAAATGTCAAATGCAATTTTTACACAGAAGTTAAGGATTAAATTTGCGACACTGTCTGGAGCGTGTTATGGCATTTTTCTTCATAATGCAAAGTAATTGTTATGATCATCACTGTGTCTCAAATCGAGTACTGAAGTACTCGATACTCGATACTTATTTCCATTCCATTTTAATAGGGACGAAAAATCCATTATGGGACTGTACGGTGACTCTACCCAATATTAATATATTGACTTGTACAGGGTGTCCCATATAAAACCGGTACGCCTCACTGCGTTCATAAATAGATAAAACAAATCAATCAATATGCATCTTAACTGAGGCGCGCCGAGAGAATATGGTATGCTCCTAAAACATATATATATATATATATATATATATATATATATATGTGTGTGTGTGTGTGTGTGTGTGTGTGTGTGTGTGTGTGTGTGTGTGAGTAGGCATTATCCTTACAGCTTCTCACCTCCAGTAGAAAATTTCTCTATAGAAAATCCTCAATTCTGTCTCCATTTAGATATTCATCAGAAATTATTTTTGGATTAAAAAATTTTACACTTTGGAATTTTTTAAGAATGAAAAAAAGTGTCACGAATGTGTCTTTGAAATTTTGGTTACAATAATAAGTGTATGGGCAATTTCTGTTGGTAAGTAAACTCAATTTATCATCTAATTTAAATTAATATTTATAAATTTAAAAAAACGAAAAATACGGATTTTAAACGTAGATATCAGATAAATCCAGGTGAGCTATAAATTAGAATATAAAATTTATCACAATATACAAATAAACAATAATACTGATATTTGGGAACATTAATTCAAATTTCATTAGACCTACATAGTCGTTTTGTGATGTTCATCAGCAATAATTTTTTCACCTACTTATTGCCAAATAATATTATTTTCATACACAAAATATGAAACGAGATTGAATTGTAATTTACATTAAATATTTATTAAACATGGTTCATTTTCACTATATTAAACCAAAGTAAGGTAAATTAAAATGGAATGATGGATCAATAAATCACAAACAGCGTTATTCTCTGGTAATTAGAGTTAGTAAAATCTCAGCCAAGTCTGCGTTTTCTTTAGTACGTTCTTACTTTTCAACAGACTTGACCACAGAATACTTATCAATCATTGAACATTTTTTCATAGTACCAAAGCCTCCAAAAAATATGACTTGATTTTTCCACATTGTATTTTGTCATTGTTAAAACGATTTTATATCGGGTTTGAGCATACATTTACTGAATACAGTGTGAAATTATATTCAATGATGGAATCAATTTTGCAGCAGTATTGATTTTCACTTTATATGGCAAAAATCTGAAAGTAAATGCATCCTTGATTAGGGATATATTTTTCTTTTTTTTTTTTTTTTAACTAAATTCATCTTCAATATTATTTTAATAACTCTTATTTAACAACGTACAAATCATTAGGCTCTACAAGCATTTTTAATATATTGGATTAAGGGGGAATGGAATGTCCTATCTTGACAATAATTATCGATCCTGATGGTATGCATTTTTTTTGGGCGTCAAAATCCAAAGTATTGCTTCCTTCAGAACAGTAGTAAAGCTGTGGGTCCCGTATTGTAGATTACGGCACGTAAAAGAACCTCAATCCTGAAAGAAGAGTCTTCTGAGCAAAACTTTACGGCCGTTTCACGCCCTGAATTGAATGGGACGCTGATAAACTGAAATATTAAAAAGCCTCCGTAAATAAACCAAATAAAAAAAAGAAATGAATAAATTGGCAGTAACAAAAGTATCGTATTTAAGAAACAATTTCTGAAATAAAAAAATGTACGCTAGAAACTTGACATCTTTTTAAGCGATACCAATGCTGCAATGTAAGTATGAGATAAAATTTACAGTGTTTAATTTAGAAAAATATTACCTTTCAAAATAAATATTTTCTCTATTAGTAATTTATTTTCTGCATTTTACAGTACACATTAGTTTATAAATTGCTCAAAAGCTGACCATTTTCAAACCTTTATTTCAGTTTGTGTAAAAGACTTCGATAAATTATTTCTGAAATGTTTAGCTTATTAGAACAAGTATACTCTCGGGTCGATAGGTGTAGCAATCTGCGTTTCAGCGTAGTCTTTTATGTAAGTAAACACGGTCTAGCGAGATAACAAGGTGAAGGTCAGAGTGGAAGAATAATTTACTAGGAGCACTTGTCTCTCTACTCATTGTAAATATATAAGAATCAGAGGTTTTACGCGACTTCGATATCTACTGCTAGTGACATAATACAATACAAAGATAAAATTACAATACATACTTAAAGTAACTTGTTTTGTAATTGTTGTGTATTTGTACATTTAGAAAGAAGAGAGTTTGTGCTGTGGAAAGTATTTGCACATATTTCTTTTACATCACATAAAATGTTTTTGTCCTTTACCAGAATAATATTTAACGAAAGGACAAAATAGAACACAATTGAACAAACGACAAATTTTTCTACGCTCACTCCTTTTCTTATAGATTATACAACAAATTGGAGTTTTAGTTAATGACACACAAATACCGCTATTTAATGTAATCTTACATTATACTAAATGAAAGAAGAAAAATAAACTGTAACAAATAATCACATGTTGGAAATTTTAAATTTTAAACTTTAAATTGGGGGTCTGTTACCTCGTAATACAGAGTGAGCAATGTTTGACGCAACCGCGGGACCGGCCGGCAGCGCTATGTCGTTGTATTTTTATTCTTCGCTGCACTAGGCTTCACTGTGAATTGAAATCTTGCGGAAGTAGCACGTGCTTGTTAGGCGACGCAATACAGTGTATTCAGTGAAAGTGTATCAAGTGAACCTCACCGAGCGCCAGCACGCCGCGAAATCGGTGATTGAAGGATTGTTCACCCCTATAAAACCGTGAGTAATTTTCCTACCGCATCTTTTTAATGTGACATATGAGCCAAGCTGATGCATGAACATCATTGACGTGATAAGCAGCTTGCGGGAATGAATGCAACTTGCTTTCACGCGTAGAGGATTCAAGTCAAAATATATCGGCCGATTTTTCTTCCGGGAGTGTACAAGCTGAGAAAAGATTCCCTATGTATTGAAAAATAAAACTTGAATCTTAAAAGCTGAAACTTGAAAAATGGTAGAGTCCAACCATTTACAAAAACTAAAAATTATCATTCTTTCGATAAAGATATCAAGATAACTCGATCAATAATTTAAAGATAGTCTTTGAGTTATTAATTAATATGAAAAAATCATTTTTATCCAAAATTCCTTATATTCCTAAAATTATAATTATAAAAGCAACTGAGATGATCGTAGAATGAATTTCACATATCAACATTCTCGCATTGATCAAGTGTTGGAACATATTGCAGCCTTTCCAACATTTTAACTTAAGTTTTATAGTTGACTTGAGGATTTTTTTTTTTTTTTTTTTTTTTTTTGTGTGTGGCTCTTTTCCAGTTCGTTAACTCAATGCTCTTGGAGCTCATTCTATAGCGTCAAGGGTTCATTGTTTCTGATTCAGACTTCCAAAGTGACTTGCCAACTCTCATTGCTGGTTGCTAGTTTTTTTTTTTTTTTTTTTTTTTTTCTGATATCGTATGACCTATTCTATTTCTTACTCTCTTAATGTTCAAGAGTATATTAAACTTTTTTTATCTTCTAAATGTTCATTAACGCCTCACTTCAAACTGTTGAAACTATTAATTATGATCCCTATTACTTCATCATATATTCAAAATATATTACCTCAAAGTTATTTTTTCTGTTTTGTTAAATATTCTAAATTTTATGGCTGCCATATCTGGTGAAACAAGTAAGATATTCTTCCAATTCAAAATCCACCTTATCAGTTGCAGCTGTCGGAGCACAAGTAGTGAGGCTTGGAGTACCTGAAGAAACAGGAACAGATTAACTTGCCGCAACGTTTCTCCATATATGTTGTAATTTTGAAATGTAATTTGCACAATTATTATTTGTTACTCTGGAACCTGTCTGCAAATAAACCAGAATAACATTTTATACGTCCCACAAACAAAGTGGGGCTTGCCAGCTATCTGCACCCCAAATTTCGTACCGGATGAAGACTTGTTGTATTTCTACTCCTCTATTTTAATTTCTATTTCGAAGTTATTATGGAGAAATAAAATGTAATATATATACTGGTTGTCTTAGATGTTGCCTAAACATTACATTTCTCATTCATTATTGAGTATGTGCCAACAGTCGAGGCATCCATTTTGCAGTTGCCTTTTTCACCTTCAAATCTTCTGACAGCATAGTACATGAAAACCGTTCAGAATGTAATATTAATTACAAGTCTCTTAATTATAAAAATTCTGTCAAGCTCTTTAATAATTTTGTCAATCCAACCTTCAACTTATCGTCATCGTGTGCGAAATGCTGTTCTCTCCGAAATCTTTTCATTTTCTTGAGAAGTGATAGTACTCAAGCCAAATCTGAGCTGTTAGGAATGGTGGTCTAGAAAATCCCATATGAAATCCTGAAAGGGGTTTTGCTTGTTGAGCTATGTGAGGAATACTCGCATCCTTGGATAGCGTGCCACCTGCCTAGTTTTGAATGCTACTAAGCTACCTCTGCATAGTCGAGGAGCATGAAATCATTTACCTATACACTTCTTTGCCTAGTGCTATTGCTAGAAATTACATGCTTTTCTTTTCACAGGTTTTTAATAGTATTTAAGTCCGTTTTTTTATTACTGAGTCAGAGAACACTGGTGACACATGAAATGAAATGATAAATTTGGAAAGGATTTTATTTTTAAAGGAAGGTATTATTCCAGGCCAAAGTTTAGAGAACTTCATTTTCCATTATAAGCATTAAAACTCTACAAAAAGAGTTCATTCAGGGAATACCGTCCTGGCGGAATTTGTTGGAGATCCTGGATGATCGCTTGGGCGTAAAGGTTGAAAAAATAATGCTGCACCTGTATGATTCTTTTTGTGAGAAGATATGATAACCATTTGATGCAAATGTTCTTGCCAAGAAGCAAGCTCGAAAAACTTCGAAAATTGTTAAATTGCATACATCAATAATGACTAATACAGTGATCCACACATACCTTGAGATTTCTTCCATAAAGAAGATTGGGAAGCCTTAGATTTTTCATTAATTTTTCTACATCAAACTTACCCTTTACTGGAGATTACTTACCCCTTTAATCTTAAGAAAAATGTCCCTCGGTTTTTAGCATGCAGAAAGGATTACAAACTGCACTTCATAAGTCGCAGGACTGGAAAATATCTCAATTTTTGTTTTGATTTCCGAATGCTCTTTAACATCTCAGGTCATCAGCGTTCGATTCAATTCAAGGCGTGAAACACCCGATCAATTTTGCTCAAATGCCTCTTCTTTCACGCTTGGGGTTCGTTTACATGCCGCAAATCTACGACACGGGACCCTGACTTTACTTTCCTATACTTAGGATGTTTACCCCCCAGAAAAACCATTGACCCTGGCGGGGATTGCACCCGAGTTCTTGCGTCTAGAAAATGTCTTTAACATATTACAAAACTACAAGATAAAACATGCTCAACAAGCCTCCAACTTTCTATGGGAACTTTGTTTGTGTGATCTCTGTAGCCTGGTCCTGCTTGTGATCTATAGGCATATAGGTCATACATGCTAAATATTAGAGATCCAAGCCCTTTTTATTTATGTTGAAACAATTTCTAAGGATAACGCCTTGCTCCTGTTCACAGGATGCTCTGAACCCACACCACCACCATTTTGTGTGTAACTAGCAGTTATTCCCAAGTTGTTAAAAAAAATCTGCCGAATTTTAGATGCCATTCACTTATTTGAACAAGAATTTCTTACTCACAGACTCTATTTTGCTGCTGAGATGCTTACTAATGTGTTGAATGCTAGATAGACATACATAAAACGCATTTACATTTAGATGTGACCATAATGGTTGTTCAAAAGCTAGTTTGGAGCGCATTGAGGCATCTGGCTTTGAGAGAACAGGCACCCAGGACACTCAAAAACAAGAGCATTCGTCAGGGAGTGTAAAACACCAAATACGCAAAACAGCTTGGTAATTAACGATATTCCACGAAACATGTCTGCAGCAGGAAAGCAGTAATTACTTACATAAAAGTGCCGTAAAGCTGGAGTTCCATTTGCTGATTACATACAGTGTCCCTCTCAAATTCGCATGCCAGTATCCAGGCTAAAAGCATTGGGGGATCACCATCCATGCAAGGGCTGCTCCGAAAGTAAGCGGCAAGGCAATAACATTCTCGTTGCCGTGGCAACGAGCAATGAGATTGAGTACTTTCAACCCAACTCTTGCCTGGTTCATAAACCTAGGTGCATTACTGTACTTAGTGCTTTTGGCTTTTACGGATCTTTATTCAACGATGTTTCTTGGGTCTATTCTGATAAAATTTCGAAAAAAATATAATTATGGTTAATGCTATCAGAAATGGCAAGTGATATTTATGAAAATGCATAAATATTAGTCAGTTTTATTCCATGACTCTAAAACGTCATAATAATTCATAATGTTCTGGTTCCAAAAATATCTTGTACTATGCCTTGTTTATGGACTCTGAAACCTTTCCACCATTAATAATACAGGATGTTCGAAAATATGCTTCGCGATTATAAATTGAACTGGTGTCACTGTTGATGGTCTTATGTATATGACATTTTTATAAGAAATATTCCATCTAACTTCACACTTACCTCGATATGAGCTCATGTTGCACTGCAGATATCAAGGTGATACATACTCTCCTTATATCCGCCCTGACGGACATGCTGGCAATAGTGATACGGTGATGCGGGTTGCAGCCGGAAGTCAAGGCTACCTTTATTATATAGTAGTTGATAGTAGTAATAATAACATAGGCTTAAGAATTGAGAATGCAGAGTTGTGTTTATTAAAGTAATGAGCTAATATGAATATTTATTATGTATGTGTATAATATGATGATTCATAATTACGTTTATATGTATTGATATGGTTATTTCTTGTATGTGTATTTCTGGCAGGTAATGTGCAAAAGTCATTGTTTATTTCTATGTTGTTACCACTTATTGGCCTAAGACGTCTATGAAATACCCACTAAATAAGGGAAAAATTCTTGTATACAGAGATTGTATGGAGAGACTACTCCCCCCCCCTTCTAACAAAATGATATACCTAGACAAGGGCGAAAAGGTTTCTCAGGCATTTGGTGAGAAGGTTGTATTGAACTAGAAACCGACAAATGTCTAGCTTAACACCCCTTTAAGATGGGCCAAGTTAGGAAATTGTTACAACGGGTAGTTAGAACCGAACCTAGGAATACACTCTGAAAGAAATAGAATAGCAAAAGAGAATTAAAATGTCAGAATTGAGACAGAGTGCTTTATAATTGGCAGGCGGAAAGGTACAAAGCAAAGATTTCTGCCGCCCAGTCAGAATAACAGTAATATGAATTAAACGTGCGCCATCGCGATATCTTAGCTCTCAGATCTAGGATAGTGAAGAAGAAAAATGAATGGGAAATTGTCAAATTTATAAAAGGCGAAACCGAAATATATAACAGGTGTGCTTTCCAGGAAATCCCAGACTGTGGGAAGAGTTAATGTCAGAAGGGGGAAAATAAATTAAACCAATGGCCATCGCATAAAATTAGGGAATGAGAAGATTTAGCTATATAATAACTATTTTAAGATAGGGAATAGCGAATCTATTCGTTGGAAATAAAATAGTAAAAGATGGAACCTAATGTTCGCGTTAGCAGAAATAGAATATGGAAAAACGAAATGTCAGAGAGTGGAGAAGTTAGTGTGAAAGTGTTAGTGTTAGTTGAATAGAGTGGAGCACAAAGTTGGGGGTTAAGTAGGAGTTGAGAATGAGAGTGGATCACAAAGTTAATGGATTTAAGTACAATGATTTGTTAATTCAGAGAGGTTAGTGAGCGCAGTAGGTTGTTAAGAGCGTGAAGCTAGAGGGAGCAGAGTTAGATTGTCAGCAATTAGTTATAATATCGAGAACAGGAAAAAACCAAGACAGAATTGTAAGGCAAAAATTAGAAGTGGAGGAAAATACTATCAAGTACAGTATCGCGATAGGAACTGATCAAGCAATGGCGAGCAGTCTGGTATAGATAGACTGGTATCTCAAACTTGAATAAACTGTTAGAGAAGAAATCAAACTTGTGCATCTTTTGGTGCGATACATTCCCTGTTCCTGTGGATCCAACCGATCCACAAAACACTCCAGCGAACCCTTACAATTCAAAATAATGCAATTAGAGCAGACGACTCAGCTGGGAGTAGACAGAACAACCATCAAACAATCAACAGTCATCAAACCTCCGCATCCCCTGTACACCACCACCATTCCTAATGCCGCTCTAGAGTACAGAAGTCACAGGCAGTTAGGTCAGGTGACTTTCGTGGTCAATTGCAAGAAAAATATCGTTCAGATGATACCAAACCCAGGGATGCAAATGGTACGGTATTCCGTCTTGCTGGTACAAATTTTTGTTATCTTCTTCTTCTTTCATTTGCGAAAAAAGCATTCAGTCAGTGCATCCATATATTGTGTGTTCCAATGACAGGTTTTCCAAAAAGAAGAATAGACCATACCTTTTCTGTCCAGACAAACCGCATTCACCTTCGGCGAATCAAGTTCAGTCTCCTTAACAGCTTTTACGAGATCCTATCCATAAATTTCCTGTCGGATCATGGTAATTAGTAATACAATAAAAATAAATGAATTGTTTTTCAAAGTAATTTCGCTTTACCTCAAAAGTAGTTTTCCCATATCTGGATTAACATTTTAATCCCCCTAAAAAGAAAAAAAAAGGTTCCAAGTTTGTCTGCAAAATGCTGGAAAACGACCTCCTTCGGAAATCTCTCCCCTCAAAAGTCAGATTTCAGTTTAGAAAAAAGCTAATAGTGGCTGAGGGCAAGATATGGGCTGTACTGATCAAATTTCTGGTAGCCACACAGCAGCCGTGTGGTTGGTGCGTTGTAGTTCGGCAGACGAACTCCTCCACTCAGCATTCCACGCCCCTTATTGTACTTCCTAGTTACTGTTGCATTCCTTTCTTTGAAGACTTATCATCAGAATTCCTCTGCAGTCCCCCTCCCTCAAAAAGTGTCATCTTGTTCTTCTTCGTGGAATTTGTGATCTTAGGCTTTCTAGGGATGTTTCTCTTCTGCAACTCCATTGATTCTCCTTTTGAAAGAAAGTCGTAGTAGAGGATTATATTTTTGTCCTCTGTGACGATGGGTTCCAATTCTACCCTCTCAACAGTAGAGCAATGATTAAAAACTCCTGATAACATTCCACGCGCACTTGCATTTGAACTTCTGAAAGAATGGGTGCATCTTGCACTGACCCATGCATATGCAATTGTTAATGGAGAAAGAAAAGAATATTTGTTTTATAAATTTCCAACTTGAAGCTATTTCTTATATCTTCAGACTCCTGTCACTCATGACATCCTCCTCGACAAAGTGTTTTCTTGTGTCAACAAATCCACCTGCCTACTCTAACGTGGGTTATCTTCAAGGCTCGCTCTGCCTAAACGAAATAATTTTGATCACATCTAATGAAAGGAAAACCTCCCCTTCGCAGAACTGGTTTCAAGTTATCACTAGTTGCAATATGTAAGGATACATGTTAAACTAGTACGCAGGTGATTTAGAAATATTTAACTCCCAGTACCTCTGCGTACAAATGATTCTTGTACATGTTCCATAATTTCTGCATTGACAGGTTGTCATCTCGAATTACCATTTCTTTGTACCTTCCTTCTCTAGAAAATCGAAATGACACTTAACAATAATCTTGTTATTTGGCTGCTCCTGATGAAAAATCCGCCCAAGGCTCGCTTGAGCTGCCACAACACTCGCTGTTTTAGCAATTCCTAAAACAAACTGCTTTTTGTGAGGATATTATATTGCCTGTCTCAGTTGCTAAGGAGCATTTCTGCTCACAGAAATCCCGTTTTTGAGCCATCTACAATTATCATTAATAACGAGGTATATCGCAAAATTCGAAATATAAATTCTCTGAATTACTCTTTCCAATGATGCCACCTATTGGTTGTAATATACATTGTGATCCCCACTGTGATCTAGAGGTAGCATTCATGCTTCCTACGCAGTAAGCCCGGGCTCAATACCCAATTGCTCAGTTTCCTGATTAAATATTTTTCATGGGCTTTCCCACTGGATCGAAGGCGAATGTCTGGGAATCTTAGGCCACAAAGACCCTTGAGTTCATTCCGTCCAATTATCATCTATCAGCTATCCTTGATGTAACGTAGTCACACCTTCCAGGCATTTCAACCTGTGATGTCGGCTACATTCTTGTTACACTGGGAATGCACTCTCAATGTTTTCTCCACACCACAGATAGGGGAATTTAAGTATCTCATTTTCAAAATAAATGTTTCCTGCAAATTTAAATCTTGTCATACAATAATGTGCGTGTCCAGGGAGACATTTGAACTTTCTAACAATTCTAACAACTTTCTAATTTTTTAACAAAATATCGTTTGAACAGGTTTGAAGCTTACCCGCTACAAATAAACGTGCACTTTCTATTTATTATATAACATAAATATAACTCGGTTGTTTAAAAAGAATAATATGGGCTAATTTTAATGTGTCTAGTTTTTGTAGGTACCGCAAAACATGACTTATTTCTTATTTATATCTTATTTTCATATCCATAGTTTTATTTTAAGATTTTTTTTCATCTTATTGGATAATTAATTTAATTGAATTATTATTATTATTATTATTATTATTATTATTATTATTATTATCGTTTCATAAAACTGAAGGTTGGTATTTTTAAGTCTTTAAGAGTATTTCTAATCGTGCAATAGGGCAATAGGGTATTCGTTTCAAAACTTCTCAGGCTATTTACAACTGAATGCCTGTTTATATTAAGTTAGAAATTTAAAATCAAATTGTAGATTTTATCTCCTCACCACTTTGTAATTTTAATTTATATTTAAATTTTAAAGAGGATTAATTTGCTATGTTTTGTTTGCTCTTGTTGTCTGGCAACCTAGACTGTTGTTACTGTGGTTTGAATTTGAACAGAGTTAAATATTTCAGATTGTTGTAGTAGATAGAATATGTAATTCGCATAATATTACAATTATTAATGTTACAGTAATATAAACTATTTTGGAATTTCTGAAAAATTCGCTGAATTTGTGAAAAACATTCTGTTCTTATGATAACAATTCTATCCTCTGTAAGATTTAAGGATCAAAAGGGATTTGAAATTTCAAATTGGGGTGACTAAGGAGAGGGTGTAAGACTAAAATGTGATTAATGTTGGTTTTAAAATTCCACCTCAATATCTAAATTGGCATGTTTTTAATGAAAATTATTTAAACAGGTAGATATTTAGACTGGGAAGTTTTAAAATAAAATATTGAACGTTTTCTTTGTAAGTTATAGGTCTGACTGTTACTAATGCTGTATCCTAGCTCAAAATACTATTATAATTTAAATAATTTAATAATTACAATTAATTTATTTGAACTAAATATTGTTATAATTTATAAGCATGCATGTAAAACAATATATCATTGCCACATGTTGCTACTAATATTTTATTTTTTATTTTCAAAGCATCTGGGTTACACATTCAAGGGGCAGACAGCACTGAGTAATCCATTTTCAAACCATGTAAAGAAATTTGATGGAGTAGAGCGAGCATTTGGCAACATAAGTGATTGGTAAATGGAGTGATCGCAAGAAAAATCTTTCCAGACGGAGTTTGGTTAGCCACAAACTTCACTTTTGTCTAATTCTATTTCTTCAGTTAAAAATGTAACCCTTTTACTATGGTCCCGCCTAAAAATCAGTCATCTATTTCGCAGATTACGCCAAGTTAAACGGTTTCCCTTACTAAACTATTTCCTTGCCTCGGTATGAAAATATTTTAAAAAAACAATAGCTATTACTTTCTAGCAAGGTATTCACTTTTCTCCTCCCATCTGGATTCAAAGAACGACACAAAGAGAATTAACTAACAAAGAAGAAATCCTTTTACGTATTTGATATACCAACAAAACACCAAACTCATCGTTCTCAAGAAATAATAAACAGCAACAACAACTTGAGCAGTGCCCTTTCTTGCAGACAAACATGGCCCCGCACAACTGTAAAACTCCGATACGATTATGACAACGCCAAATGCTAGTTAACCTTGACGTTGATGGATGTCATGAAATTCTGCCTGTCAGCTCAACGATAATCCAATTTGCACCCGAGAGAATGAGAAAGAGGATTAAAGCGCGAGACTGAAAGTACAACTGCCTAATACTCAGCAACTTGGATCGAGGAGTTCAAAAACTCATCAGGAATGGCTCCTAGTATGACGAATTTAAGGAAGCACATTCATTGAACGTTCAAATACTGCTAAAGTAAAGTGCTTACAGCGCTCTAATTTCACCAGATTTTATGTCAGATCAAAAATAGTCGATTCTCTTAGAGGCTAAATACTTTGATATTTGTAAATCCGTAACTGGTGACCTGTGAAAAGAACTTATGTTGTAATAAAGAGATCTGCTCTTTCAATATATTTATTAAGAAAGCGTTTTAGCATAATAATTTGCGTTAAATAATCAAGATAAAGTTAGGAAGCATTTTAATGTACCAGGTCAGAAAATTTCCGAACTGGACTTACCAGCAATTTAATATAATTTTGTCTTCCTAATGACACAGCTCTCCTAACAGCATTTTCACTTTTGAAAGTAGCCCTGTACTCTTTTTTCCGCGACATCTCAAGCTGCGTCTTCAAATTTTCTTTTGCCTTTAACATTGAATATAACTCTAGAATTATAAATCGTTAAATTACCGTCATATCATACAACAAATATGAAGAAAATTGTGGTAAGTAAGAAAAAAAAACTCCATAATTCAAAAGTGTGAATCTCAGTTAGGAAAAATTCAGACTCAGTGGTATAATTATATCTTACAAAGAGTGTAATGGATAATAAAACATGTTTTTATGTACAGCGTTTAAGATGAGAACAAAGACTACTGTGAATCGGGGCAAAGTTTCTATAACGGATTCCAAAGAAGAGCGCAGAAACAGCGGATTTCAAACAGCACATTATGCATCGGTAATGATATGATCTCAACTTAAGAAAATCATCAAGCGTCCGAATTCAGAAATATTTTGACTTAATAGAGAGAATGAATGTTGGTATACTGATTCAATATAGCGATAACGAGGTCCAAGCTACAACCAATAGCGCCCAGAACTCCTGTATGAGGGACATTGTGGGTTTATGAAAGATAGAGCAAGTATAGGTGCAATCGTTGTTATGAAACTACTACTGGAAAAAGAAGGGAACTTAAAATACCACTCTTATCACACATATAGAGTATGAAAAAGCACACGCTCGAGTAGATTATGGGAAATATTAAACTTGTATAACGTTTCCCATAATATTTTAATGCAATTAAATCACTATATAATAATACTCAGATAGTACTAAAAAATGTTCTAATTTTAAAGTTAACCAAGGTGTTAGATAGGGATGTGTTTGTCCTCACTATTATTTGATGCATACTCACGCGCGCGCGCGCACACCCACAAATATATATTAATAAAGTGATGAATATGGAAGGAAAGTTTAATAAAAGAACTAAAATCGTAATAAAGGATCATACAAAAGAACATTTATGAGAAGGTTATTTCCAAGAGGTATCTCTAAGAGGTAAACTGGGAAGTACAGACATGAGGTGGAACTGGATGTAAGAAATATTATGGTACAAGAAGTAATTTACTCCCAAAAGAACTGGCAAGAGCATATCAATCGGATGTTATCTTACAGACTACCAGAGCAAGCTTTTCTTTATAAACCAAATGGAAGACATGATATAGGACAGACAAGAACTAAGTGGAAAGATCAATTTAAAGAATAAAATACTTTTGACGCGGAACGGAAAACCCCAATCAGAGAAAGGCAGACGCATAATGCTGATTCAAATTAAAATTGATGAATCGGTTAATAAAAGCGATGAATTTGAACTTAAAGCCATGAATTAAACAGCTCCCTAGCTGAATAAGAGATTCCATGACAAAATAAGCCGCCGTTTCACGATCAAGTAATTACCTACCTAGCCTCTCTTCAGATGGCACTGAAGCGATGGGCTGACTAAGATCCTATCTACTCCTGTAACATCTGTATATGCTAAGTGCAACCAAATCGAATGGTTCATGTGGTTATTAAGGGTCATCTACGATATGGTCTGTTGGAATTGTTGTTGATTTGGTTCATTTACGCACGCTCTTTAACTCTCAGGTCATCAGCGTCCCATTCAAATCGGGCCGTGAAAGGCCAATAAATTTTGCTCAGAGGCCTCTTCTTTCAAGCTCGAGGTTCTTTTACGTCCTGTAAATCTACGAGACGGGACCCACAACTTTATTCCCTTCCGATGGAAGCCATACTTAGGATTTTTACGCCCGAAAATATCCATCCCCCTGGCCGGGATTGAACCCGCAATCTTGGTTTACGAGGCAAATATGGTTACCACTAGACTATCAGGATTCGTTGAAATTGACGATAGTAAATTGGTAAGAACAGTTTGGACGTTTATGCACAAAAACATTTTGATAGGAAAGTATGAAGAACCCAGCGCTGGTTTCAAAGGAATAACCTTCAAAATAAGCTATCTGAAGTTTGTCTCATAATTAGCTCATTAACAAGTAAAACAATTGACACTAGATTTTTCACAACATAAGGTTAAAAGTGGAATGTCAATTTTGTTGTTAAGTTTTAAGTTTCTCTTACCGCACAAATAATTGGCATGTAATCACATGACTGGTGTGTAAACTCTGTAGATTTTGATCATGATGATGTAATGAAGTTACGCTGTTAATGGATTATTTCGAACCCTAAAAGGCGTGAAGTCATTTTAATATAAAGTTTAGCACTATTTATATTTACTATTTATTGTTTAGGATCAAAGTGCAATTAATTTAACTGTCCCATATCTTCCAACATTTAAGCCCGATGATTCAAGAGTTCTTTCTCAAATTACTTGTCTAAGACCCTTTTATATAGAGTAAAACTATTTCAGCTTGTTCATTAACACTGTGCATAAGTCGAAGTTGTTTGCAATTTATGTTTTTAGTATTACGATCAATAAGCAACAAAAAAAAAAAAAAAACACATTTTAGAAAGCTAACTGGTTATATTCTTTGCTTTTCTGTCGTTAACAATGATATACCTTACGTCCGCTTGTATGATCGACAGTGAAATTTGCGCTTGACAGGCAGATGACAGTTGATGGAAAGAGTTACAAGGGAAATCGAAGCTTTACCCAAAATCAGTTTGTCCGCCAAAAACTCCATGTCTAAATCTTCGATCTTAGGTATGCATTCATCTGCTGTTAATTCAGTTACATTAGCAAAAATGTGTTCAAATAGTGTCACAATAATTAGTCCCTCTATGGAGAATATTTTCTTGTTATTAAAAACTAACGATATTAAACTGAAATAAAAGAAGTTCTTAATTATAATAAACTTCTGTTTTATTTGCATTAGTAAAATAACCTTAAGTGCTTCATTTTAACCAAACAAAAAAGATATCTTGCACCAGTGAAAGTCCCATTCCTTGTTGCCATAGTGACAACGATGTTTTGATATATCTTATTCCTTGCATAGTTATAATATTTAGGGTTACATAGAGATTCCAAGAACGCTTCGAATGCTGTAGGAGCCCACCTGCATTTCTCAAGTGATATAATGTCTGAAATCGCAGGAAATAATGGGTGATATTGACAAAGAACACCAAAATCGTCAGCTATTCCCTTTTGACATCACATCAAACATTCTCAAATTTGTGAACAGCTTACTATTGCTCATTCGAAATGATACTTTTTTTTAAAAAATATAGAAATGCAATATGATCTCCTTAAGTATATAAGATAAAGTGTTATATTTTACTATTTAATCCAACATTTTAAAATATGTTTAAATAATGTGACCAGTTAATTTGTATTCTACATTTTTTCGTATCATCTCATAATGTATGCGGTTAATCACATAAACATTATCTTTCCTTCTGATTTTCATTTAAGAGCTTGCCTTCGTAATAAAATATAATCTAATACAAAGATACTTCTCAAAATTGTTTAAGGTCTAACTTTAACATTGAATCGAAATAAAATATATTTAATTCTTTTTAAATCTTGTCTAGAGTCTTTATGCCAAAAGTCAAATGAAAGTAACTAAATCTATGTAAAAACTATGAAATTACTTGGATAACATGCCAATAAAATTAAACAGAAAAGGTATATACAAAGAAAAAGCAGGCAGATTATCTGTGTTTTGTGATGAGGCCTGAACACCTGTCTACCAATTTTTTTCAGATATTAATTGTCAAACTATAAAATAGTGTTATTAGACTTGTATTAGGAGTAAATTAGGTATTTATATTAACATGAATTAAAAATTCTTCAAATTTTTTCCACATTCTATCACTACAAACATTAGTAATAGGCACATCTTGCTAGTAGCAATGAAAATTTTGGTACAAAAACATTAATGTATCTATGGTACAAATACTAATGAAAATAGTTTTTGAGCACCACATAATATGTCATGTTAACCAGAAGTGCTATGTTAAATGTCAGTTTAATTTTCTGTTGCCTCCTTGTGTGCATGAAAAGACTAACTAAAAATATAAACTAATAACATACATTCCATGTTTCAACCTGAGGGACATTAATCCAAACGTTTATTAGGGCATTGTGCTACCATGAACATTTACGAGATGGAACATGATATATGTATCAAATTTAAAAAGAAACTGGAAATCAGGGCGGGACCCATTTGGATAGCGGGTCAGGAGAATAGAAAGAATGCATAGAGGAAGGTTAAGAACCGTTTGATAACATGGAGAGGCAGCAAACAATTGCGAAATGCAGGCGATTTCGATGGAAGTGCAATCGAGGCTAAAACCTGAGTGAAGCTGGCGAAATTCACTACCAGGTATCAAACAAAGGAGATGACTTTGTTGGGTTTTATTGGCAGACAAGGAAGAGGAGAAAATAGGTAAATTTCTAATGAAAGAAAAGTAGCTCAGGTCTGAAAAAGCTGATAATAGGGAAGGGGTGAGAAAAACAAATTGAGGAAAGACAGCTGGATGTGACATTCCTATTGTTAATGTTTATATTTATTTTATTTTTATTGTATTAGTAAGTATGTATTTTATGTTTTATATTAGAATGGAATATATTTTGACTTTTATTAATTCAAATAAGTATATTGTAAAACCAGTTCTGTTAGTTATACCAGTTGAAATTTGAGTCTAATGGTGCCACTGAAATAAATGCCCTCCTACTACTGCTACTACTACTATAACTACTACTACTACTACTACTACTACTACTACTACTACTACTACTACTACTACTACTACTACTACTACTACTACTACTACGTCACATTGAGTAATGCTCAGTGCGTCCCAGTGAGTCACCTGCTGAACACTTGGGCCGACCGACAGACTGGATTTCATACTTATGGATTCGTAATCTTCTCCGTATATTAAGTGCTCATATAACTTAGATTAGCAAAATCAAATACTAATCGTATTATTCTCATATTGTCTTTCAGTAGGTATGAACGTTATTTCCATGTTTCTAGGGCTCCCCAATAGACGCATGCGATAAGAATGTGTAGAACATAATCCTCTACAAATTATTTTTAATCAAAATTTTTCATCATAGCCTCCTCGTGGGCTCTGGCACAAACTTTATGAAAATAGATGTGTATGTTGTCACTCATTACTAGATAATTGTTCAAAGTATTTGCACGCGATACCCCTCTGAAGGTATTGTAATAGGCCTTATTCTTTGCCTTGCAGTTTTAGCACATTATAGCCCAATTCCATTTATCATAGAAGGAAAATTGGTGAGTTAGCCGTTGATTTTCTGAGCCCTGGTGTCTATAGTGGGAATAAAGTCATATAAATGAATCCAACCCTTACGTATCGGAGAAAAGTAATATCAAACTGCGGGTCGGCAGGGTTTTGCAAAACCCAATTACAGAAACGCACACAATTTACTTCGTCTCGGAATATAACTGATCTGTAAGGTTTCAGTTTTATTAATTTAGTCTATTGACTGAGCTTTCTTTTGTTTTCTGTTTTGTTTTGTTTTTTGTTTTGTTTTGTTTTTTGGTTGATTTATTTACGGACGCTCTCTAACATCTCAGGTCATCAGCGTCCCATTCAACGGCCGACAAATTTTGCTCAGAGGCCTCTCTTTCAGACATGAGATTTTTTTCGTGCCGTAAATGTACGACACGGGACCTACAGCTTACTTCCCTTCCGAAGGAAGCCATACTTAGGATTTTTCGCCCGAAAAAATCCATAGGTCCTGGCCGGGCTCGAACCCACGATCTTGGGTGGCTGAGCTTTCTGAAATGCCTATGCTGTAGATATTTTTTTGGAGATTGCTTTACAGCTACTTTAATATCATAAATCCACCCTCTCCCTGTTAGAGCATGTTTCGGTTAGATTTTCTTTCCTGTTTAGCCTGAAAACTTTTGTCACCATATCTCTATGTGTGAGTGGAACATCAGGAAAATGCTCTATAAATTTCCTACACTTGTTCTACCAAATTCATTTTGATATAAGTATCATATTCAGAAATACTCATTTCTAACGTTAACTTGCAGAGTGACCTTTCAACACACTAAATATAATCTTCACACAATAATTGAGTAAATTGCACATGAAGAGAAGCTGTTGCTTAGCAAGCAAAACCCAACTGACTAACCTTGAGGGGGGAGAATATGAACCGATACCGTAGGGAATTTTGTTAACCGACCATTGCAGCTCTTGCGCGTGTCCAGCTGATGGCTTATTGGGACGCGCTATATTAGGTATACATTGATTACTTGACATTATTTAACACATTAATTTAACTCTTGATATAGTTAATTAAAGATAAGTGTTATATACAGCAACAATATTTAAATAACGATTTTATAGCTGTATTTATTGTCATTGTTTTGTATCGTTATTTAATGGTGAAACTTAAGAATATTTTTATAAATGAAGCCTATCCGCACATCAGAATGTGGAACAATTTACGTCATTTTGAAATATAACTACTCAGTAAGGTTTCAGTTTTAGCAATTTAATCTGCCTGTAGGCTAAGCTTTCTGAAATGGCTATGACGTAGAGATTTTTGGAGAACTTTCTACAGTAGCTTCATTGTCATAAATTGCCCCTCTTCTCCCTCAGTAGGAAACATGTTTCGGGAATTTTTTCCTATTCAGCCTAAAAAAATTTCTTACAGTATCTCTTATGTGACGGAACTGTTCTGTAAATTTCTTACACATGGTTCAACCAGATTATTTTATACAAGCATCATACTCAGATATTTTCAATTATAATATTAACTTGTGCAGTGACATTTTAACATACTAAATATAATGTTCACAATAATAAAGTAACTTGCACAACAAGAGCAGCTGTTAATATATTGCAAGCAAAACCCAAATGACTAACCTTGAAAATGGAGATTACGGACCGATACCACAGGGAATTTGGCTAAACGGCCATTGCGGCCTGTATGCATGTTTGGCAAATGATTTACTCGGACGCGTGGTATTAAATGACATTATTTAATGAACCTAAGTTTAACTTTGAACACTACATAAATATTACGTCAACCACGAATTTATAGTTTTATTTATTGTTATTGTTATTTAATTATGAAACCCAAGAAAAATTTTATAAATGAATCCAATCCGCACATCAGAGGTGGTTTTCCACCAAGAGAAAATGATTGGTCTCTGGTTTTCGTTAGAAAGTGGTATAGTTTCCTCAGTTTTCTCTGGATATTTGAAAGTGGTGGTGCCACCTTGTGCTTTTTGTGAGGACACAGTTTAAGCAGCATTGATGAGTCAGACCTAGGCAGGAATTGAATTAGGTCGTAGAAAAATTGAATATCTGAATTTGATGGACAGTATGAATAATTTGATGAAAATTATGTTACACTTTTATGATACACTTGAATTTAGCATAACAAAGAACACAGTACATTCAGTTTTGTAATGTATTGTGTCCATATAAAAAATTTGATCGTTGTTATATTCTAGTTCAATAGCTAAAGTGTATATCTTAGAGAGCATATAATTAAAAACGCTTGCAGTTTGATTCTCTCGAAACATAAAAGAAATTGTGGTATTAGGTTGCCAATGTTACTGAGATTTTAAAATATAACCCCACACACTACGTTTTAAAACTTATGAACCATAAATACGCTTGCTATATTGAAAACTGTGCAGAGAAACTCGTTTAATGATAAGATGCTGAAATTGCTGAAAATAAAGTTAATTTTGTCTTCTTTTTGTAATTATGACATCAGAAAGAACTATCCAAATAAGGTTCATAATTAGTCTCTTTTGCAGAGAAAAACTGTGCATACACTTTATAGCAATTCAATCCCTGCAATAAGTTAGGTTTGGATTAGTAGTTTAAGTTTTGTTCCCATTGTTTTAACTCGAGATATCGCTTCATTTCCGAAAAGTAAAGGCTTCTTTTCCATATTTGACTCACCATGGTTTACAAGTTAGAAATACGCTTGCAGATTTTCATCGCATTAAGACCCTTGCGCACAGAAAACGATTTAGGTAGCTTTAGACAATACTCTGACACAGATTGTATAAGGAACAACAGCCTCCGATGACAATCTCTTAGAGGTTCCACAGAGCTGCTGTCAGTATATCAGGAACAGCTGCTTCTTTTTCAAGTCGTTATTCAACACGTTTCTTGAAAATGAAGCCTTGGAGTTTACAGTACCACAGAACAATGGAGTCATACTTCAGCATACCAAACACCACGCTGTACTTCTGTAACGTAATAAACTTAGAAATTAGAACATCAAAGGACAAACTTTACTGATTTATGATGCCATTTCTATAAGTGATTTTCATATCAGACTTTGTTTGTTGCTTTTCAATATAACAATAGCACAATTTTCAAATAATTTACGATTAAATATCCCGAAATTATTGATCTATACCGCAAAAGGTATTGAATGTAAATCAGTCATAATCTGTAATTAAAAGTGACTCCTGAATTTTTCTTATAAAATATTAGATTTCTTATTAGAGGACTCGGCTTGAAACCATATATTTTCGCCACGCTGAGTGAGCTTAACAATGACAGTAAAATCCGGTTTACTGAAATAAAGCTGTGTTCTTAATTTTGGATAATAGCCGCTTATTATGAGTAACTGTAAGTAAATAAAAAATAATTATTTTGACCTGCGTCCGCAGATGAACTAGCACACCTGGTCCAGGTTTCACCAATCGCTTATTATAGTAACAAGCAATTTCCTCATTGATGACTGCACGTGGACCATCAGTCGCAGT
This sequence comes from Metallyticus violacea, assembly GCA_030762175.1. Lineage (NCBI taxonomy): Eukaryota > Metazoa > Arthropoda > Insecta > Mantodea > Metallyticidae > Metallyticus > Metallyticus violacea. The sequence continues at coordinate 56,915,513 of CM060833.1, forward strand.
TTGCTGTTACGAGGGCAATAATTATTTCTGTCTTTGTGTTATTATAACCATATAAATATCTATATTATTACTGGCTATTGATAACTAGTTACAGTGCATTAATGAATTTTATTTTACAATGAATGCGCTTTATAAAATAAAAGTGATATTGTGTTTATAAATTATTGATCGATCAGCAATAACATGCAATATATGTGCCTTATTGGATTGGAGTGTAAAGCAGGAAGCGTTGCTCAAGATCTGGCCGTTTGTGTCTATGCCTCCAGGGGGGGGGGGTAATCAAAGAGGAAGGGATACACAGGGAAGCCAGGATCAGTGGGGGGTAAGTCAGTCTTATACAGGGTCCCTTAAATGGATTTTATATTGAACACCCCGATGGCGGCGGAACTCCCTCCAAAAAATTCGAACCCCTCCAGGGCGAAGATTGATTTACAGATTGTGTATAAATTTCGTGAAACGAAAGTATTCTTGAGTCTGACTGTGCAAGCGTGTACAGGCACGTGCAGTGCTCACAGAGAACCGTTAGATAATGCTGGACATGTTCTGGAATGTTCCCCCAATAAATTACTTCGATATCCTTCTCAGCGAACAAAACTTTGGCTATTCCTTGGTTAGAACAGCTACGAAGCTACTATAGTTAAAATCGCATAAAATTACTGAAGTACAAACACTACATCCACGTGACCCTGCATCCAGCAGTATATTTTGTGAATGCTTTTTGAACAGTATGCATGTCGGAAAAATCGACGCTAATCTAATGTTCTTTACACACGTGTCTTGGTTCCAAATAAGTGGATATGCTAATGCAACAACAAGCAATACTGGAGTTTAGAAAAACCTAACCTGTTTCACCAGGAACCCTTTCTTGATCAAAAGATAGGAGTGTTGTGCGCCATTAGGGCTGACAGAATAATAGGCCCTATTTTGTTTTAAAAAGAATAATAGTGCAGAATATTTTGCAACCCTTCTTCCGCGAATCAACTGTAAGGGAACATAGGTTCGCGACTTTCCAACAAAACTCTGCAACACATACGCCCTTGTCCCCTTGCATGAAATTCATGAAATATTCTACGATAGAGTCATCATGAATAACATGTTTAACGCCCCTCGATTTTAATCTCTTGGGTGGGAGCCTCAAAGGAAAACATGTGTAAGATAAATCCACACATATTAAATGAACTGTAAAATAAAATTCGTGGAGAAATGCCGTCCATTTCTCAGAGGGTATTGGTTAATTTCATAAGCCGATGCCAGAAATGTATGGAAAATGAAGGGAGGCAGCTCCAACATCTCATTTCTTGATAATGGTGAGTAAATGGACCTTATAAGTGTTTAAGTGCTAGTAATAATTTACGCTACAATCATAACTGCGAACTTTCCTAATCCGGTTTACCGCTGTACCAGCTTGAATCGAACGGCCGGCCGTTACGCTTAGTGTCGGCCCTCGGAGGAAAAAATCACCCATTATGTGTGTATATTATTCACAACAGAATTTGTAAAGTCATAGATATATTTTGATATCAGCTGGTTGGCCAAATAATTATAAGAATTGAATCTGTTGTTAAATTTGTTATTCAGGAAAAAATGCATCGCGTCAGTTTGAGCATTTATTTCAAGTAACTTGGTTATTTGCTCATCCTTCAAGCTCTGTCATAGTATCAAGACTACAGCTACATAAGCAGTCATCAATATTTTAGAGAAGAAAGCTTCTTAGTTGGTGATAAGAACAATCATTAGCCTAAAAGCCAAAATATAAATTAAAGATTTTTGACTTAATTACATTAAAGAAGATAAGAAAGTGTCAATAGCATGAGCACTTCCCAAGAATAGAATACCCTCCAAGGAGAAGAGACATTGAGAGTATCATAGAAGAAGATTGTAAGATAAATTTAATTAAAGCCCTTAGAAAAATTAACTATTTTTCGTCATTACTACTGTTATCTGTAGTCTTGATCTTTTAAGCTTGTATTTTTTTACCCTCTGCTAAATAGCTACATCTAAAGTTAATTTATCTTTAGTTATAATCACTTGGCATAATAGGAGGAGTTAATATGATGGTGATAAGACCTCAAGTGTTCCACCTCAGGAGTGTATTAACTTACACAGAACTTTCCCAGGGTGCTTAACATTGGCATGGCAAGAGTCCAAAACTCGGATGTTTTTAAATTCAGTTTTCTTCATATTTGTTGGAAAGATAGATAATTTGTTTATAACGTTATGTTTATGCTGGCTACTATATATTTTTGTGGTTCTCTTCAATAAATAAATGTTTATAAATTACTTAATACATACGAATTTAAAGTGAAGGAAATATAAAATAGCTAAAACAATATATTATACAAAATATATAAAGGAACTTTCTAAAATATTGAGTTTTTACGTGATAGATTCCAAAACGTATAGCCATTGTCTCTCTATAACTGTTATATTTCCACTGAGGATGCTAACCAAATAATTAGCGAAAGTTTTAATTATACACAGCACAGACCATGGCACAATAACTTCGTTTTAAAAATTTAACAGTCTCCAAATGTTTCGCGGCAACTTAAAGCACAATATATGATAGATATAATATCATGTGTGCAGAGATTTGGAAATCAGCTTTAAAGTCCTATTCGCGCCTTTTAACTGGAAGTACTCCTTTGATCAGAGCATGGTACGCTAAGTTGCTGTTAAAGTTGAAAATTGAGTACAACGACATATCAAAATTCTTCAAAGAAGGAATTTCTCCAAGTTGCTATCAAACAGCAATTGGATAAACTTTATGTAGAAGTTTCTCCTTCCATTTCCACTCTTAAGAAATGGTTAAACGGTTTCGCTTAGGAAGGGATGACATGGAATATGCTTCCGGAAAAGATCTCGCTTTTTGAGAAGTATCTACTCAATGACGACGGCTGAAGCGTAAAGAACTCTCAGCAAAGTTAGACCTTTTCTTATAAACGTATTTCGAATCATTCACGAGAAACTCAGAATGTAATGTGCGTTTACGATTTCTTTCTTCAGTTCATGTCTGATACGGCCATATTTAACTTCAGAAGTTGATCTGTTCCTATTTTTAAAACGTAGCCAGGGTAATAGGAAAGTACCATTGGAACCATTGAAGCTATGGCTGTTTATTATAATGGAACGGAATCCAAGTAGTGAAACGTTCCGTCGCCGACAGTATTTATGGTCATTGTTTTTTAGTTCTCTAAGATATCAACAGTCTATGAAAGGCATTGAACTCATATGAAACTTCTCTGGAATTTTATTTGCAAAACGTTCAATTAAGGTATATAATTAATTCCTTTTCCCGGATATTCTTCTTCAGTTTAGAGACGAGGAAATAGTTACTGTATGCTAGATCCGGGCCGATTGGTCGGACACCGTCAGTAGTGGTTAATGAGGAACAATGTGCTATTCTTTTTTATGAATCTCCATTTTAGAAATGTTGTAATGTAACTTCCATTCAATAATGACTTTTTAATATTATTTTGAATAAATTCGTTTAATAATATTCAAACTAGAGTAAGGAGCTATTATAAGTAATAGGAACTGAATATAAAGAAACATGTAGACCCCATCAAAAGAGAGAGAGAGAAGCAAATGTTACTGTTCTGTCCCAATTTTATTAATAAACACTCTTCCGTTAATAGAAAAACATTTCTATCGATATATAACATAATTTGCACGCAATATTATAAGATCTAAAACGCTTTAGTTTACTTAATATTTTGTATTTTTTCATCACTTTTCAAAATACTCTTTGAAGACCGATGCACTTCTGCGAGCAATGCTGTAACACTTCTACGGTTTCCTGAAATTGGAATCACTTATTTCCAGTCTCCAAGACTTTTTAACTAGGAAAATTGCCTACTCGAAGTATTTTTTTTTTCAATTTTAAGAACATTTTTAATACTGGGAGCAACACCCGGAGTTTAAGCAGGATATTACAAAAGTACAACTCCTATTTTATCAGTTGCAGCCTTTACAGCACGAGATTTGTGACTTGTAGCATTCTCTGAAGAACAATCACGTCGGTCTTTAAATTTCTTCAATGCTTCCCCTTGAACCAGAACCATGTCTTCTATACATCCCCCCCCCCAAAGAGAAAAAAGAGCCAATGATCATCACCTGATTTGATTTATTTATGAAAGCTCTTTAACATCTTAGTCATCAGCGTCCCACTCAATTCAGGGCTTGAAATGGCCGACAAATTTTGCTCAGAGGCCTCTTCTTTCTGGCTTGAGGTTCTTTTTCGTGCCGTAAATGTACGACACGGGACCCACGGCTTTACTTCCCTTCCGAAGGAAGACATACTTAGGATTTTTACGCCCGAAAAAATCCATCAATCCTGGCCGGGTTTGAACCCGCTATCTTGGGTTTAGAAAGCAAGTATGGTTACCACTATACCACCTTGTCATCACCTGGAGATTGCCTAGCTTTGGATTGTGACCCCAATGTTTTCTTTATTTACTTTACATTTGTGTTTCGGGATGATAACGATGGATGTCTTAGATGGTGCTTAAAAAGTTCTTGAGCACGTGTCAACATTCGTGAAATGCATTATACAATTAATTTTTACCGCTCTTTAATTCTTTGGATAATATATATTACACTATATGGTATGAGATGCCTGCTTTTCTTATATATCCCTGAATCATTCATTGGGCTTACTATACTAAAGTATGCACTTGATGTTTCTGGGCCATATTGCACAAAATTATGGTCTAATGTTTTACAAGTGTATTAGTACAAGTCTTTGTAAAGTATGGACTTGCAGGTTTCTGTTCCACGAAAGAATGTACAAAACTTGTAAATTATTAGTAAAAGCTGCAATTGACATCATATAATATCAAGATAGAGGATCAGCTATTTTCCACATATCGTCATACCTTGAATTAGGTTATGTACAATTCTTAGTTATAAATGTGTGTTTTTTAATGTACAGAGCGGGTTGTTTGCCATTCCTGCTAAATGGGATTGCATTTTTTCTCAGATATGATAATTTAAATACTTTATTATCATTTGTTAACATCTAAGCGCAATAGTTTATCTCGAGACAATGGTCACATAGTGCTACATAGCAGTATCACTTTCAGTCGTTCAGAGATAACAAAAGAATCAAGCTTCCCGGTTTCTCTCAGTCATTTATTTTATTATTAAATTTGATAATTTATATTTATGTAAAATTTTAAATTGATTGGCTAGCACATTTTCATTGTAAACAAAACTGTGAAAATGGTGTCAAAAGAGATTGAGACATGGGGAAAAAAAATAGTTTCGTGGCATGTGGCTAGAACTTTAAAAAAGCACAAACTAAGATGTTGTACTGAAATATGCATTTGAAACAGGATAGGTCAAGGTCGGTCATTAGCCGTACTTTAATTGCACTCAACCTAACTTTTTCTATGTAGTTAAACATTGAACGATGTTTATATACATTTCTTACTCTCATCATTATCATTTCGCCTATACTTCGCCTACTTAGGCCAGCTGATCATTAAAAAGTTATTAAAACTTGTTTATTTGAAGTTAGCAAAACTCCTCACTTGTATAAAAGTTACAAGTGCACAACTGATACTATTACTTCAGTGGGAAAAAAGGCACTTGTATACTTGTAATGATGGGGTTGTGAAGTACAAGTGAATCAGAACAAAACTCTACTATTAGCTATAAGTTACAAGCCCACAAACTTGTAATGTGTTAGACCTAACGTTTGTGAAAGAGAGTCCTATTGTGACAATTTTCCAAAGAGCATCATTTTCATAGAATGTTCTATCGCATTTAAGCTCATGACATCATCTATACAGCATAACACATTCCGCCAACGTTGCTGATGAATTTCAGGACGAGACATCCCTTCATCAAGGGGACGGTACATGGGAAAATCTGGAAATGTGATTTTATCATATGATTTAGGCATTTAGACTTTTAAAGCCGCAGCCTTTAAATCACTCACAGAGTGGCACGTCCACTGCCAGCAGAAATTAAGATAAAATCAGCTCCACCTACCTTTAGGTGGGAAATTTTTCGCTGGCTGATTGGTTACACTATCAAGCAGCATACTGGCTGGATTGGTAGTGTTTGAAAACCGCTACTTAAACCCTGGGTGTGTTTTTCCTCCTAATTACAAAGAGCTGTGAGTTCAATTGCATTTGGAAGAATTTGCTTCACAATGCCTCGTAACACGGCACCTGAAATACCGAAAATTCCTCCGTGCACTTATCAGAACAAATCCAACCGATATGAGGAAGAAAGAAAGCAGAAAAGGATAAAGAATTAGAAGAATGACATGTCGTCTTATGTAGAAGTAAGCAATTGCCGAATTTTTGTCATTAATCTACTTAGAAAAAGTTGTATTTTATAGTCATATTTTTGAATTATTGTTTGTTACTTTCTCTTCTGCAGTTTATTACATTTTTGCTTATGAATAAAAATGTAGAAGTCAAATTTATCTTCAGTTTTCCTTCAAACTAATCAGAAACGGAAGTCTCGTTCACATGACGTGACCTGATATTCACATATGAATCCATAGGCTATTGCATTTCCTTTTGTTTTATAATTCATTTGATGAGAGAGAGCTGTCGATAAAGGTTGTCAAAGAAAAGCCCTATGTAAAGTATGCAAAGTCCCCAATACATGAAGCAAAATGATGATACATTATCACTGTCTTCGTGTGCTTTCATGACTTAATCCCCTTGCACATTTTTTCTGCTCTTGCGGGTCGACATAACCTGTCAGGGGACCATGTAATCCAGATCCAATCCCTTCGCGATCTAATGACAAAACATTGCTCCAAGGGCGGAATAAATTATAAATTCGTCAATCACGGATGTCTGCAACGCATTAGCGTGTCATTGGGTCTCAATAATAACTCAGCTTCGTTCCTACCAACTCCCACCTGTCCAATTAATTGATGGAGGTGTTAGGAAGAGTCCTCACGTCCTCGGAGACCGAGCCGCTGTCCTTTCCACGTGCTAATTATAGCCGGACTGCTCGGGGATCCAGCACTAACAGGCAGTAAGTTAATAAAACTCGCCTTCATTTCCCCAACCCCCTCTTTTGTGTGCAGCTCAGACACGTACTCTGAAATCAGGTGTGAGAATTAATGATGGGCTAAAATTAGCTTTTACAAAGTCTTTAAAATCTTGGATATTGTTACCTCTAAACTGAATGTTTTAATTATCTTTGAAATTACTTTATATCTTAAATCAGATTTTGTTAGAAAGGACCTAAAATGAGTATTTAAAGAATCGATATTTTTCTTAAAACTGAAATATTAAGTATATCATCACTTATTAAAACTGTAAAATTTAACACAGATAAGAGTGTTTCAAGCCTCTATGTTAAATACTGAATCTACGAGAATAATGATAGGGTTTCATGGGTTACTATGAAATATATAATATATGTAATGGATTAAACAAAAATTTAATTCAGTAGCTGAAATAAAATTTATGTATTTTTATTTATGTCACTTATTATCATAATTAAGTTATTGTTTTGAAATTTATCATTTTTTTTTCTTGTTCATCTATAAGTTATAGGTTCTCCTGTTGAGGCTCCTATCTTTTCTTGTGCGATGTGTCTTTTATCAATACGTTTATATTCTGCAGGAATTTTATGTAATCTTTCTTGAGCAATAGCAAATATTTTCGTCAGTTAAATCAACATTGCCCAACCATATTAATAACTAATTGATTATATTTTTTTTTCTAATATAGTCCAATCTGGTCACTCCAACCACACTTTAGAGAAATACATTTCTGCAACTAGTTGTCGATTCCTATTCCCCCCTCATGGTCCATAATGCCTATTTGTATAGCCGTACCTTTGTACAGCACATTTCATTTTCTTGATATATGTCATAAAGTTCCGGGGCTGATTTTGTAGTCGGTCCTGGTGGTCTAATGGAACTTTGCATCATAAATCCAAGATCGCGGGTTCAATCCTGGCCAGTTAGATGGATATTTTTCGGGCGTAAAAACCCTAGTATGCTTCTTTCAGAAGGTAAGTAAAACTGTGGGTCCAGTGCCCAGATTTACGGCACGTAAAAGAACCTCAAGCCTGAAAGAAGAGGTCTCTTAGCAAATTTGACCGACCATTTCACGCCCTGAATTGAATGGGTGGCTGATGACCTGAGACATAACAGAGCGTCCGTAAATAAAACAAATAACAACAGCTGATTCTGTAATGTGCCAACAAATGGCAGGGGTTACGCGCGCAGCGCTAGGGAGCTATAACCTTGAAATAACAGTGTGCTAAGTGTCATCGCTGTATTCACATGGGGAGTAGTGCAATCGGTATTTTTGTCATCGCGTGCGTGTACTATGTGATCTACTTTCGTCACGAGCATGAAGTTGGAACAAATAGCTAAAGGGAAATTTGCATTAAACTTGGGAAATCGGTCATAGAAACATTAAACACGCTTCCGAAAGCTTACAGCGATGATGCAATGGGGCACACGCAGTGTTTTGAGTGGTACGGAGCTTTAAAGGTGGAAAAACGTCCCTGGACATTAAAAAGTACGGTAAATTGTTCATGAGTATTGCAGAGGGATAATCAACTCCTGCAGACCTCTTCCTTTTCCCGATGATGAAGGACCATCTCAAAGGCCGCCGCTTCAACACCGTTGATGAGACACAGCGTGAATCTCATTTACAAATAATGACTTTGAAGTCGCATTGCAAACTTGGCAGAAACGCTGGATCGGTGTATTGCTGCCCAAGGCGATCATATCTAAGGAGATGGTCTTAAAAATTAGATGAGTGAATATTTTCTTTGTAACAGAATCAGTCCAGGAAAATTTTGATAGCATCTCATAGGTGCACTGAAAAAGAAAACAACCTCCGTACGGGAAATCAAACACTCTGCATACAAACAGTCAGGCTTGAAATGTTGTGTATATTGTTTAATAATTAACTGTATAGAAGAAAAAGCTGGTCTGTCTTATGGCTAGCAGAACACAAACCAATGATTGTAATACAACGTCGGTTCAGACGAGAGCACAACAAAGATCCAACAACATGAAAACAATATTAGGCGATGGTACAAACATTTCTCACAGAGCGGTAGTGTACAAAAAGTAAAAATAGCAGGAAGGTCTATAGCATCAGAAGAAAATGTTGAAAAAAATCGACGGTCCTGTGTCCGGAGTCTTCAATCATACCATAGTCTACAATTAGGTCTTCCTGAATCAACTGTGCATAACGTGCAAAGAGATTGATTTTTTTTTGTACCATTTTTCAGCGGGTATTCTTTATTCCCCATTTCCATCTCTCACGATCTTGCCAATATTCCTCTTCCATGTTGTAGTTTTTCATTATTAATTTGATTCCTGCTATCCATGATAGTCTTGGACAACCGCGTTTCCTCCTTTCTGACGGTGGCCACTACAAAAAAAATCTGAGTCATCGTTCGTCCTCCATTCTCCTAACGTGACCATACCATTGCAAAACCCGCTTCTAGGTCCTTTCTACAACGGATTCCTTCAAAACCATAAACTGTCTAACCTTTTCATTTATTTTTCTTTCCAATTTAGACACCCTGGCTCCTCTTTGTATTTCATCCATCTCAACGGCCTGAAGTTTACCTTTTTGGCGTTCAATCAAAGTTCAACCTTCTGTCCCGTAAATTAACATATTCTCCACTAATGTATGAAGGATTCTTTTCATTGTTCCCTTGGATATAACTCTACTCCAAAGAACAGCATTTAACATCTTAATCGCTCTTCTAGCCTGTAAGATTCTGTAGTCCCCATCAGATTTACAGCTCCCCAACTCATAAATAATGGACCCCAAGTACTTAAATTGCTTCACTACACAAAAATCCGACCTCTGTGGTTCAAGTCCCGAGAGGTGGGCAACAGGAAGTATGAGAATGCTTGTGGAAACTTGGTCTCCATAATCGCTACAGTAATCGTGAACAGGTTCTCCGAAAACTGGCAGAAGAGACAACGGTCTGGTCCTCCCGGCGGCGGTGGGCTAGCTTCGCGCCCGGTAAAAAATATTTCTGTTACGTTTCCCAAAGAAAACAATAAGACTGACGGATTAACAGACACTGTCTTTGGCTACGTAAAAAGACATTGATGTGTGGAACATGGAATGTAAGAGGGATGAATGGAAAGATTGATGAAATAATTAACGAAGTTAAAACATTGGATGTGAACATCCTGGTAATGAGAATGAAGATACATCACCTATTAGAGAACTCTTGCATGCAAAAAAACCGGAAATGTTGAGCAGGACTAAGTTCGCTGTTAGCAAGCCTCAAACCCTTGATGGTAAGTCATGATTTTTAGAAAATATCCTCTTTTCGCATGAGACCCCATTCTATGTAAGCGTTTAGTAAATCGCCACAATTACCGAGTTTCGGGCACGAGAAAACCACATATGACAGAAACACATTCGAGATTCTCAAATGTCTGGGTGGCCAAATGCAAAAGATCTTTTTATACATTCTTTTTCTTTCAGTCCAACTACACTCCATTGCCTACATGGATATGCCACAGAACTTTTTCCCTACGATCAAACAAATGGAAATGGACAATCTGAGTTGCAGGCCGTCTTTCAACAAGATGGAGTGGCACCTCACTGCACAGTTCGTGTGCACAAAGAGCTGATAGATTTCCAGACCGGTGGTTTTGTAATAATAGACCTATACTGTGGACCTCAAGAATTCCTGGTATTATTCTATTGGATTTCTTCTTGTGAGGTTATGTCGGAAATTGAGAATCTTGGCCACCTAAAGCAAAGCATCAGAGATACAATTGCAAGCGTTACTCCAGACGTTCTTGTCAGGCGTTTAGGCGTTTTGATATCTGTCCCGCTATTAATAGTGTGTTTATTGAAACGCACTAGTGTTATTCCAAACAATCATGCATTATGTATTATTTCAAATGTATTTTATACATTTATGAAATAAGTGGTTTAAGAGAAAATATTTTGCGTCCCCAAACACTTATAATACAAGTATTAAAAGTTACCTCGTTTCGCAAAAATCCTATTCATAAAATAAAAATACTTTATTGTTAGACTTTTTAATGCTTATAAATAATTAAGTTATTATATATGAAATTTATATCGGTTATTTCGAAAAATTCTCGTATTTCTCACTAGGAGACGCATGGAAGAAATGTTACCTAAATCTCAAGATAATGTTACCAATAACACAGCGGTGGTAATGAGTATTTTAAACGTATTTTGGCGGAATAAAAGTATAACTTAAATGTTATTATTTTCTTTATGCACTGCTGACCCTTATATACGTTGTGTATAATCATAATAGCAATACGGAAAGTATCTGTCTACTCGTTCGATTGTTTGACGAGGCAGTTGGGATCCTGCACGTTTATGTGTTCGTTCTACCTCGATGCATTAATCTCATATTCGTTCTCTGTGGACACACTTGATCCATCAAGAGCACAATTTCTCGGAATGACATCCCGGTATGTCATAATTCTCCCTTGATCAAAGCATACATCTGCTGGTATTACCGTCGTATTTTCGAAGAGTCATATTCATTTCTTCTGAGAAAATGCTGAGTCGGCTTAACAGTCTTTTAAGGGCGTTGAAATATTAATCTCAAGGAATGTATACATTATAGTACATTGTTATTTAAAAAGTAATTTTCTTGAGTTGAAAAATGCTGTTACTAATTTTCTTCAGCCTGACATTATTCCAGCATTGCCAAAATTGTTACTTATACAAACATATATTTTTAAAAAAAAAGGTCTATACACTATTTAATACGATTGCGAATTAAAGAATATATCTAGGCTAATGCGTTGTGGTTTTAATTTGAACAAAGCAAAAAATAAGTCAGTTATAGAATGAAAAAATGCTTTGGATAAAATTGTAATTATAGCTATAATGTGTCAGCCTATTCGGAACTGCTTACTAATTCGCTACATTTTGTTTTTTGTCGTACAGTATAGAGCATTTTGAAACAATTTATTACTAAAGCACAAATATTAAATTAAACACGCAGTAGTTTGAATAGCAACATTTTGCCCGAATTTAAAAACTTTAACAGTCCAGTGTCAGACAATAATAAAAAGTAAAACATGAGATAACACTTGCATCCTATTTCAATTTTAAGCATTAAATGGTACTGGTGTAACTTAAAAGTTAAATGTGCGTTAAGCTGAAGCTGAGAGGGTGAAAACAAAAACTTAAACTACATTAGTTTTTACTTTCCTCCTCAATTTAATTTTTTTTTAAATTAATTGTAGGTTACATAGACATTTATTTAGACCGTGCGTTTTGAATTGAAAATACTCTATAAATTAATATTTTTTTAACTTTATAAAAAATATCATCTTCCAACTAACAGATAATTTCACTGAAATGAATAGCACAGTCCGTCTCCTCAAACTGTCGGCCGAAATCAATATTCAATAGGTGGTAACAGTGACACAAAGAAAGTTAGAGTAATTTTCGCTCTACGTTTAAAAATTCTGGAACTCCGTTTGTTTCAAATTTATTTTCAGTGGCTATAAACGATCAGCTAATTAATAATTCTTCAATATTGCGTTTGAAATTGAACACGAAATGTTAAAATATAAAAAAATATCCGTAAATTTAAAACAAAAGGGAATTAAATTATTTTTGCATCAATGACCAGAACTTTTTTATTTTACATTTCTGTAGTACATAACTTTATATACTCGTAATTATAAAAAAATTTCAATCCTGAGGCGTACAAATAATAGAGTAATAAAGGGAACGCTAACTTCCAACATCTCTAATGGAATTCACATGCAGTCACAGCATCCTATGAACATAAAAAATGCACATGCTTGGGTATTGATATTAGATTCAATACTATGTCATAATACGTGTGCAAAACTTCATGCTCTTTTGGTTCAGCGACACAAAAAGCGAATAAAATGCCCAGAAGGTCGCTTTAGTTTTATCACACCACTCGATGTATAATACACATGCATAACATATTTTTCCCCTTCCTGAAAAATGTGGATTGAAAATGACGGGAGATGTTAGGGAATGGTATAAAGTTACTGTAGCGTGGCACGTTTCCAGATTCTCCCTATAAAAAAATAAAATAAAATAAAACATAATAACAAAAAAATCCGTTTACGGGATTGTTTTATTCGTTCGCGCTTGGTCTCGTGAAAATACATACATGTAGCAGTACTCAGTTAAATTTTTATAACTGTGTTTCTGAATATGGATCCAATTATGTCCAGCGCGAATAATCAGCTTGACAGCAAATTTAGATACGAGAGCAATGCCGTCGAGTATAACCGAAGTATGTACCTATAGTTTCCCATGTTCTGATATGCTGTTTTCTTCTTCTGCTGCAAACATTAGCCTATTAGTATAATGACCCAACATTTTTCTTATAAAGATTGAATTATTAGGTAAACCAATGCTGTGCCACACTTGCAATCTAGGAGGGAAAGTTAGCAGCAGCCACGAATAGTTATTAAAGAAGCGTCAATCATCTCTAGTCAACCTGTGAACTATTTTTCTCTGCTGACTTTGATATTTTCAATCATTTTCTACAATTTAAGAAAATCAATTGCAAATATGCAATTAAATGTTTGTGTTTTTAACAATTTGACAATGAACAAATATTTATTTAAACTAACATTTTGTACTAAAACGTCCAGAGACTATTTTCATTCAAGACCACCTGAGTAGATATAGTCAAATTAATATTCATCTTCAATCTAAAATTAGGCTTAAATTCTGTTCCGTTTTAACATTAAACTACATCTTTAATATAGCTGGATATCTTCTATTTTTGATCTGTAGTTAAGTCTTTTTAACTACCTACTATACTAAAAATAGTTATTTTAGCACAATACACTCAAACTAGAAACTTAATTTTGTATCACTTCAGTGTTACCGAATTTTGTAGAATGTTTCTAGTCGTGAGTTGCAAATGAAGAATTAGACCACGGATCTCTGACGCTCTATCAACTGGGCGACCGTGTCCTCCTACCTCTAATCTCCTCCATTTGCTTCCTTTTACCCCGTAGTATTATAAATCGTCTCTTAAGAGATTAATGTGTTATAGTAGAAAAACCTTAGGGAGGTTCCCAGGTTATATGGAAGCAGATGAGATATTGTTGTTGATTAGTTTTATTTCCGGACGCTCTTTACATCTCAGGTCATAAGCGTCCCATTCAATTCAGGGCGGAAACAGCCGATAAATTTTGCTCAGATGCCTCTTCTTCCAGGCTTCAGGTTCCTTTACTTGCCGTAAATGTACGACACGGGACCCACAGCTTTACTTCCCTTCCGAAGGAATCCTTTCTTAGGATTTTTAAACCCGAAAAAATCCATCGGTTCTGAGCGGGATCGAACCCACGATTTTGAGTTTAGGAGGCAGGTATGGTTACCATAAATACCACCAGGACCGACCAAATGAGAGATCTTCGGGGTTCCTAGCTTGGAGGAGAACATAGCTCAGTTAGTACAGCGTCAGCCCGGAAGGGAAGGCTAAAGATCCATTTTGGCCATGATTCGAATGTTTCAAGTTTGATTCTTCATTTTTATTACATATTGGACGTTTTCATTCCTCTTTATAGTTTCGGAGCCTGTTGCAGTTAGTGACAGTACATGAATTTGTTTTTAAGATTGTTTGCATAAGTAATTTGTTGGTAGCTCTGGAACCATGTCAGTCTGAAAGAAATATAAATAACAGGTGTCCTATCATTGCACGTGTCCAATTTTTTTCCCATTTTTTAGTGCGATAAAATTATATTTTTAAACAAAATGTAGTGTAATTAATATATAAATAAAAACTAATAATAAAATACAATTTCCATTTGTAATTTTACCCCACTAAAGTACGTTTAGAAACCACTAACTACCATAGCAGCGATATCGATAATATTATCCAGAGATTTAGGTAGCGTTTCTTCCATTATCCTTCCAGTGAGAATTTATTTCTTTGAAAAAACGAATGATTGGAGTAAAGTTAATTTGTTTATATAAATGTACATCAGGAAAATTTACACCTGACAAAAATGCATTTTTCTGATGTATTTGTATGTTGTAACGAAAATTCAAACTTTCGGAGATTATTGGTAATTTATGTTTATTTAAGGGGTATTTCCTGTGGTGCGGCAAATCATACAATGCACATATACTGCATACAGCCCTGTCAGGCTCTTATTTTGGGTAAGGAAGTGTATTAATGAAAAAATACGTTTTGCAATTCTATGTATATCTTAAACGTATGAAATTACTTCTAAGGATGCAGAGAGATTTCGCCAAATTCTGTTACTTACTGTGTGAATGCAACAGTCGAACTAAGGAAAAACTTTTTTTGAATAGCAGGCGATGAACACTGATGATACATGAGATGAAATGATATATTGGAAAAGGATTTTTTTAAGGAAGGAAACATTTCAGGCCTAAGTTTATGGTACCTCCCCGTCATTTGCCATTTATGAAGACTGAGGAAAATCTGGAAAAACCCTCAGTCAGGAAGGACGATCCTAGTGGAATTTGAACCCCAGATCTCGGCTTACCAGTTCGTGTCTTAACGACCTCGGCCTCTCGTGGCAGTAAGGATAAACATGAAGATGGAGAGTAGCCAATGAGTGTCATAAATAAACTCAGTTAATAAAGACAAACATTCGCTGCCACCACTTCTTGTAAAGTTAAGATTAATGAAACAGTTCACAAAGGCCTTAGACAGAGAGAGTAAAGGTTTCCAGCATTTTAAAGAAAAATTCACAAGATTGAGTGAAGCTAAACTGAAAGAAAACATTTTTAATTGCCCACCAATTCAGGAGCTAATACAACATAGTGTTTTTGAAGATCTGTAAATGGACAATGAAAAACAAGCAAGAGTAGGATTAAAGACTATTTGCAGTAATTTTCGTAAGGGTTGAAATTTACAGACAGAAAATAGAAAACATGTTAATACTTACGAAGCTTTGAAGTAATTTGTTATTGAAATTACATTTCCTTTATTCTCACTTGTACTTCCTTCTATTTTAAATGCCTGAGTGATGAGCAAGAAAATCGATTTCATTAGGACATTGCTGTCACGTAAAAACGATACAAAGGAAGTAGGGTTACCGAGCATACATTGTTACCAACAATAAAAATGTTTCTGGTGAGTTTTTCAAATGTGAAAATGTGAGTAAAAGCAAGCATTTTAAAATATTTTTGCATTATGTAAAAATCATGTGACTGTAGATAATCCTAGCTATTATTTTTGGATTATTCAAATATTTTTATGTTATTTAATGTAATTTGGAGGTTCAGTTTCGTAAATACATGAGTAAATATTTAAATTAAACATTATTGATTTTATGAGTAAAGTTAACCCTAATTTTCCTGGGGAAAACGGTACGTGATAGGGAATTTTAAATTTCAGGTCTGAATTCAGCACATGCTAATGATATAAGATCATCTATTTTAATGCTAGTGCAAACAAAATAGTTAAATGTTTTTCAGTGTTCTTAAATAAAAAGATTATATTATATATGCAGACCATTATACCCTCTTGCCAATTTTAACACTTAAATCATAAAGAATTATTCTAGAGTTCTAAGTTGTGGCATACGACAAATGGTGCGCGTTCTGTTTTGTGCCTCGTCATCATGCACCAATGATTCAATTTGAAATGTTAGTCCGTTTACTTGCGCACTGCAGATGCACTGAGAGCGGAAGTAAACAAATATCGCAGCAGCGCAACCTTCACTGAATGCTTATGCCTCTTTGATTGCAACCCGAGAAATTGTCAACAAGCCCTTTACACAACCGTGCACTTTCAAGCAAATCAACAGCTATGCTGCAGATGTCTAAGGTTGAGTTCTTGTTAACGTGTTATCATGAGTAAAGGCTGCATTAATCTGCGCTACGCTTTGAACCGAAATTATTGTTAGAAGGTTGCTTTGTGATTTTATTAGTGTGTGACTAATGTTTGTTTTGGAAGTTGGTGAACCGCGCTTTTTGTCCCTCCGAGTTAATGTTTACTTCCGCTCTCAATACATCTGGAACAGATTAAGCACAGCTATGAAGTAAAGAATTATTACTAAGGGTGAAAAACAGACTGAGGTTAACTGCTCTATCTCTCTTTTTCTCACCTAAAGCAAAAATTGCCTATTTCAGTAGCATTTGTCAGCGTGCCATATTCTAAACTATATTATTCTTTTCACTCTTGCAATTAATTGACGAATGAGAAAAATTTTAAAATGCTCCTTGTTATAAAATATTATTTTCCTAGCATATGACGTTTCGCTCATATATTAATGAAAATAAAATATATTTTGCTGCTGCTATTTATTGTTATCATTTAATTATATACAGAATGAATCAGTACCTCTGCGACAAAATTGGAGGAGAAATATATCTCACAGAGAGGAAACAACCGGTCCTCATTTAGAAGTTTTGCATTTCTATAGTTTATATGTATTGATTCCAACATTAAACCACGTACAGTCGCCTTGTCCTCGCTGTGTGTCTCTGTGTGTAGTTGATGATGCAATTTAATGTAAGCATCCATTGAGAATGAATGTCTATTCTTTCCCTCAGTTGGCAAACATGAAAAGTCCCTAGATTTTTTACTTTAGCGCATGTGCAAAGTATGTTGCATGATCCCTATTGACACAAGACACGGAGTGATTGAGAGAATTTTCGGTACTTTTGATCAATGTAACACAGCCCCGAAATGTTTGCCGAAGTCCAACAGACGTGTTACGACCATGTAATCAGGGCAAACACTTTGAACACCCTCTGTAGTCTGCCCCAAGGGTACTTGAATAATATCATGTCATAAATGTTAGATTAATGCGCTTAACTATAGTATTTCCTTCAATTATGTATGTCTCTAAACGACAAGTCAGAGTACATAGATCTTTTAAAAAGAATGTGAGTTTTATCTATCCCTTGAATCTTTTATTTATTTATTTATTTATTGCAACAGTTATATAGTTTTTGCATCAGGACTATTTCAGCATTACTGCACTCATTATATTAGTTGTTTACATTTGTATAAAACTGGGAGGGAAATTATTGCACGATTTAAGATTTTTAAGTGTTTACATTGCTTTGTTTCCATTAGCCCTAGAAATTTTGACTTATTTCTGTCATTATAAAAATATTTCTACTAATATTCGAAGTGGTTTTCTTGGAATATACCAGTGCACCAGTACTTAACCATTTCCAAACATTAGTTTTGCGAGTAACAGACAATTGTTTTTAAATCAAAATGGCGTTTCTTTAACCTTTGCTCATTTTATGTCGGGCTGGACAGAAGCAACATTTTGTGAACGGGTCCTTACTAGAAAACTTCAACTGAGTCAGCTGATTATATTTTAACGAGGTTTTACTTCTCTTCCTTTCACAACTAGCATGAGACGACTACGACGCATGGTTTCGACATGTGAAAACAATGGAAAACAGCACAACATTGAACATGTTCTTGGGACGGCATGCCGAGAGAAAGAGAATAAATCCAAATCAAAAGAAGTGGATGGAGTAAAAAGCAATATGACAAGTTGTAAATTGATGGAAGAGAGCGCAAGAGAAAGAAGCAATAGACGTTGCAATTAATATTTTATACTTTAAAGAGTATTAAAGAAAAATAAGTTTTGGAATTAACATTTAATGCTTTAGTACATTTTAAAACGAAATAGATGCAGTGCGCATTTTATTTCTCCATTAATTCATTTATGGAAGGCTTTGGTCGAAATACTTTTACATAAATATTCTGTGTTGTTCTTTATTTATTTTTTTAAATTAACTTTTCTGCAGTCAAATGCTTCGTCATTTAATTCCATGCCCCCATTTCTATTCCCCTACAGTCCTCATTCTCGTTTTACCTGAACAACATTCGTAAATGCAGTGGAACGGAATCGATCCGGCAGCCGCGTGTATGAAGCAACCACAAAATCTAATTAATCCTTTTTTTAAAGTCCTGCAGCTCTCTGCACATTATTTGAAGGTGTAACGACGTTTGCAAAACTTATCGCGGCCAGGTCGTGGCATCCACTGGGCCGTGACAAGAGTTTTGTGTTTAATGAGCGAAGCTGGCCACGTGGAAAATTTGCTCATCTGTTTGACTTTCCAGTGGCGGTTCGTGCCATGAATTAAACATGCACATAAAACCCAAAAGAAAGGCTGCAAATTATTTTAACCAACTGAATTTTTAATATTACTAAAGTTTTAAAGTTAATGTGGGGTTGGAATTAAAATGTTACAATATTATTGGTCTGTGGCATGTGCTATGACAATTAATTCTGCGAAGCCATCTCTTGATATCAGCATTGCGAAGTGCGTTCTTCATGTGAACCTCGAAAATGCCTTGTACTAATTGGCAAAAAAGGAAAGGTATGCTGTTTTGGGATAAATTACCAGCGCATATTCGTATTTCAGCAATCTAACCCAAAGTATTCCAACTTAGTTCGAAATCTGTATACCGGGTGTAAATAGTATAGATGTCATCCTTTGAACTAGAAAGAGATCTTGATGAGGACAATGATAAAGGTTATGAACCATACTCTGATCTTTCATACATTTGTAGAAAAACATATTTGAAAAAGGATACGTTTGGCACCCGCGCCTTTCTCTTGTAACGACTGGATTGACGCTACTTTGCGGGTGGGTGTTAAGCATTAGAGATTTCTTTGCTGGAGTGAAGTTATTCTAGTCTCTTAGTAAATAATGTTCTTTTAATGATAGAGTAGATATGATTATAATTATAATAATAAAACCAAAAATGTATTTAAATGTTAAGTATGGTCGGAAAAGGGTTTTATCAATATTTCTGTTTAGCCCTAAGTGGAAACATTTGGAAGGGATATTTGCTCGCTGCCTGTTGCGTACTGAATGTCGGAAAGTGGCTTTGATTATTTGTACCAATTGCATTAAAATGTAATGTTTCATATATCCTATCTTTAGTATCTTTTCAGCGGAAGATTCAACGTTTAACGAAAGTATCCAAAAACGAAACACAAAGATTTTGTCTTTGAATAGAAGAGCTAAAGAAAAGACATTTTTGTACTTAAATATTTACTTACAAAAATAAATAGTTACGATACTTTTTAGTTGAATTAGCAGCGAAAGAAAATTAAACATTAATGTTTTTACTTAGCCATTAACTAAAATGAAAGAAAAGTCAACATGTTTTATTTAATAATTTGGACATTACAATTAAAATAAAATAAAATAAATTCATTTATTTAATCATTCAGTGTCATGTTTACAAAAGTGAAGCTGTAACTTGACGATCAACCACGGTGTTAAATTACAAGAGCTCATTATCCACAGCGCACGCAGTCCCTTATAACAAACCGGTATGGGGTGTATGCGATGTCTGGCAGCACGCGGGGATATCAAACTCCTATTAGGATTAATACGATTAATACAAAATAAAAATGCTAAATTGTGGCGAAACAAAGCTCTTAAGGAAGCAAGAGAGAAGAACAAAAAAATGCTGAACAGTCATGTTCTATCATGTCTTTCAGTATGTCGAGTCGTATTTATTCCGTATTTGAAATTATAAGAATACCAAAAGCACACAAACCATTTTATTTAGTTAATGTGCTTTTTCAAGGTCTAAAATATATTATATTTTTTCATTTTTCTTCGTATATATAGAATCGTCTTAGCTTATGGCACCTGTACTCCTTCCAATCGGTTTATAAGAAAAGTTCAGTAATCAATAATTAGAATAGGTTGCTCTAAGATTGTAGCATTAACAATCAATCCTATTGCCATAAATAGTCTTCAGAGATATCTATATTCACAGGGTACTTGCTGATAAACCATAAATTGCAGGGAATGGAATCAGAGTCAGGAAAAATTCGAGGTCACGGTCGGAACTCTAAACACGGATCTTCAGTTAACCGTGCCGATGCTTTTACCATATGAGTTACCGTGCACTGCCCAACCCTAAGCGCTAATCTCTCTCATCTTAGTCTATTATACTCTGGGGACCTTGAAGAATATTTCGTTGTAGAGATAAGATGCGATTCGAAACCTAGTTCTTGTGGTCCCGGCTTCATTCGTAACCACACTCATTAAATTGAAAATTTAAATAAGAGCGTTGTTACAACAATCCGCAGATCTGTCCTGGCCGAAATTAGATTTTTTCTATCTGATTCTGACTCAAAACCTTAACTACCACACGGCTTGTATGGGGGGAAAAATCACATTTCAAATGCAGAAATATTGACTGCTGAGATCTAAAATGTAGACAGTATACATTTTTCTCTCTCCAGCCATGATTTTGCTATCGACCTGTGTTCATTTTTAAATGGGACTTCCGTTTTTAAATTGAGTTTAGACCTCAAATATGGATAAATGAGATAAACTATGGCTCTTTGAATTGGACACTGTTCTTTTTTTCGTCATAACCAGAAATAAAAGTCATCCATGTTTTTATTGTAACAGAGCTTCATTAAAGTTTTACAAATATTTCTTAAAAGCACAAAAGAACGTTATAGTATTATTCTTGAACGTTACTTCCTAACAGAAGTTTAGGTTAGGGAAGAATATCGTTGTGATATAATGTATGCATGAATTTCTATAATTTTAACAATTTAGAATAATTTTGTGTCTTTAAAAGTTTCTGAAACCATTACGTAACTCTATTAGATACGTTGATTCAACTCAAAAATAAAGTTAAATGCTTCCTTTTTTTTTTTTAACCGAATTATATGGTTTAAATTTTTTATTTTCAGTTTCATGTTAGTGATAAAAACACCAAACTCTTGCTCAATTCTTTGAAACAAAAGAAAACTCGTGCAGAAAGAAATAATTTACTGGCTTTTGATAGGCTCTACAAACTAACTATGACGTCGTGAAGTGACATAAGATCCATTTAAAATATAATGCAACATACAAATAACTTAATGTTGTGTGTAATAAGAAACAAAAATTGTAAATATTAGAAAGAAAATTCGAAATACTTATGTTTTGCAATAAAATATTAAAACTCAAAATTAATTAAAATTCCCGTTTTTATTTTTTCAGCATTTCGTGTTTAATGCATGTTTTTCATAAAATGGAACAATTCTCACTGCTTCCAACATGAGCAATGTCATTATTCCTATTCGCCGCCACGGGTGGCCGAGGTCGTTAAGGCGCGGACTCGTGAGCGGGAGGTCTGGGGTTCAAATCCCGCCAGGACCTTCCTCCCTGACTGAGGTTTTTTCCAGGTTTTCCTCAGTCCTCATAACTGGCAAATGCCGGGGAGGTACCCTAAACTTAGGCCTGGAACGTTTCATTCGTTAAAAAAAAATCCTTTCCCCAATATATCATTTCATCTCATGTATCATTAGTGTTCACCGCCTGTGGTGCCACAGTAGTAAAAACCGGAGTTAAACACCATTCAAAAAAAAATATATTCCTATTCCTCTCTCTGACCTATAAATGCGCAGCTGCCAAATTGAAGCTTTCGTAAAAATAATCGAAGCATAGAAGCATAGCAAATATGCTAAATGTTTAATATTCTTATGCTAATGTTAAAACCCTTGAAAAACAAGTCATTATATTCTATTCTTTGTCTCTTTGTCTCTCTATCTCTCTTTCTAATTTTAAATCTGGCGTTCCATCCATTATCTGCATTATCTTTAAATGTTTTTAATGTCATCATATGGAGCAACAGGGAACCGTGATTGAATTTTTCACTCTGGAAAACACCTGTTTATATTCTTCGAATTTTCTTTTTGGTCAGATAACATAACAGAACTGACTCCCTTTTCTTAACCGATGTACGTGAAGAGAACGCAACATTATTTTCCTGAAATTAGACTCTAGCACAAGTGCACGATTTCGTAGAATTGCAGAGGATATTAGATTTTCTAACCAGAAACAAGATACGTTTCTTATAGTAGCATTTCGATCTCAAATCTACAAAAGTTTAGCTTCTAGACTTGTTCTATTCCCATAGATTGTTTTAACAAGATGGATGGCTTTCTACTGCTAGGTACTATGCTGACAACTTTAACAAGTTACGTGACCTGGTTGCTTCACTCTCTGAAGATACTGTAACGAGAACGAAGTTTCTTCGTAGTCATAGTGTTCTTAAAGGTATACCTTTCATAGCACCCCATTGTGTTAAGTTGTCTGAAATTGTGATAAACCTTGAAAAAAGGGAAGAAACATTTGTGGTATTTATGACCACTGTTGAAAAAGCTATGTTCCAACTTGAAGTTCTTCATGCAGGTGTTAACAATTAGTGTACTCGTATCTAATAGGTGATAGGAAATAAAAAACATTTGCCAAATAATACTACAGACGAGTTGAAAAGTCATTTTGTTTCTAACATGCTCTATTTTACGCCAGTTGATGTACAAAGTTATTTTTTCCATTAAAAAAGTGTCTCTAAGAGAAAATGTAGAATTTAACACCATAAGTTAGAAAATTTACTATCATAATTTGCAACCAATATACACGTTTGTTACGTGAATGCATAATATTTATAAATAAGCTAATAAATTATAAAATATTTGTAGAACCGTTTAATTTACAGTACATCTTTCATATATTAATTACTTATTGTACGCCTACTTTAACGTATTTTAAATTAAAAGTGGATGTTTCGTGCAAAACTATAATTATATTTTAAATATTATAAAAGCTCAATCACTTGGTTTCTATTATACGCCCTCGCGAACCTTGTTTCCTTTTCCTAAGAAGATCTAATTCTATTTCATATCCTGATGCCTTTGTCTGCAGTGTTCTTAATTCTATGACGTCTAAAGTATGAGGAGGACTGCTCGTTTGTGAAGGCCTATTTTAAAGCAGATTTCTTACCTCACATTGTGAAATTTATTATCAAAGAGTGTGTTAGCAAATACTATGTACCTTGTGTTACATAGCACTGAGCTAGGGAAGGTATAACACACGATGCGCGTCCTTCTTGTTTGATAATCTATTACCAACTAACTCTTTCGTAGTGTTTCCCACTATTTGCTACATAGATGGGTAAACTCCCAACCACCACTCAAATTAAAGCTCAATACTTGCTCCTGAAGATTTCTGACAACAAATGGCCACCAGCTCTTCCCCCCAACAATAAACAAACACACCATTATCTAGACAATGCCTACGCCTTTACAACAGCAGCAAATCAAAATGAATTAAATGTTTCTCTATCCTCAGATAAATGACGACAGTAATATTTACATTCAACATAATGATTTAATAGCCGAAAATCCCAGAAAAACGTTAAATCAACAATAAAGCATTGCGTTAAAACAACATCAATAGATTCAATAAAATACGAGAGTATTATTCTAACCGAGCCTCCTCCTCTGGTAATAACCGCCACTGATCCATACCTTCTGTTAGAACCCACCACAAAATGAACAAAAATAAAAAAAATCTGTCAAGTAATTATGCATTCGCTTTGAAAAATGAAAATGCGGAATATAAATTCATTTCCTTAAAATTTACCGAACTAGAATGTGAAATTCCCTCGCAGGGTGAAAAAAAAAAGCATAACGACTCTTTTGTTATTTTAATTGAAGCAATAATAATTTATAATGTACAAAATTCATTGCGGTCCTTGCGATTTTTGTGTAACCGCGGCTAGCGGGGGAAAAAAACACGAGGCGTGTGTTCTACACGTAGGACAAGCTTCCGCTGAAACATGCGGCGAGGCAGAGAAGGGGTGGAAAACATTAAAACTGGATCAAATCCATTGTGCTGTGCCTAACAACAGTGTACATATGCACACCTATCTAGTGTGAAACACGCAAGCCTTCCCACATAAACAGTCCTTTTTCACGTTTCAAAAATACATCATGATAAAAATATTAACTGACAACATATCATCGCCACCGTGCTGTGATATGCCCTGTGGATTTATTTACATGCGTTTTAGTAATAATTCATATGGTATGTAGGTATGGATGCTGAAGATCTACCACTGATGTCACACTGCACAAAGTAGCTTGTACTCAGGGAATATTTAATGCAATGCCTTTGGTTACGTTATACACACAAACAATAATATATGAGCGAATAAAACCTAAACAAATGAAGCCTGTTAGATGCATTATAATTTACGAGCTAAATCTGAAAAGTTCTCATAAAGAATTACGATAAAAGTAATTTTCAGTACAGCCAACAACTATGTTCCAAAACTTTTATCACAGAGAAGTGACATTCTTTCATGCCTGTAATATACTTCTTAAGGGCTAGTTTATATTCATGATTTGTTGAAAGTTTCTTGCCAAAAGAACTGTTTTAGTTCTGAGAAGGTTTGGATACAACTAATTTGGGGCGAACTTAATCTTTAGGACAGACAGTAAAATCGGATTTTTCACGCTATATTTTCTTTCATTGGCCTAAGATAAGATGAAAGTGACAATCCTAAGATCAATATGTCACCGACATCAATAAAATAATGCATCAACCAAAATGATGGGCGGCGGTCGTAGAGTTGGAATTGTCAAAAATCAGTTAAACGATATTTGGCAGAAGGTTATTGAAAACAGGTGTGGCGTATTGAAAAGAGTAAAAAATGTCGCCTGCCTGATATAAATCGGCGAAAAATAGAGGCGCGATGCTTGCAGATGTCATCTCTGGACCTGCAGAGCGAAATTAAAAGTAGATGGGGTAAACAGGCCTATATCATGGAGCTAAGTATAAAACAGGGGTCAGGAACTGCATGGCTTATAGGAGGCTGGAAGGCATCTAAGGTTGTTGACGAAGAAGGCAGAAGGATTTGTCCATTTCGCTCGCAACCGAAAGCCTGGGTGCATAGTGCGCCAAGACAGAAAATGCTAGGATAAAATTTCTCCCGTATTTATTTTTTACTTCTGAAGGGGGAGATTGGCATGCTGGGAATTAATTGTAAATAGACAAACCTGGCTAAACCTGGGCATTTTCTTAAATGAAGTAGGTAGTTTTTGGGACCGGATGTTTCTATTATTAGAATTATTACATGTTTCATGTGTGCTGGTACGTTCTTGTTAATGTTGTTGTTTTCTTTTGTTATAATTAATTTCAGAAAGTATTTTATAAGAGCTCGATCGATCTTGCGACCCATGCGACTGTGATGTGCAATATATGTATACCTAATTTAACTAGAATAATAAATACTACTTACTACTACCACCCCCCCCACCACCACCACCACAACAACAATAACAAAAGTATATAAGCGTTGTTACAACATATTTAGAAGCTGCGGTTATTTTGGTACACACTGTATTAATTTATTGCTAGTTGAAAGGAACGAGAGGGTAAGTGCTAAATGCGATGGCGGGATAAACAAGTGGTCATGCCTCAAGAATGAGGTCACCAAGGCTTAATTCCTTCTGCTTCATTAGCTCTCAGAGCATGCGGTAAAGACTCTTTCCACTCTAACGATTACTGGATCATTCCCCTTTGTTGCTGTATTCTCCATTCACGTGAGAGAGAGAGAGAGTTTCCAGAAGTAGCAGCTAGTTCAGCACGTAATATTAAAGAAAGCTAAAAGGATTAGCATGTTCTTAGTACCTGGTTACGGCTACTGCATGGTACCAATGTTTAAAAAGAAGGGAAAAAAATCTGTGCTCCCGTTCTGCTTCCCTAGTCAACTTTTCCCTAGATTATCTGCAATCATACTCTCTTGCATTGATAAGGCTTATGTCTTATAAAGTAAACAAATTTTATTAATACCTCAATTTCTCCATGTTTTTAACTATTAAAATTAAAAATCTTCAAAGTATATTCACGTTCACACGCATATGAGGGTAGGTCTACAAATTTCCGGTCAAACTATTTTTGAGTATGATAAAAACAAAAAATATATTTCTCTTTTCAATAGTCTTCATAACCGGCAAATGCTGGGGAGGTACCTAAACTTAAAGCCTGGAACGCTTCCTTCCTTAAAAAAAAATATCCTTTCCCAATTAATCATTTCATCTCATGTATCATCAATGTCCACCGCCTGTGGTGCCTCAGTAGTAAAAACGGCCGTTAAACACTACTCAAAAAAAAAAATTTTCAATATAGTTACCCTTTATTGCAATACACCTCTTACATAGTTGAATTAACATTCCAACACTCCCCCTCAATATTCACAAGTCTTGTTTCCATTCACCACTTCTTCACACTTAAATTTCCTTCCTCGAAGGTCCTTCTTGAGTTTTGAGAAGGAAATAGACTAGGAGTTAGATCTGAACTTTAGAGTGGATGGTCAATGTCCATGAAGCCACATTTCTTCACAGCTTTCTTTGCAACAAGAGTTGTGTGCACAGGTACGTTGTCGTAAAGAGGCGCATACCACCACTCAACTGTTCTCACCTTTTCTATTTGAAGGAAACACGTAGTCTGTGCAGCAGGCCAGCATAGTACTCCCCATTTACTGTGGTGTTCCTTTCCTTGAAGTCAATGAACAGAATTCCTTCACAGTTTTTAAAGATTGTGGCCATGATCTTCTTGGTTGACTGAGTGGAATTGACCTTTAGAGAAGATGCTTCGCCAGGTTTACGCCACTCCATTGATTCTCTTTTGGACAAGAGATCATAGTAGAGAACTGTTGTTTCATCTCCTGTAACAATGATTTGCAGACTTCTCTCTCGTTGTCATAGCAGAGCTCCGAAAATGCCTGACAAAACAGATGACCCCTTGCTGCTTTTGGAGGAAAGGAAAGGAAAGGAAAGAAATCTAGGCACCTATCTTGAACTATCCTTATTCATGTTTAAATGTTCATGAATAATTCGAATGACTGTTGTTTTAGAAATGCCCAAAATTTCTGCTATTTTTGCAATTATGAACGAGCCGCCGGTCTTCCATAATTTCTCCTTTCACAAGAGCAATCGATGTTTTCAGGAGTGAACACCTCCAAGGGACCTGCACGCTCTTCATCTTCAATGCTTTCTCGATCTATTCGAAAAAGTTTGGCCCATTCTTTTACGGTAGAATATGAGGGGGATGCTTCCCCATATACACCGTTCAAGCGCTGTTTAATTTCATTTGGAGTAAATTCCTTTTTGAAGAACCTAATAAGTGTGAAAGTGTCACAATCTTCTTCACATAGCCTTCTTTATGCAAGTATATCTGAACAACGAAAACCGTGGAGCGGAAGTTACAGTTGCAATTATTTACTGAACAGATACCAGATAAGGATTTTGTGAAGGCGATAATCCTTATCGGCGATCCCGGAAACTAATGGACCTACCCTTATACATACGTACATACATACATACATACATACATACATACATACATACATACATACTCGTTTACGTTTTTATTATTATCTTTATTGAAGTAGCAAATAAACAAATATGATAAAAATATAAAAAGGGGGACAAATTGCATGTGCGAAACTCCATGTAATAGTCTAATTCTAGTTCTGTTAAGAGGTTGGAACTAGAATGTACAGGGTGAACAAGAAAAGGCTAATGCCTTATGTTTTGCATACCGAGAGAAAAAAAGAGTTATCCAATTTCAATGTGCCAGGATGACATGGAACCCATCCTTTCCCGTTTCTCCTCACCTGCTGTCATAAAGCTAAAATTTCTGCATTAGGGGAATTTAAAAGTGTAACTATGTACTGCGTGTGTCGCGATGCATATCTTATAACTTACTGTATGCCTCGGAATCAGAATAAAAGGTGTCTCTTGCCGCGTGTGAAACTTACAGATGAGTATCGCTGCATCTGAAACTAAAATCCGTTTAACTGATATATCGGACCCGCGGAACAAATAACTGTTTTACAACTGAATATCAACTTAAAAACTGCCTAACTGATGTATCAGAACTGCGTGCCCGCATCCGAAGTAGAGCTTGTTATCTGTGTCTGAGCTGATTTGTGAACTGCATGCCTCAGCAACGTCGAACTTATAATGCATGCTCCCAGCAGAGTAAACGCTTCCTTATATATTAAATTCAAATCAAGTAGTCCTTCGCTTCACTAGTCATGGGGTCACATAAGCATGTGCAATCTTCGCGCCTATCTTTCAAAGCTCAATCATAAATTTTCCATTGTCTAGTTTAGATTCACCTGCCACACTGTCATTTGCTCTTTTTGGAAAATTTAACACATTTTGTTGACATTTGCTAGTTTAAAGGTTAACTGTACAACGCTTGTCGGATTCAAAGCCCTAACGACTTTAAAAGCCCTTCAATTTATTTAACCCTGCAACAGATGTTGTTTTAAAAATTGCATTACATCCACCCTCGGGTTTCTTCTCCCTTTGTTGACATTCAACTCCCATGTTAGCATTATGCCGTATTATACATATATGATATCTACATTGCTACATGAAATATTGTGATAAATAAGTTTGCAAGATACATGTTATATTTTGTTTATATTTAAGTGGGAGTGGGTGGAAATAGCTGCGTCAAAAAGTTAATAATACAATGCGGTTCACTAAAATAAGTTGTCATTATGCTGTTACTCTACTTAACAGCATTGAAACAATAAATACATATAATAATTTGTTTAGTACATACGAAGCTTAAGATAGATGTACTAAATATGACGCAACCAGAAACAAATTTATAGAGTTTTTCCTATGCTGAATGCATGAAGTTAACTTTGTAACTGCTCATAATTACTATCTGCAGTTCAAGAGTATGGTTTTAGATCTAAACTGCAGTACAGTACTGACTAAGAAGAGCAGTATAAACTATTAAGGACTTAATTTGTCTCGCCTCAAAATCTGGCGCGTTGCATTTATAGCAGTATTGAGATCAAACGCGATAGTCGTGATTAAACAGGACATTTATTAATCAGATGCGCGACAAATAGAAAACTTGGAATAAAACCGAAGCAGTAATGCACTGTCACATTAATATCATTGCTATCCATTTATTTGCGACAACTTTGTAAATAAGTATGAATTCGCAATAATATCAATAGCTATTATTAGAAGGTAGATTAATGTGACCTAAAAATTAAGATATATGCGTGCATTTATTACCCAAAACATAAAAACATAATAGATTGTACCTAATGTAACGTTAAAAATTTCATTTATGGATATAGTTCTAAAAATACATCTGGTAAAAAATATTCCTCTAGATAGGAACTGTCCTAACTGTAAATTGCTCAAAAACAATGCATGTAAGTACTATTCAAAATATTTATACTTAGTCTTCGCTCCGTCTGTACTAAATATTGTTTTCACCCAACTTTCAATCATAGCCTCGCAGTCTATTTTCATGATAAATGAGAAGTGAGAATGTGCTCACAATAATTGGTCAACATATTTTGCACTCAAGGAAAAGAGAGATTAAAATACAATACTTATACAGCTCCCTTACTTGTTTTACTATTCCACATTAAATACTATTTTGCTGCACAGAACCAAACGATAACTTGTGCCTGCTACCTGAAGGGCTACATTCCAGAGATAATTCCGTACAGCTATTCAGCTATATATAGATATATCCTGTAAAGTTTTGCACACTGAACTATAGCAATCCTAATCTTGGGTATCGTAGATCCCAAATATGACGTTAAAATGAGATATTACTATAAATATGCTTCTAAACGTTAAACGGCTAAATATGTAACACCAATACAATGACTTTTATTTTGGTTGTAATACTTATAAAATATTTAAATTTTAATTTAAATCAAAAGAGTGGAAAAGAAAAGAATAAATATGACGTGTTATAGAAATCCGTTCCTAAGTTATGACTTTTAAATCTAAAAAAAAGCAATTACTGTAATAAATAAACATTCCAAATATTTACATTTACTTTTATTTTGCCTTAATAATAACAGTTTAATTTTTTTAATTTTTCTTCAGGTTGAATATTTAGCATTAAGAAACATATTTTATTTCAATATATATTTTAAAACTATTCAATATCAAATCCAAAAAGCCTTAAAGTCATCTCTTTTGAAAACAAATTAACTAAAAAGCGCATACCTTCCACTACAGCTATTTGAAAAGTTTTAAAATTGTTTGAAATGAAAAATTGCTCAAAATGCTCCTTATAATTATTATGAGTGACTGAATGATTATAAAATAGAAATGAATTTAAGAAAATGATAACACAATGAATTTCCAGCTTGGAAATAGAGTGTGTAACACGACCTAATCGAAAAAATTTTGAACAATGATGGGATATTTATTTTTGTGTATGTTTGATGAAGAATGTAGCAACGTCATAAAGGAGCTCAAAACTCAAAACTCAAAAAAAAAAAAAAAAAAAAAAAAAACCTTTTGCAGAAATTATATTCAATTTTGCATAAATTTTCTGGCAATTTGGTGTTGTTTTTCTGCAACTTACAATATAATTTATTCGATCAGTCAGTTCCACCTTGTTATCAATGGGAGTAATATACGAAATTAGGTTCATAAGTTTCCGGCCTCGCCGGTAAGGATTATCGCCTTCACAAAAACCTTATCTGGTGTGATACCTTATCTGTTCAGTAATTAATTGCATCTGTAACTTCCGCTTTGCTGTGTTCAGTTATTCAGATATAGTTGCACAAAGAAGGCTATGTGTAGAAGATTGCGAATGTTCAAAATGGAGTATCCAGCTGTTATTAAGTTCTTCACAAAAGAAGGACTTACTCCAAATGAAATTAAACAGTAGTTGGACAGTGTATATGGGGAAGCATCCCCCTCATATTCTACCATAAAAAAAAATGGGCCAAACGTTTTCGAATGGTCGAGAAATCATTGAAGACGAAGAGCGTGCAGATCGTTCCTTGAAGGTGCTCGCTCCTGAAAACATCAGCCTCTCTTGTGGAAGGAGAAATTATGCAAGACTGGCTGCTCAAAGTTACAGAAATAGCAGAAAAATGGCCTTTCTAAAACAGCAGTCCTTCTAATTATTCATGAACATTTAAATATGAATAATGTTAGTGCAAATGGGTGCCTAGACTTCTTTCCTTAGTCCAAAAGCAGCAACGGGTCATCTGTTGTCAGGCATTTTTGGAGCTCTGCCGTGACAACGGGAGAGAAGTCCTGCAAACCATTGCTACAGGAGATGAAACTATGCTCCTGTACTATGATCCCTTATCCAAAAAGAGAATCAATGGAGTGGCGTAAACCGTGGCGAAGCACCGCCTATAAAGGCCAAGGTCACTCAGTCAACCAAGAAGATCATGGCTAAATCTTTTTGGACTGTGAAGGAATATTCTTACCGCCACGGGTGGCCGAGGTCGTTAAGGCGCGGACTCGTGAGTGGGAGGTCTTCGAATCCCACCAGGACCGTCCTCCCTGACTGGGTTTTTTTCCAGATTTTCCTCAGTCCTCATAACTGACAAATGCTGGGGAGGTATCCTAAACTTAGGCCTGGAACGCTTCCTTCCTTTAAAAAAAAAAATATCATTTCCAATTTATCATTTCATCTCATGCACCATCAGTGTCCACCGCCTGTGATGCATCAGTAGTAAAAAGGGGCGTTAAACACTACTAAAAAAAAAAAAAAATATTCTTCATTGACTTCAAGAAGAGGAACAGCACAGTAATTGGGAAGTACTGTGCTAGCCTACAACACAGACTACGTTCTTCCATCAAAGAGAAAAGGCTGAGGAAAGCCGAGTGGTGGTGTGCGTCTTCTTCACGACAACGCACCTATGCACACAACTGTTGCAAAGGAAGCTGTGAAGACATGTGGCTTCAAGGAGATGGACTATCCACCCTACAGCCCAGATCTAACTCATAGTGACTCGAGAAGGATCTTCGAGGATGGAAATTTAAGTATGATGAAGTGGTGGATGCTGTTTATGCCCATTTTATAAACAAGACTTCTGAATATTGAGGGGGGGGGAGAGTGAAATGTTAATTCAACTATGTGAGAAGTGTATTGCAATAAAGGGTAACTATATTGAAAAGTGAAATATAGTTTTAGTCTTTATCTCTCCTAGAAAATGATTAGGCCGGAAACTTATGGACCTAACCTCGTATACCATACTATTAACATGCCCCCAAATAAATGAGTTAGTCATTAAATCTTGCTATCCAATGTTCCCCGAAATATGGACGCACATCAATGCTGAAGTACGGTAGGGCTGCATCATGCTGAACTCACATAATCCTGCGCTCAGCAACTACCAATAGCAAACTACTGCTACAGTGCATAGAGCGGATAAGACGGACAAACGCACGTTTTTTGCGAAATGCGCTTCTAAAAGCGATGCATAAATCATGAGTTGTCCAATGTAACCCACCATTCCTCAAAAACGTTCTATTGCATGTTGTATAATCCAATATATATATATATATCTTATATAAATTTAAAAAGTGAGGAATTTAAATCTGTGTAGTTTTTATGGTACCTCCATATTTTAAATATTAATGGAAGTTAAATAAACGCATACACTGCTTTTGTTTGTTATGCATTTTATTCCCGTGTCATTTTACAACTAAGAAAGACATATCTACACATCTTGCGAATGAAATACAACGTAACGAACACTAACTTTCAAAATCTATAATCAAAATGCACCTAACATTATTAGTTACGAATTTTGAATTCTAATTAGTTGTTCATTTTGTGTAGAAAATTCAGCTTTAAAGCGTAATGAGAGTCGGTAATTTTAAAACCGAATACCTGGTGGAGAAGCACAATAAGCTAAACGTAATCATTGCACTTACCGAATGTCTTTGTGGAAGATATCCCTGGGTTGCTCCTAGAATCATTGTTCAACTGCGTCTTTGTTCGATGTGAATTGTTTGTCTTTGAGGGAAACGAGGTCCCACCTGAATTGCTGAAGTTGGTAAGGACAACATTGACAGTACAAAGTAAAAGCAGTCCTAGGCGTTTTGACATTTCGCCCGTCGCAGCTTTGTGGGAGTTTTGACAGAGCCGTTGCAGTTACAGTTGTTCCTCTTTCCTGAAATTCCATGAGCTAGACGTATTGGTGGGAGAAAACGTCAACATTACCTTCTATTTGGTCACTAGGATGGCACCTACATTGCCACTAGAGGTGATCGACTCATGTAGTGTGTGTCGCATGAAGGTCGACTACGTTGCCTGGTGTACTACCATCCTTTCCATGGAACAAAACACGCCATAACCACCGACATATTTCTACAATCACATCTGTTCATTTTAAATGACTGAATGAATTATTTTAAATTGTTTTATTTAAGGACGCTCTTTAACATCTCAGGTCATCAGCGTCCCATTCTATTTAGGGCGTGAAACGGCCGACAAATTTTGCTCAGAGGCCTCTCCCTTCAGGCTTGAAGTTCTTTTTCGTGCCGCAAATGTACGACACGGGACCCACGGCTTTACTTCCCTTCCGAAGGAAGCCATACTTACGATTTT
Organism: Metallyticus violacea; assembly: GCA_030762175.1. Taxonomy (NCBI): domain Eukaryota; kingdom Metazoa; phylum Arthropoda; class Insecta; order Mantodea; family Metallyticidae; genus Metallyticus; species Metallyticus violacea. The sequence goes on from CM060833.1 coordinate 56,949,673, forward strand.
TACACCCGAAAAAATCCATCGATCGTGTCCGGGTGCGAAATCCGCGACCTTGGGTTTAGAAGGCAAGTATGGTTACCACTGCACCACCAGGACCGCCGACTAAATGAATAAATAACTGAAACCCATATATTAGAAAGTTAATAATCGTTTTAAATATTTGAAATAAATAAATTGTTTCGTTGAATCTAAATAGTACCACATTCTTCTGCTAAAATAATAATCTTATACTACTTGTACTTCCGGAGTTTTCACTGTGGGAAATAACACATTGGCAAGGGGAAGGTTATATATCAAAGCTATTCACAATCCTTGCTTTAATCCTTAACTTTTCTAGGTTCACGTCTCGTAATCGTATGCATGCCTAAAATAAATAAAAAATTAAAACAATATTTTAAAATTAATGATTTTATAGTGTTTCAGTTTGGTTGATAGCTTTAGAATAACCTAAACAATTTAATTTATCGTTAATTTAAATCACTATTGGGATTTTTAATTAACGCAGAACGCAACGAGGAAAACCACTAAACTTTTCATACTGTGACAGCTTATGGTACATTTTAATTGAGAAAGGAGATGTATAGAAACTAAATGATATTCTCTTTACTGTTATTGAAGTTATTTCGAAACAGATAATTTACTACTGATAATCTCATACGGAAACACATTTATTTCATTCAGTTTAAAAATAATATGAAATGAAATACAAGAAAGAATTTCAACAGTCAATAATTGTGTATAAATATTAACCATAAGGCTATTTTAGGACAGAAAATGTAAATTTGAAAAATTATCAAATTGCTTCAAGAACATTCCACCTTACTTTTCGGCAAGTGTTCGCTGAACAAGTATGCAATCGACAGGGTAGTAGACGCAAATTTGCTACTTGACTCTGTTGGGAAAGTGAGAGCTCGAAGCTAATGGAATGTGCCAAATAAAACGCCGTATCAAGAAGGTATCACAAATTAGATTTGGTAGTACCTCAGTAATGGAAGTAGTGCGTCATCGCGACCCGAACAAAGTCTTCAGGGAACCTCATTCTCTAGAGAGAAGTGCTTGCTAATCGATCAAAACTCGTCGAGGCCGACGACCCGGACAGAGTCTTGTGGTTGAGAGGCCACGGTACATACCCTGGAGGGGATTGCTTATAGTTTCAGGCAGCAGTCGAACATGTTCACCATCAAAAATTGGGAAAGCTGCGATAAATATTTTAAAGGAATGATGAATTAGCTTTTATCAAGGCTCCTGAAACTGGGCATAGATACACATAAGAAAATAAAATTAGCTGCCAGCTTTGAGAAATGCTGATGAGCCTTCCCTCTTTTCTTGTAGCTCATGGCTTTTGAAGTCAGCTGGCATATGTCCACGGGACTATCTTTCAAATCGTTTGTCAGTAGGAGATTTTGAAACATAAGGCATATATACGTTGTCTCGTTTTCATTAAAAAAAGAACCTCTCTGATTATAAGTGCATTTTTATAACATAAATATTGTGTACGCTATAAACGCCACACTAGGTATACAGATTTTATAGTCAGTATTCATGTAGAACCGTAAACCATGGTGGTCATTCTGTTGTATGTTTCAACCAAGATATTAAAATATTTTATATGTCTGTTAATGCTCTAGCGGCTGCAATGTTTGTTTGTGTAACGAAACTGACCATATAATTTTAAATTAACAAAGTATTCATCAAGTTTAAAAATAAGTAAAACTGGATCGTTAGGAAATTTAAGATTTAAAAATCGCACTAGCGGCCGCAGTTTTTGTTTTTACGCAACAAAACTCGGTGTATGCAATTGAAGTAAAATAAGGAAAATATTTTCTGAAAATCTGAGCATCGGAAAATTAGGAGGGGAGTATACCTAAAAACCTAAATTTAAAGATTGGGTATTAACCAAAAGTGAACATTAAAAATCCCTCTATCGGCCGCAATTTTAGTTTTTTTGTCAACGAAACTCGGTATATGCTACTGAAATACGATAAATAAAATAATAAAAATAGTTTCTGAAAATCAGCGAAATCAGGCTATTAGAAATGGGGTTTACCTGAAAAGTAAAATTAAAAAATCCCTCTAGTGGCAGCAATATTTGTTTTTTCGTGACAAAACTCGGTATATTATTTAAACTTTAATAAAGTAAGAAAAACCATTTCTAAAAAAATTAGGGAATTTGGACAATTAGGAGTAAGGATATACGTGAAAACCGAAATTTAAAAAGCGCTCTAGTGGCACCAATTTCTCTGCTCTAGCGCTCTGTAATAACCTTCACAAATTCGACTTTCTGTGGAATTCGCTTGGTTTACGCAGCTCCTGCGTGACGAACTTTCTCATTTTATGACAATCTTAACAAGAAGTTGAAAAGTTAACAGTTAGTGATATATTCTAGTGGGGCGCTGCAAGGCCAGTTAGCGTAAAAATCCTAAGTATGGCTTCCTTCGGAAGGGAAGTAAAGCCGTGGGTCCCGTGTCGTACATTTACGGCACGAAAAAGAACCTCAAGCCTGAAAGAGAGGCCTCTGAGGAAAATTTGTCGGCCGTTTCACGCCCTGAGTTGAATGGGACGCTGATGACCTGAGCTGTTAAAGAGCGTCCATAAATAAATCATTCAAAAAAAATCCAGTTAAAGTGTGGGACATACCTTAATAACCTCGCTCCATCCCACCCAATTCCGAGTGTCTTGTGTTACAGTTTTCGTCTAAAGACTAACAAGTACCACGAGATAACTGAATTTCTCCATCGCTATCACTGTTACATTCGTACATCAAAGTTTGAGAAAAAACTAATGAACACTTCTTGTTTTTCATATTATTGGAAATCTAAGAGTGCTGTAATTAATAAATTACGAATAAATGAATAAATAATTTACTCTCACTTCCATACTCGATCCTTATTAGCACTAAACATATGCTGAAAGAATACGCCGAAACTGACAGCTTCGTCTTCCTGAGGAATTCTGACACACAGCATTCCTCATGCGTATCATGCCAAGGTAATATAAACAGCTGAATGATGTAAACTCAATTCCAGGAAAAAGGGGCATTAATGCTTGTCCGCTACTATAACCTTACATCACCAAAGGGCAGTAGCTATTTCTCACTACAATTTTTCCTTTAATTTCAGAAAATCAGTTCAATTTAGCAGCTAGCTTCTCTCTCTCTCTCTAATTAGCATTTCTTTCGTGAGCATAAATTTGTCTTAACTTCAGCAGAAGTTTTGAAATAATCAGTATAATATTATTCTTATTAGAATAAGCCTTACTTTAAATAACACTCTAAATGCAGCCATTGTAGCAATACAAATTAATGTCTCCTATTTGTCATCAAATAGAATTTGTCACAAGAAATATAATCAAGTAAAAAGTGCACATTTTCTGCGCACTTTCTTTTTCTGGAAGGGAAGGGAGGGAATTTTGGGATATTCCAAGAATTAACGTAACCAACTGCTCTACAAATTTAAAAATATGCACCTATTGCAGCCTGAGCATCTTGTTTAGGATTACGATAAACCTCAGATTTTTATCAGCAGAACTTCCTGACCGATAATACTGTCATTTGACGACTGCCCCTGTTAAAAGCCATTTTTCTGTGGAATCTAAATTTCACCACTTCATTTATGAAATAGTTTATAGACAATAAAATTACAGCCTATGCCAATCCAATGAAAAGATGGAAAAACTGTATTATTATTATTATTATTATTATTATTATTATTATTATTATTATTATTATTATTGTTGTTGTTGTTATGTTATGTTTATTTAAGGAGCTCTTTAACATCCTTGGACATTAGCGTCCTATTCAATCCAAGGCGTGAAACAACCGATAAATTTGACTCAGAACCTCTTCTTTCAGGCTTGAGGTTCTTTTACGACACAAGGACTTTATAAATACTCCAGTTTGATATAAAAATACCTGGTATGCGTATTTGATATTGACCAAATGCGCATATGGTGTGCATGTGGCAAAGGACGTTTATAATGGATCATTCGTTTGTTTTCATCCTTATGTAATTTTTCACTGAATTCTTTGAATTTGGGCATCAGTGGTGTAACTGAAACGTCTGCACATTACGATCAAATAAATTTTCGGAAGTGTTAAGTTCTGCTGCTATGTTGTGGCCAGTTTAATGCCCTATCACATGCATCCAAGAAGACATTTTGTTGAAAGGTTTTCGAAAATACTTTGATTATAATTTATTAACCCGCTCAAACAACTATGGAGGGCCAAACTTTTAGACCGAACGTGTAGCAAGGAAAAAAGAAACAGCTTGAGGAAATTGTTGCTGTCATAATTCAATACATTCTTTGTGGACATGCAATATTTTCTGTAAAGAGATCCATAATTTCATGCTGGCACTTCACAAAGATATGCGCAAAATTCACACTGACATATAATTGCTCAAAAATTTAATAAATGTTGAAATTATTACCTGTTTCTGAAATTTACAAAAATCAAGCTGGTGCCTGTGCCCGATATTTTTTCATCGTCGATGTAGAAAGTTTTTCAACCTGGTTTAACTTTCAAGCAAAATGCCGAAATTTTCGCCTGAGAGAATTGAACACAATTTAGCTGAAAGTCAACTCTGAGCTTTAAGCTGCATGTTACGTGATAAGAGGTGAGCTCACTTACCATTCAGAAGAAGTTTGTGCGTAACCAGAAGCTCTGCACCAGCACCACCGCAGCCCATCTTCTCCTCTAGCGTTTGTTTTTCTGCCAATAGTTGTTTGATGTACGCCTGCTGCTTATTGCATTGGGAACTTTCTGGAGATGCGACCGATGGTCCTCCAGCTTGCGGGTCAGACTGCGTGGGGCTACCTCTGCCATTGCTATCACCACAACCACTTTCCTCATTCATTGTTCCTTCCAGATCCTATATCCTACCTGAAAGGAAAGAGATGATCTTAGTGCTTAATTTTTAATGGGATAAAGAAGAGCGTATAATTGAATATAAAATTCTGCCTATGCATTATCTTTCAGATGTGTGCTAGTATTAGACATTTCCACTTGTAACAACTACACCGAACTATCTAACGTTTAGAAGGTCTTCCAATATTTCTTCTGCCCTCAGGATCAGATTCCACAAGTTTGCATAAAAGTCTTAATAATATCCATTTTTTTTTTCAAATGTTATTTCTACTTGTTCCTTTAAAAGTAAATTTTATTGTTTATCTAAAACAATTATTTTGTATAACCTGCATTATACCTGGGTTACAGCACTTACCTTATGGAGAAGGCTCCGGACCTAACAGTTTACAAGGAAATGCCAAAACGATATAAAGCAATATAATAAAAAATAAAAATGTTTAATGGGAAGACTGATATTTATACATATATATGAGTGGAAATAACTTGCATAATATTTACGATTACACTAGTTATTGCAATCCAATCAGAAAATAAATTGTTTCTAGCTTCGTGCACTTTGGCCAGGAACATACCCATACTTATCCAATCAGTGTAATGCGGGGCCAGGCGTGTCCAACCATCCATATTTTTTTTTTCTGGAAACAGCATTTTTCTGTATCCCTAGTGGATACATTCGGCCAGAACGTGTACTCATTCCTCATTCTCTCTAAAAAAATGGGCACTTTTCCTACCAGAATTATCCATTATTTTTTTAGCCTTCCTATATCCCAGTCTAAACCAAGCCATTCCTCATCTTTTCTCCCTAGAACGAAAATTATCCCAGGTTAATTTCATTTCATTTCATTTGCTAGACTCAAGTAGACTTTCGTATTACCTTCTACCTTGATTTCCTGCCTGCCGATATCCTCTAGCCTTGTTCTAGCCTTGTTCCATGTCTTTTTTATTATCATAACCTTGTTACCCTATTAAACCCAGGCGATTCCTCTGAGTCCTCTATCCACCTCTACAGTCGTAATTGTTGGTGTTATATTTTATATCTGGTGTCTATAGCATTTAGCGCGAATTGTGGACTGGTCTCCCTACATTAGTGTAAGTCAGTATTTCACGTCTTTGTTTTACTATTAACTGTATCTTAAAACAGCCCATCTCCGTCATGATCCGGCAGTTTGGTGTTCCTTTGGAGAGCCCGAGAATCTTCTTCCAAAAATTGACTTGAATTTTATTTATAGGTTCAGCTTTCCCCATCCACATATTTCACTTTCATATAACACAATAGACTTAATCATAGCATTTTGCATCCTCTCTACTGTATCTATGGTAGGCAGAACACGTAGTGACTCATTTGGTTGACCTCGTAATTTATAATTAATAAAATGCTTATTCCATTTTCCATTCATATTAAAAGATTGTTGCCAATAAAAAAAAGTGTTAAGATTTTATATTTCTTGTCCACTGTAATACTATTTTTCATTTCACACATACACGTAGTCATTTTAAATGCCAATGTTTTGGTTTTATTAACATTTATTATCGCACCTCATTTCAGACAACACTCTTCTATGGTGTGAATGGCTTTCTAACCATCTTTTATTAGGATGAAAGAATTAGATCGTGAGCATACAAAAGTACAGGAAAGCATTCACCGTCCACTTCAGGTGCATTCATTTCCTCCGCTAACAGAGCATCCGAGATATAGACCATAAATAGATTAAACAATAACAGAGATGGAATATGCATCCTTGACGAATTCCTCTACTGGCTGAAAGGATAGGTGAGGGAAAGAGAAAAGACCGGGTAAATGCCCGGAAAAATGGTTGAATATCAATATTGGCCTTACCTGACCATCCCTGAAAACACTTTAAAATAATCCAACATGTAATCTAAGCTATCAGAGCACGCACATTATAGTATTACTTTAAAATGAATGCCGATTCTCGGATACCTGTGTTTATATTCTTCAGTTACTTTTCTTATTTTGAACAAAACCACCTGCAGCACTCATTAGCTCATAACATTGTTTGATTAGAACAAACTACGTGCGTGCATATTTACCAGCGGTAAACACAATATTTTTTATTTCCACGCTTTGCACATATACAAAAAGATGACCCTTGGGATAATATTACAAATTTACGCACACAAATTCTGCACCCCTCGAATCATATTTTGCAATTTTTTTTTTTTTTTGGAGGGTTATCTTTTTCGATCCCCCATCCCATCTCATGAGCGCCTGTTTTCCAAACATTGCATGTTTAACGATGACAGTTTTGTATAAATATAGCAGTAAGAGGGGTGGGGATGAAGGTGAACACACAGAGACAACAGTGGGCGGTGCTACTCCCATAGAAGCACTTTAATGAGAAAACCTGGGACAAGAGGCGGATGGGCATCTGGCAGGTGCTGAGTCCTGTCAGGACACCAAATGCTGCTTTCGTTCTTTACCCTGCAGCAACCGGCACGCCCTGTTCGTATAGATGGGTGCTTTTGACACACCAGCACGATAAGTCAAATTGAAGGGTTACTATCCTGTGTCCTAGCCTAAAGAACGGTCTGAATTTCACATGTCATTAATATTATCATTTATAGTAATTATTGTTTTTGTAAAAATGTACATTGCATTGCATATTTTAAATCTTTGGAATGTAACTTTAAGATTTAAGGGCAAGTTGAACAGTTTGAAGGAAGGAGGAAATGTAACCTCCTTAATATTAATGCAATTTGTTCATGGTGTTCCATCATTGTCGATAATTTCTTGCCAGGTAGACATTTTGATGCTTTGAGAAGAGGTAGAAGGAAAATAGATAGGCTGATATACGAAATCACATATAACTGATTTAAATTGTGCATAACCCTTAGATAAATTATGTTTCTTTTTTGATAAATCCAGCATTTTCTTTTATTATCACTTCATTTTGCCATAAAATTCAGCACTTCACTAATGTTCACATTTGGAAGATAGTCAATAAGCAGGATCCCTTAAGCATCCCAGAAAAAGAAACTATTGTCTTCACGGTTTGTCTTTTGGCGCTGCAGAAAGTCATTGTTTTTACTGCAGTTTTATTTCTTGTGTATAATAGTGCGATTGGTTCTATTATTTATCACAAATAGACGTAAAAACACCCAATGCATAATATACCTTTGTAATATATACAGCTTCAGCTATTACATCGATTTTAATCGACGATCTTAAGTCATTTGGTGTGCTTTTTCAATCGCTTCGAGTACTGCGGACCTCTCAATCTCAAAAAGAGTCTCATTCAAACGCTTGTTATGCCTCACTTTGATTATTGTAATATCTTGTACTCTAATCTGATCGAAAGATAACAACGCGTTCGTAATGCCTATATTCGTTTCATCTTCAATACTCGTAAATTTCATCATGTGAACCCCTACACAATCAACTGTCATTGCTACCTCTAAAAGAACGTAGGATTTTCCATTCCCTTACGCTCCTGTTCAAAACCACCTACCTCCAACTCTCAGTATATCGCCTTTCAATTTCTTATACTTGTTCCTATCTCGGATCCGGAATGTGACTTCACTGTCTATCCCTCGTCACCAAACACATTTCTACTGAATCTCATTCAGCACGTCACCAGTATTTGGAACTTCCTTCCTCCTGAAGTCAGATTGTTGGATAATAAGTCATTTAAACGTAGATTAAATCGTCCTCTCAATTCTAGGAATCACAATAGTTATCCTCTAGCTTATTCTTCTTCTTATTCTTCCTCTCCTCCTCGTCCTCGTCCTCCAACCTCCCCCTAATAATGCATGCATTATTAGATTGCTTTTTATGTATTTTATATAACTATGTATTTTGTACTTTGTATTTTTGCTTAATCTTCAACTGATAGAGTGGAAGAGAAGGCCCTGTGGCCTCAACTCTTGTGATGCCAAATAAATAAATAAATGATGAATAAAACCCGCGAAAACAATAGCCACTCTGCAGCAGGATTAAATGGTTTACCCGCTTCTTTCACTGATAAAACATACATTGTCGTGCATATAAGGTATGTAAAAGTGAATTAAGTTATGTATTAAAAAGAGCCTCCTTGGTAAAAATTTACATAATGATGAAAATGTTCATTTTAAAAACAACTAAGTTTAATTATTATCAATATAGATATTTTCTCAATCAAAGTTAAGTAAATTGAAATCAAGGCTAAAACCAAGAAGGGCATAAGAGCATAGCCTACCAGGAACTTTTTATTTGTTTTTTCATTCGTCGTTAATTAAAATTTCATTATAAACATTTTAACCATTAGGCCTTATGAAAACAAAATATGTAATTAAAAACACAAATAGTGTGGCATATAGGAGAATGACAATGTGGGGAATGGATTGTAAGTTTGTTATGAAGCAGAAACGACGGTCGGGGAAAGATTATACGTACGTAAGCAAAGCACAATTAGAGTCTGCGCATGCGCAAAATGAGAAAGAAGTGTGTGTTTAACGGTCTAAACTGGAGAGTCGAGATATGCGAAAGGATGAGGTGAGAGATTGTGCCGCCATCCTTCCTGGCAATCCATCGTAGTTAAGGTATATCATAAATGTAACGGTAGCTATTCATTACAAAGACTACCTTATTAATATCTAAATATTGTTTGTGTTTTCAATGAACATCCAAGTCTGATATTTCCCCATTATAATCCCGTTTAAAGTCAAGATTATCCTGATATTTTTAAATTAGTATTCCCCTATTCCCGGCCCCAGTTCGTTAGATAGTAATAGATAAATGGTATCATATCTAAGCGAGTGAGAGGAGGTCGTGACAACAGAAGCTATAATAATAATAATAATAATAATAATAATAATAATAATAATAGTGGTGTGATGGTGGTTGTGGTGGTGGTGGTGGTGGTGGTGGTAGTGGTGGTAGTGGTAGTTAGGGTCAACGTGTACTTACATTTTCGCATATTGATGAAAACTTGGACCTTTTAATGATCATGGAAGAATAATATATGATAGCAAATATATATGGAGCTAAGATGATTGTTTGAACAGCGAAAAGCAATTTTGAAGTGGTATTGGAAAACCGAGAATGTTATTGAAGTTCAAAGGCAATGGATACGTGTGTACAGAACAGAACCGCCAACGCGAGTAACAATTGCACGCATTCGAGACAAATTTGCGACTGATGGTACCGTACGCGATGTTCACAAGGTCTGGGAGACCGCGCATAGCAACGAGCCCCGCGCGCTGGACCCAGGCACTGAATAGGTCGAAAAGGTCCGATCGAGTTTCCATCTCGTTCTCCGAATCTAACTCCGTTGGACTTCTACCTATGGAGAAATCTTAAGGATGTTGTACACCGTAGAAAACCAGTTACACGTGCAGCACTTCGGGAAGAAATTGAAACGGCATGTGCTGCAATCGCTGAGGACACCTTCGCACACTTTAATCAATCAGTAGTTCAACGTAAAGCTCTAAGATGACCAGTGTTTTATCATTTTCTGTGTGTGTGAATTCGGTTTTATTATGTTAACACAGTTTTTTCTTTGCTTAAAGTGTGGATACATTTTGGCACTATATATACCTATAAGGAATGGAGTATTAACCATAGTGAAATATCTTTTGCAATGAATAGGACATATTCAATCGATGAAAGATTCGAGCACCTCAAATTAGGCTATGAAAGGCGCAATACTCGGAAAGAGACATATGTGGAAACCTTAGAAATTGTAGATTGATACAATTAGGGAAGACAGCCGTCAAATTCTTTGGGAAGAGAAAGCAACGGATAGGCAACAGCGGCTCGCGCCAATATAAATCTAACCAAATACTTAGTCACGTCTCCTTTCACGAACGGCAGAATAGAACCGCGGAGAAAACCGAGTAATGACCAGTCATGCATAACTTTATTACTGCTGCTCTGCTTAATATGTAACGTAGGCTTCTAAAATCGTAATGAAGAATTGTTGAATAATTACAGAATAACTTAAATAGAACTAGCACAAGTTTTTATTTATTTCAAAACGAATAATGCTAGCGACAACTTTTTATATCTCAAATGCAATGTATCTCTGGGAGATTATTAACTCTATAGAAAAAATTTTAACTGTCCTCTCTCCTACATATGACATAACTCAACACGTTTTGGGTTACTGGCCGCTCGTTGGAAGACTGTGTTGTCAATACTATTACTCTCCTCTGTAATGTTGTGTTCCAGATCGTCTAAAGTCTGAGGGGAAGGGTCGCGAGAGGTAAACTCTGTCTTTTAAGTAGCCCCTTAGGAAGAAGTTCGTTGTTGTCAAATCAGAAGATCTCGGTAGCCACAGGTTCTTGGAGATTATCCGACCATTAAAGAAACTTTTCTATTACCGCCAGGGATTGGTTTGATGTATGACATGTAGCGCCATTTTGTTGAAAATATCCATGACTCAACTCTACATCATCCAATTGTTCAACAATCCCATGAAAAGCCGATCCGTCTGGTTAAAAAATATAAAAAGCAAGGAAAAATAGGTCCCACTATTCTCTGTACGGAAATTGTGCACCAAAGCTCGAATTTAACTGGGTGCATAGGTGCTTTATTTTGAACTGCCCAATAAAGTGCGTTCTATGAGTAAATGGACCCATACTTTATATGTGAATCATGTGAAAGACAATATGTCAAGATGCCATAAAGAACGCCGTGTTGTGTATGCCTTATACAGGAAGAAGGACATTTTCAACATGTCTTAATAATAATAATCTCCCAAATGCACTATATGAACTGTCATTCTCATGAGGCAGGTGGTTTTCTCCAACTTATTGTGATAGACTAGTCCAGATGCACCATTACGAACCAGAGAATAAGAACAATTGACACAATGCAATCGCCCGCCGTCTCCGGTTAAGAAAAAATTATTCCGCCGGAAAAGTCATGCTGAGCTTCTTTTGGTGAATAGTGGTTAACGCCCGTTTTTACTACTGAGGCACCACAGGCGTTTGACACTGATGATACACGAGATGAAATGATAAGTTGGGAAAGGATGATTTTTAAGGAAGGAAACGTTCCAGGCCTAAGTTTAGGGTACCTCCACGGCATTTGCCAGTTATGAGGACTGAGGAAAACCTTGAAAAAAATCAATCAGGGAGGACAGTCCTGGTAGGATTCGAACACCAGACCTCCCACTCACGAGTCCATGCTTTAACGACCTCGGCCACCCTTGGCGGTGCAGTTCTTTTGGGATGTTAATGATCCCCTATATTGGTGACTTCAGGAAAAGGGGTCACGCTGTGATTAGTACTCGATACAATGGCATGCTGGTGAACAAATTTAATTTTCGATAAGATGGAACCACCGGAGATTGCTCAAAAAGAGCATTGCTGCTTCACGACAATATGTTTCAAGGATAATCAGCAGTGGATGCATTAAATTATCTGAAACGTAAGGTGTCGAAAGGGATAACAAAACATTCAGGCTTGGCGCAATCAAACTTTCCCCTCTTGAACTTTTGAAAGAACATTGCGGGGTCACAAGTTTGCAAACAACAACGAGGTAACGGAGGCGGTGTGAAGTTTCCAAAACTTTATTCTTGAGAGTATCTGAAAGTTGTGTCATGGAGGTCTGGGGTTCGATTCCCGTCAGAACCGTCATCCTTGACAGGTTTTGTTTTCTTTCATATTTTTCTTAGTCCTCCTAAATGGCAAATGCCGGGGACCCCATACTTAGGTCTGGAACGTTTGTATTACCGTGACTACCGTCTATGATGCCTCAAAGATAAAAGGCGTTAAACGCTATTAATAAAACTGTAAGTTCGTAGTTTGCTGTACCAAGTGTGTTGCGAAGAGGCATGCCTATGTGGGAAAATAAGACCTAAGCAATTTCAGTTAGTTCCTTTGTAAAAAGTTATTATAAATTCTTATTAATTGTTTACTTTCTCTGGTTTGTATATAATTATTTTGCCTATACAAGTATTAACGTTGAAATGAGCCACAGAAATGGAAAAAAATATTAATGACAGAAGTAATTAGTTCAACATAAACGATAATATTAAAACAATTTTAATTAAGAAATATACCAAGAGTACCTTTAGAGTAAACATAGTACTAAATGAATAATCATACTGAGTGACTCGATAAACACCGTCCAGGTCACTATAAGCAAACCTCCAATGAGGTTGGTTTTTCGTGGGTTAATCTGTTCACTGTAAACACAGTGAAGTTAATTGAGCTACACACATCCTGAGTGCTACTGCTTAGTGGGAAAATGAATTTGACGCAAATGAAAAAGGGAAGTTAGAGTCGCCGTGCGTAAAGTTAGTATTTTTGTTTTAGTATTTATATTATTACTGAACGCATAAATTGAACATGTTTTAATACTGTAATAATAAGAACTAAAGTGTGTTACAATAAATGTTGATGCCCCTCAGAGGTAATACATTGCCGCATTTGTGTAGGAAATTTTCAAACTTTCAACCTTTCTTATCATTGAGAGTTTCTCTCTGTGCTAACTTTTTAACAGATTGGCGAACAATCTAAACATTTGCCAGGATATTTTCTTACGAATCGCCTTACCACTTCACTGCAAGAATCCGTCTAATAGAGCATACGTAAAAACTCCTTCTTTTATGTAGTGGCATAAGTAACGAAAAACAATTAAAAACGAAAGCACTGAGTAACACTCGTAAGCACAACCACTAGCTGACAGAGTCTCCCTCAAACTAGCTGCAATCTGTTATCACTGCATTATACGGTCTTGATGATGAGCTTCTCCCAGTACACAGCTATAATCTGCCGGCCCATAATTCAAATAATCTCACTGAATACATTGCAAATACCTCTTTTTTTACGTTCAAATCCCAGCTGTAATGGTGTTGTAACTGTGATCCCCAATTTTAGTGAAATTACTCTCTGTGCTGCTGGATTCAAATCAGAAACAGGGACCTTAACCTTCCAAGTTATCTTTGGAATACTGATGGTGGCTGTTATGGATTTGTCTGTTCCTTGCCACCTAGAATATGTTATTTCAGGGCTTAACTTTCATGTTGAGCGCATATAAGAAGCCTTTCTTGTAGATAGTAAAACCATGGTTCTTACGTTGCTGGATAATTTTGGAATAAGAGCATTTTGCATCGTAAAGAAGAGTAATGTGGTGCCTTTTAAGTGGCGGGCACGAGAGCATACTGCAGTACACTTAACTGCATATCGCTCACACAGGTAGATTCGCTTCCACAGGCTAAGGGCGGGAGCTGGGTGATTTCTGAAAGTTTTACCATCCAAACAATCCTGCGTACAGTGTAGAATAGACAGATAGGGAGGGGGTGACTTTTTAGTGGTACTTTATGATTATAAAATGCTATAAACGAGGATAAAATATGAACGATGTTATCCAATGCTGAACTAACTCATGAAGGTTCCCCCTTTTTCGTCTGCCGGGGAAAATGTTTATAAGATTTCAGTTACATTCTCTTTTACTGTTTTCTAATCAAGAATCTAAATTGGTAAGAGCTCTGTTTTTTTCCTCCTTGCGAGAGCTGGAGTCAAAAATATTTCTATAGGTTTTCTCCCCCCCCCCAGCCCCTCTCACCGCCACGGGTGGCCGAGGTCGTTAAGGCGCGGATTGTGAGCGGGAGATCTGGGTTCGAATACCGCCAGGACTGTCTTCCCTGACTGAGGTTTTTTTTCCCCCAGTTTTTCCTCATAAATGGGAAATGCCGGGGAGATACTCTAAACTTAAGCCTGTAACGATTCCTTTCTTAAAAATAAACCCTTTCCCAATATATAATTTCATTTCATATATCACCAGTGTCTATCGCCTGTGGTGCCTCTGTAGCAAAAACGGGCGTTAAACACTATTCATTCATTCATTCATTCATTCATTCATTCATTCATTCATTCATTCATTCATTCATTCATTCATTCCAGCTGGTTTCCAAACATTATTTTTTTTAAGTCTATTTATGTTCGGTTAGCCTGTTTTTCATTTTTTTTAATACTTACATATTTTTTGGAGGTAGAGATTTAATGCATTTTGAGCTCAATTTCTTGCATTTCTTTTATTATTTCTACATTCTCTATTGACTACAATTTCTGAAAACTGTGATACTGATACATGCAGTTGGCTGTGTAGATGGAATTAAAATCTGCTGTGACTTTCAGTTTTTTTTTTTTATTCTCAGAAACTTAAATATTGGATGTAATCGTGGAAATGTAAACTACACACTCTAGCTTCTATAACATTAATTTTGTCTTTGTAAACATGCATTCTTCCAGCACAAAAATTAAATTTCCTGGAAACTATTGATGTGTCACATATGTACCTTTATTTTTTTTTTTTTGGCTGTGATTTTTACAACTGGCATAATTATAAAAGAATCTCACAGGAAAAATTATGTAAATACATGTACAAATTAAATATATTCTTACTTTATACCTACATTTAAAGTGCAATAATATCCATGATTTTCAGTAAACTATACTGAAGATAAACTCTCCATAATAGTTCAATTCTCTTAGCAGATTGTCTCTTTTCTTATAGATTTATATAATTTATATAAAATAAAAGACATATCTTTCTCCATTTAAATAAACTGATTCCTGCTCCAGAATGACATACGCAAAGAGACAAAACATGACACGCCCTCGTGTGAATAACCCAGACATCTTTTCGCCGAACGGAGTGCGAGCAAAGATTGATGTTCTATAACCTGAGAATTACCACTGTCATTTCAAAAACTTTTCAAATGCAAGTTTTTGGCTCACCTTGGTTGTGTCTGGACAGCGGACGGAGATCAGGGGGAAGTCTTCGGCAAGCTGAAAAATTGTGATTCAAGTCCCTGCCGATATATATGATTTTTCCTTTCTGCCCTGATTCCAAACTTAGCCTAACAAACGGCTGGTGTGAAAAAAGAAAAAAAAAACACCTTAGTATTAGTAATTTAGTTAAAATGCCTAAGAATGTTAATGAATTTAGTATACAATTTCAAGTTAAATATAATGTATTGCTTTTAAACTTTATTATTGCCAATTTATGACGGATTCTGGAGAGAAAACCTAAGCCTCCCAACTGAACGAGTCAAAGTCACAGTTATTCCAGTCTTTAAATTAAGAAAGCTAAAAGAAAGTATTAAGTCTTATCGTCAATCTCGTTAACCTCTATGCTAGCCTAAAACTTTGAGCGGAAGGCATCTCCTTTTCCAAATTTACAGTCTTCTCGGAAACTACTTCTTGTCACTAAATATCTAAACATATACCTTATTTCAAAAACTGAAAACAATATTTCTAATCCTAAGAGGCCACGTTAGATATTTCAAGTATACTTTTCAATAATATCATTACAGTAAAAAACGTTGAAAATCCACCATTAAAGAAAAAATATACGAACCCCTGGCAAGATTTCGAGAATCAAAACAAACTTAACTAGAACTCATAACTCTTGTTCTTTTGGTCAAGTACCGCGTGTATAACATACTTCGCAGGGAAGTTACCCTTGAAAGCGGAGTTCGTTCAATTTTAATGGCATCATTAAACTCCGTCGCAAATAATACTTTTGGCTATGCCTTTCCATTGCGTTGCGTTTCAAATTACCGCTCCACACTGTCAACTTCACACCGGTCACTCCCTTAGCTCATTACGGAGCGACTTAGTAAACGCAATGTGCAAGGGGCCAGTACAGCATAAAATCGAAAGTACAGAGACGAAAACTGCCAGTAAGTAAGTTTTATAACTAAGTAACCAATATATTTAATTAAATGCGTTTGGGGCAAAATACAAAGGAGCTTGCTAAGGTGGCAAAATTTCCACGAGATGTTTATTATTTTTGTTAGGTTATATGTTAATGACACTATTATTCCATTGATTGTCACTTAGATCAATTTTTGCTGCGGTATCACGATTCAATAAGTGATCCGTCCATTCTTTTCAATGAAAACACAATCAACTAATTTGAATATTTCCTCAGATAACAGAGGGTCACTTTTCAGAAAGATGGAACTCCGGCATATTATGCTGCTCATATGAGAAATTGCTTGAATGATGTTCTCGGTGGTCAGTGAATGTTTCTGTGCTAATAGCATGACCTCCAAGATCTTCAGCTTCAGCCCTTCAGATTTTTTTCAAAAATAAATAAAAAATTAATAGTTCTAAAGTACTGCAGTAGTGGATTTAGTTCATTGGCCATGGACGACCATCGGTACTTGCAAAACTGTCACACTGGAATTGATGGAAAACACCTAGCGGGAAACGAAATACCGTCTGGACATGTGGCGAGCTATATGCTGTGCATATATGAACATTTGTTAGCTGCCATTCTCTCTTCTGGTCACTTACGAATGATATTTAGACAGAGTAGGGCAGTTGTGTTGTGCAGTTGAACGTGAGATTTCATTAAATAGTGCAGTAGTGTTGTGCAATGAAGAGATATTCACTGCGACGTCGTATATTCATCTTCAAGACATACATCAGGTACAGAAAGTCGTGGACAGAACAAAACAAACATTAGGTGTAAATCTGGCAGCCTGGTTCCAACATAAAAAAACATTATAGTTTAAAACAGAGAAGTTTAATTAAACATATTCTGTAAACGACCGGAAAAATCAAAGACCTCATGTGCTCACAGAAGAAAAAAAACTTGATGAAATAAGAGCTTCATTAAAGCCCTCCTCGTTAACGGTTTGTGGTTTTTATTTTTGAGTAACGATAAATAGCAGATTATATTAAACTAACCTTCACACACTGGAGGAGCTTATTCGAAAGTTAGGTGCATATGTTATGGGGAACTGATGATTGCCAGTGATAATTTCCTAAGAAAATGTGGATTGTGTGTCAGGGAAAATGAGCAATATTCACACCATGTATCTTGGGTACCAAATTCTATTATTTAATATCTTGTGCCTAAGATTTAAAATGGCGAAGAGCTGAACGCCGCGAGTCTACGCAAGGAAATACCGGCGGCGATGCAGGGACTAACCGTCGACCGGCTGAACAGAATATCGGGACTTTTATACTGTTTACATTGTCTTAATTCCTGAGTTATAGAGTTTTTCTTATTTGTGGTTTTGGCTAACAGTCTATATAGTGTCTAAGTCAGTATATAAATTTATTTTTCGCTCTCTGGGGGATGTTGGATCGGATTGAATGAGAGAACCGGACCGTGCAGAAGGAATATCTGGCAGAAGCATTGCGGAATATTAGCAGTTGTGTTGGCAAACATGTTTTTGTTATTGTACAGTAAAATAATGCGGCATAAATGAGGAGAACTGCTACTTACTATATACAAATAGGGTGTGTTGAAACAATATCATTCAATACATAAAAGATCTGCAGTGTTTGTCTGGTTTTTGTCAGGCAGATTATTGATCTGCAAATTCTACACCAGAGAACGTCCTGATTAGCAGTTGCATTATTTCTTTTTAACAAGCTAGCATGCTGCCTTCTGCCGACAAAGCGGCAGATTTTCCTGCTTTGATTCCCCGCAGTGCGAAGCAATTCATCTCACTTCTGTCAGTTTGCCTTTACTCCATAATCATTCAATGTCATTGCATTGCGTAGTACAAAGCCTTGCTAATTCATGCATGTGTGTTGCATAAGCCTGTGTGAATATTGTCAAATATACAAAATGAATATTTTTCAATTGCTGTTTAAAGCTAACTTTCATAAGCAGAACAGCTTTTGAATTATTTCAACGTAATATGGAAGCCGTTAATAATTAATTGCTTCTTAAGCATCTATCTGTTTTATAAATATTTGCTCTTAACTAATGTTTCGAAAAACGGTAGGCTATTGGCGATGAGAAAATTGCTTGTTTGTAAATCATAATTGGAATCGTTTGCTCGTTTAATTTATCAGAACAAAAAGCAATATTGTAAGTCTGTATTAAAATTGCTTTTAAGTCTTACAGAGATTTCTACAGTTTTATTTTATTCGGTAACAAGTTTATTTTTATATATAAGCTGTTTGAAAAGTTTTCTCAGCCTCGACCACGTGTTTCTATCAATTGACAAGATAATTATTTTTTACTTTGGTACATCTGTCTTAAGCATGAATTTGAAGTACTAAGTCATTATTTTAAATAGTATATTTAATACAACTTCCTAAAGGAAATTCGTTGTGGGTATTCCATAAAATGCATAAAATTGAGTATGGTAAAATTCTTTGTAAAACATGGTTTAATAGCAATCGAAACCCAAAGTTAATTTATAAAAGTTTAATGAAACTTCTTGTACTCGTTTTCAACAATTAAAGTATATGCTATTGAATTTAAACATGCCCGTGCCAGCCTTGAAGATGACCCAGGTGAAGAAAGTTTAAAAGTGGAACAACAGAATTCGTTAAACAATTGAATGATATGGTATTAGATGACCTGCAAGTTAAAGTGCTTGAAATTGCTGAAGCTATAAAATTTCGAACGGATTGCATGTTATGTATGTTTGCATGTGACATAGCGTTGCACATGATGAGTATCACGCTTGTTATCGGCACATCAAAAACACGTTCGTATTGAAAAATCGCATATGATAGTTTTGTATGGAGCCTATTATAGAAAACAAGTCGGTTACATCGGCAGGAAAAGTTATAGCAGAAGTCTTTTGGGACGCTAAAGAAATTTTAATAATGTATTATCCGTAGTGTATCTGCCAATTTTACACCATATATATGGTATATATATAAATTAACACTAATAATAAAAGTAGGTAAAGATAAAACACTGAGAAAGAGTCACACTTGAAATTGCTATATTTGGAACTACTGCGAGTTCTTCAATGGCAAAAATATAGCAATTTCAAGTGTGACTCTTTCTCAGTGTTTTATCTGTATTTACTTTTATTATTAGTGTTCATTTGTTACATTGTTAATAGTGTTTCTTTATTTTTATTTTTCATTAATATTATATATATGTATATATTAGGAAAAGACAAAAAGGTATGTTAAAACTTTGTAAAAACAATTCTCACATATACAAAACAAAAAAAAAAAAAAATATAATATGAACATTTTTCGAACTGTTTTTATTTCTTTGTTAGAGCCTTTTTCCACATCAGTACCACATAATAGAATATTAAAAACCAACTATTAAATGTTCAAAATGTATTCCGTTAGCATGGAAACATCAATGGACTTCCTGATGCGCTAATGGAGTATCTTGTATTGTTTGGCACCCTTGCAGAATACAAGCACGAAGACTCTTTATATCTTCAGGTAATCCATAGATCATATGAAAACTGCCAATTCCGCATGTAAATACCTCATTTTATTGCACCTGGAACGAGGTCCGTGAACACAAAGAATTGGCACTACGTGCTCGGTGCTACGTCAAACAATAAATGAACAGCATAACAAGCAGACTACATAGCACAGAACGACCACAATAACGGTGAAGCTAGGAACTAAGAGTATTTTTAATAGTGTTTAACGTATGTTTTAACTATCGAGGTATCACAGGCGGAGGACACTGGTGATAAATGAAATGATAAACTGGGAAAGAACTTTATTTAAGAGAAGGAAGAGTTCCAGGTCTAAGTTTAGGGTACCTCACAGGCATTTGCTATTTATGAGGACTGAAGAAAATCTGGTAAGAACCTGAGTCAGGATAGATGGTTTTGGTGGGAATCGAACCACAGACCACCAGCCTTAAGGACCTCGGCCACCCTTGGCGGTAGAACTAAGAGTAATTACAACACCTCCCCGACTTAACCATGGATAAAGGCGGATGTTTATTTACTGTACTTATTAAGCTGTTCTGTTGTGGGGTTATTGCCACAGGATAGCCACTTAATGTGTATATAATACAGTGTAAGCGGAGTTGTAACAAAGGAAGTGAGCATTTCCAGATCATGTTCATATAACATATTTGCTTCCTCTATATGCAAGGAACTTTTAGACGTGCCTGTGTGTTACCTGCTGTATAAAACCATTTGTGGGGGGGGGGGGAACGAGATTTGAAATATGAGTTATTGGAGCATTTAGCCTACTCCCAGATGTGGCCTTAATTTTCATCTCTTCGGCTCCCCCCCCCCCCGAATCAAGAGACAATTAAGCTTAGAGTAATATTTTCCTGGAAAAACATTTCCAAGACGGGACAGTGGCAGTGGAGAATCAATGGAATAAAATATTGCGCTCTAAGAGGTATTGTGTTGAAAAATAATTTAAGTTAAAATTGGTTTATTATTATTATTAGGTCTAGAACTTTTCAAACAGTCTTCGTAGACCCTTTTTAAATATAGAAAAACATCAACTTCAGGAACAACATTGCATTAGAGAAAAGGGTAATAAAAATATTAAATATATAAAGAAAGAAAATGTAGAATGCGCAAAAACTATTAGGACTGTAAAACATGTTGATTTCGTGTGGCGATTGTTAGATTGGAGCCTCGTAAAGGGTGCTGCAGACATGCATAGAAGTTGAGAATGCCACCGATATCTCTTGGATGGTTCTAAAAATCGATTTGAACTAGTTCTCTTACAAAAACCAGTAACGCATATTAAAATAAATGGCAATTTATGTGACATCTGTCACATTCCATAATCATTTTAAAAACATTAATAGTCCTTTTTAAGTAATACACTATTTTAACAACTTGACTACTATATTAACACCATACTTGTTATTAACCTTAATTGCAATTAATTTAAATTTTCAAACTAAATTCTAATATTAAATGTGATTTTTTCGCATAAGCCATGTTGGTTAAGATTTGTAATAGGAGTAAGAAAGGAAAATTTTGAGATCACGGCCGGGATTCATATGATAGATATTTTCCTTATTGTGCCGATGTTCTTCCATCTAAACTACCAGTCCCCTGTTCGGCCATAACCGATGAATCATGCTTCATAACCTCGAGTTTTTCTCGTTCTAATATGAAATCTAATTTATTGTTGTTAGAAGAGGTGGTATTTTTAAATTTTATTATTTAATAGCCTTTAATTAATGCTCACTTATCTTTCTGAATGTTTCGCGTATTCTTCTTTAGGTTTTATTTAAAATTCAGTACAGAAAAGTATGCTAAGTATTAAGTAAATAGCATTTTTTCCAGCAACATTGTAGATACAAAAACTTTATCTTCATATATTGTGTCAAAACAGTACTCCGTTTACTTTATTTCATCCTTTTCTGAGGTTATACAAATTAAGGGGAGAAAGGCGGTTGCCTTAAATGTGTGGTTTTCTACGAAATGTAGATAAACTCCGAAAGTTTTATTTTCTTCCGCTAAAAACAGCTGACTTCTCAGTAGCCAGATAACGCAGACGGTGCAAGAAATGAAAAATAGCAACGCTAGACAGTCTGTGTGCTAAAATGTGTGTGGTGACACAAGCGCATGCAGTGAAAGAGTGTAAAGCAAGGAATTAAACTGATGTTGTTTTATCGTTTGTTACAAAGAAAATGCTTTTAAAATGCTAGAATTAAACGCTTAAAATCATAAATTCTTTCTAATATATAGTGACCATCAGTTTATTCTCTTGACATTCATTAATATGCTGAAAGTTATTGCTTTATTTCCTCTTTTTTCAAGCTGTATACGAGGATGCAAATTACATTTCCTACTTGAGTCAAGTTGGCTAAAATATAAGGATTTCTCTGTAAGAAGGGAGTGCTCTTGATTTGTGGATTTTTCCATTGCAAAAGCCTTTTGTATTTTACCTTTATACCTGAATAACCAGGGGTAAAGAACGTTGATGAAAATTCGTCATCACTTTTGGTTTTGCAGTTTACAATACATAGCTACCCATGAACTATGAACCAGCTCACTTTGATTTACCTATTGGCGAGGGAGACGCTCGTTGCCGTCTGCGGAAATCGTAGAGTGACACTGACACAACCATACAATAGTTTTCATGTCTTACCAACTTTATGAAAGGCCACCATCGTTTTATATATGGCATCTTTTTTAAAAAAAACTATCCAACATTCGCTTTAGTTCACGTAGAGCAATATTGGATATTTCCTGACGGGTATTTTCTTTCATTTCTTCCAAGGTTTCTGGATTTGTCTTTTATACGATATTTTTTGATTTACCGCACAGATAAAAGTCGCAAGAAGCAGATCGGGACACTGAGGGGTCCAAAGATCCTTACTAATAATTCTGTCATTCTTTCAGTCACATTCGCTGTATGTGCTGTGTCACAGTCTTGTTGGAAAAAAAAACAGAATAACACTTCCTGCCGATTAATTCTGTAAAAAGGAGAGGGGGAAAAGTGAATTCATGCATACACAGTTTTTTATATTGTTTTGACATTAATAATTCTATAGCTATAAGAAGTGTCTGTTTGTTGTGAAAGACTTAAGTGATTTTTAGGGGGAATTCTTCAAATGATGGCTGGTATCATTTAATGTTTCTTCGGCTATCTGTTAGGTTTCTTGTCACTGTCATGATCTGAAATTTATTATAAAGATTATGGATCGTTATACGGCCTGGAACTTTTACACCCAGGACTCTTTCTTCAAATTGCCTATGAATTTCACGAGCTGGCCGAGTTAATATTTATAAATCATAAATAAATACACGTTGTGAAGGAGAATATATATATATATATATATATATATATATATATATATATATACACTGAGTCATAATTCACTTCGCGATCATATAACAAAAAACAACATTTGTTT
Organism: Metallyticus violacea; assembly: GCA_030762175.1. Classification (NCBI taxonomy): domain Eukaryota; kingdom Metazoa; phylum Arthropoda; class Insecta; order Mantodea; family Metallyticidae; genus Metallyticus; species Metallyticus violacea. The sequence continues at coordinate 56,973,069 of CM060833.1, forward strand.
AAAACAGAAATTGTTTCGTCCAACCATTCATACAAGCCCCCAATTAAAAGACAGTGAAGGAATAAGTGTTATTGAATTTATTAAAATATTAATTAAAGTTGATTTGATTTATCTTATCTGAGAATGGTAAACGAGAGGATATAAAAGGGTCAAATCCACATTCAAAAGGAGATGATAAGTGAACTAAACCCAAGCACTATCAGATCTACACTGACAGGTAGAAGGCGGAAAACACCCTGCACAGACTCAGTTAAGAAACACTACTAATTCATACATAGTTCATTGGATAGCTCCGTAGAATAGCCATCTGCATTTCAAAATCTTTTAAACTGAAAATTACTTTACACGTGGGCAACATGAGGGACATTGATAAAGGACTTAAATTAAGAAAAACTTTGCGAATAAATATACGATTCATTTAGTTTAGTATTTTAGTTACAGCCATCCTTTTTACTGAGCCATAGTTTTATAGGAAATGCTTACAGTGGCTACAATTCTAAGCGTCGCATCACCGATTCTCTTGATCTTTTCCATATCCCAAATGTCTGCCGTACGATATATATGCTTATATATCAATGTGTTGGCGAAGAATTTTTACATTCTAATACAATTAGAATACGGAATGGTTTTTGAATATCTCTATGCACAGAAATTGAATAGATTGAGGCTAGGCCTGGTTATAGGTTCATCACGATTTATCCTGATTTGCACATCGAAATCACAATACAATGCGAGCTTCTTGTCAACGTCATTTTACGAAAAGTTCAGAAAATAAGTTTCGGAACCGCTGGTCATTTATTGCAGTCAAACATTACATACAACAAAACTTTCTTTTTACACATGAGAGCCAAACAGCAGTTCAAAGAACTACGTCACGACCAGATGTACGTAAGCGTGTTGTTAAATGATAGAACCATCTGGTAGCAATTCGGAAACACCTGCAATCATGTACCTTAACAAAGTTACTTTAACATTATTGGACACTTAAATGCAAAAGAATTTATTCGTGTATTAAATTTTTAAATAAAATAAGTTACTATTGCAAAATGCTCCTAATACTATCATATAAATGCCTCTTTTTTAAAAGAATTGTTTGAAAGACACGATTAGCCAGGCTCTCTATCAGCTTCTGTAACCGTCTGTGGTGCCTCAGTACTAAAAACGGGCGTTAAACACTGTTTCATAAAAAAATAGCTTCTGTAAATTGAAAAATGTAATATTTCTCATTGCAGAAATGAGTGTGTCTAGGTTCCTTGACAGCCTTCATTAACTACCAACAGAGAATTTTCCAAAATTTCCGATAAGACTAAGATGTGAATAATTCCAGAATTAACTGCTTTGCGATTAAAACACTTTCTTAGGGACTTAATCATGTGGAACATTGTATTGTTTTGTAAAATACCCAAGACTTAGTTCAGTATTTTCTAAACTGACAAAAGGTGGTCTTCAAGCAGTGTCTATGGGAGGCCGAAAATCCTAGAAATGAAGACTGTTCTCTCTGTACCATTAGTTGGGTGCTAATAACCTTAAACCCTGAACATCTTCCATCAGGACAATTTAGGATAACTTTTTTTTCCATCGCTGAATATATCGTGACTTTATTCTTTCTTCCAGTTAAAATTTTGTTTGAACTATCAATTTTTTGCTCCGTTATTCTCTTGATTTCAAACTTTTATTTTGACTAGTTAATCTGAGCATATAGACAATGATAGTGGAATAATATGGTGTAACTTTCACAAGCACCAAGATTCCTCTTCATTAGGCGTCAGTTTTTGCGACTTTCACTTTCTAATAATTTCTCCCTAGCTTTACGAAAGAGATGAACTGCCATTTCTTTCTGATAACTCCTGAGAAGCCATTGCCCCTTTTTTGTAGGATATAAGCTGTCCTCTCACTAAAATCGACAACTTGGAATCCCGACCCATAGACAATCTTCTTTTCAACCTTCAAAAACACAATAAGAAAGGAACGTGATCATATCATTTCACCAGATAGTGTATAAAAGAACTTTCTCGCGTTTAAATAATAAACTGAATTTGACAATAGGATTGTTTATGATACCACTGCATCATAAAGCAATATAGCCTTATTTCTTCAGCTCTTAATTAACTTAAATTATACATTCTCACATCAAATAAAACATTGCAGATAGACATTTTCAGTCTTAAATATTATCTTAAGCTTTGCACTGTGTCAGTTTATTTTCATTTTACTGGCTTTTCATCATATCAATTTCTTAGATCATTAATTTAATTAAAGAACAGAAAAGATAAACCGTTATATTGTGAATATTAAGGCATCTATATTTAGGAATACTAGTGATTGCCAAGATTTTCATTGAGGCTTTAATCCTTTTTTGGATAAGAGTTTCTATATTCATTTTGTAATTCTTGAGCTGTGTATTATTTTAAGCTTTTCAATCAATGTGTTTTTATTTTTTTATTTTTTTCTCTCAAAGGTTTCCAAACAATTTCAATGTGAATTGTATCCCTAGCCAATCTAATCCAACATTTCTGCAAAAAACTATTCACTGACTTGTTCATTTTTAATTTATTTACCATGACAGCTAAAGCCATTAGGCCTTCTCGTCCGCTCTACCAATCCAACAATAATTACAGTAAGAGTCGGTGACAGTACATAATAAATAGCATAATCAGTAACAAGGACAATACGCATGTAAAATGTAAAACATGAAAGATAGTGTAAATAAATGTGGCATTAAAATGAACATTATTAACGTAATATTAATTATAATGACAATAATTGTAAAAATAGTAACCAAAACAACACATATACTTGTAAGCTTGTGTAAATTATAAAGACGGTGGAAGTAAATTATGGTAGTAAAACATAAAGATTGAAAATCGTAAATATTATCATTGAAGTGATAGAGAAAATAATAATAATAATAATAATAATAATAGTGAGATAAATTCTACGGATAAATACAATAAATAAATATTTGTACTGCAACATAAATAATCGAACTGTAAGATAATCTGCTATTTCTAACAACATTAAACAATGTTTTATGAAATTCTCCTAGAAGTTGACTGTCTCTGACATACTGTGGTAAATACTTTTGAAATGTTACAGGCAAATAAAGCACACCTTCACATTGTATGCAATCTTAACTTCAAACAGAAAATGGTTAGCTAAAAAATCTGGTCTATAATATTCAAAGGTTTCGAGTTGCCTCTTAGGGACAAACTGTTACAGGCAAATAAAGCACACCTTCACATTGTATGCAATCTTAACTTCAAACAGAAAATGGTTAGCTAAAAAATCTGGTCTATAATATTCAAAGGTTTCGAGTCGCCTCTTAGGGACAAACTTTGCAACAAGATAATCAATCTTGGAGGTCTCCAATGGCCGACAAGGCGGGGTAGCTCAGATGGTAAGAGCATCGGCGCGGCAACCCGAATATCCGTGATTCGAACCAGAGCCTGACGAGTTTTTCCTATGACTCCGATTCCAAAGAAAAAAATAACCCTAGTGCATTAATTTGGCAAGGAACTACAACTTCCTTATACGTTTTATTTCCGTTATAACTGCTTCATTTTTTCTTTAATCACCACGTGGAAGGAAGAGTGTTTATATAATGTAGTTTTGTTCCTTACTTCCTTCTAGTTCATCCTGTTTACTTCTTCCCTTGATTCGCAGTTTCTTTTTGTTTTCTTCTTATTTTATTTGTTACGGTGTCTAATGCTCGAGTTTCAGATGGCGGATTGCATTAAACTAGGAAGCAATTGCCACAACAAAGACAGTAAAAGTGAATCAGCGAAAATATGCCTTGGTGTTGCTTTACTTGCCACGAATTTTATGCCCAAGCCCTTAGTTAAATGTTTTATTTCCAGTTGTTTTCTTTTTTCTTCCTACCTCTTTCTTTGCTCGTTTCTTGCATTCTTTACATTTCTTGAAAGCAAGAGGTCTTTATTTTGGAAGAGGCAACTTAGCGATTGCTCAGATTTTAGGCCATGCGACTTCATTTCCATTTACAACTAAAGTTGTTCTTATGTTAAGTTGCATTGTTTTTCTAACAGATAGTAAAATGACAGGAATTAAAAAGTTTTACAGTACTCTAACTATAAAAAAAGAAGAAGAACAATAAGTTTACATTTAAAGCCAGAGAGAAGGCTTTGAAATATGAGGAACAGGATAACTCATTCTACCGCGACTGGGAACGTTTGAATTATTCACAAACGTCACGTAGTAGCAGAACTTATAGGAGCCTTCTGTTGTATTATTAACACAGCCATAACCACGGTTTTGCTCTTCTCTTGTTTTGCCTACCAAAACACGCACCAGACTCTTGTTTTGTTTCTCTGTTCCCACAAATTGTGCTGCAGATATGATGTTAATTCGGCGAATGCGTTTAACGCATGGCGAAAAGAAGGTTGTTCTATTTTCTGGTCGAGATTGTGGCATTTTTCTCGCTTACTTGATAGAGCTTAACTCCAAAAACGTAGAATGTTTGATGCCTACTCATGGGCACGAATAGGTTGAAGGCATATATGCTGCTAAGTGTTTTCTCATTTTAATGCAAAGTCATACTGAAATTATAATAAAACTAAATATTTAAGCACTGTAACAAAAATTGTGTGACTATCTTGCACTGCAGCGTGAGAATTTAAATCTCGAAGCAAGTAGGTAATATCTTCAATTTTCATTTTCTTTAAAATATATATATCCCCCTCTTTCAACGTATAAACAGCTCCAACTCATTAAAGTAATTCAAATGTTTTACTAAATATATAAAAATTTATATCGATAGCCCTCTACCAAACACTATGGTTGTGAAACACTAAAATGATTTTATTACAACTAAATAATTACAAATTAAATAAAAATAATAAAATAAATAAAGCTAAAAGTCGCATTAATTAGTTTATATTTATACAGAGCAGATATTTTGTAATAAAACAGCTAATATGTCTTAGCTAAAACGAGCTTAAAAGTTTCCAAAACTAATAGAAATAAATTAATAAAAAGTAGAATAGGGAAACATGTGTGGGACATTCTGGGATATTACAATCAGAATTGAACGGTTTTGAAATTTAAATATAGGTATAACTTTAAGACGTGTATTTATTAACTCAATTCGTTTGTAGTCTATTAACTTATTTTTATCGATTACAATTCTATACCAATTTTAAAAAATGTCCGCTACTTCTCTAAATAATTAAAGAGCATTCAGTCTTCTAGTGATGTTTATATTGTGCACTAAACCAAAGGTACTTTGTGTGAATAAATTGTATATCTTTTACACCCCCTTGATGATGAATATGTTATATTATAGTTCTTTCTTTCCAACTTAAATTATTAATAAAATATCCTGATTTTCCAACTCTAAACAAAAGCCTCCATTTTCTTAGGGTATGACAATATAAAAAAATGAATGTTAATATTTTAGAACAGGCATCTTCATTTAATATTACGCTGGTGAACAATGAAAATCTTTACTACACGAAAAAGTCGCTTTTATTGATTTAAACATTAAAAATTAATATGAATGCTAGTTTCTAGCACTTAATCTAAGAGATAGCCATTATTTTAATAATATAGCAATACTTTTACGAATTCTCTGGTAATATTAAGTGTAGAGATTTATCAAAACTTAGGAAGGAAATACCGAATCGTTGTTATTAATATTTTATTTATTGTTTTTGTTTAGTTTGGCTTAGGCTGTAACACTTGATGCCCCGATTCGGGAGGTCCTAGGTTCAAATCATATGGGCTACTAATCTGACCGAGTTTTTTCGTAGTTTTGACAGTTGGTTAATATTTATTTCTCTGTCTTGGATTTATCATATATCTTGTATTTATGATGTCATCGAGGCGGCATTGACTATCCATTTAGAGGGCCCCTCATTGGGTATGTATATCCTATGTGCGTTCAAAGTAAATAGTTTGAAGTAAATAGCTCCCGATATGCAACTGACCCGGGCATTGGGGTTAAGTTCCAGAGAGCGTAAGTTCTAAGTATGAAGGAAGTTAAAACAGAAAAAGAATAAGAATACGTTCAGGAGAAGTTCTAGTGATTTTTTTAAAGTTCATTTCAATAGTATATAAATGTGTAAACAAACCTGGTTGCTTTCTTAATGACCATGTTTGTGTAGTGAGGTGGCGAGGAATATTAAAGACAATTTGCCACAATATCGGTATCTGGTTAAAAGGATAAAGACAAAGCCTGGGCATCTTATACTTTCTGTAATTTACGGAAGAAGGTTAGAACAAGGCTAGAGGATATCAGCACGAACCAAAGTCTCCTTGAGCCTATCGATGAAATTAAATTTACCTGTGGTAATGAAGTATGTGCTCGTTCTAGGGAGAAAATCAAGATCAGGAATGGACTGACTTAGATTTGAAAGTTGCAAGGCTCAGAAAATAAAGGATAATTCTGGTAGGAAAATAAGCCTATTTTGTGGAGGCGATGAGGAATGGATACGTCTGAAAAAACGCTGTTTCCTGTAAACTTTTTAAGGCAATTAGAGAACGATTGGCATGCTGGGGCTTGTTTGCAAACCACACAAATGGTTGAATATAGGCATTTTCATAGCCAAAGTGTGCAAAGCTAGAATCAATTAATTTTCTGGTTAGAAGCAATAACTAGTGTAATTATTTATTATTGATATTATTTTGTATTATTATTTGTTTCTCTTTCTAATTGTGTGTCTTATTTAAAAATTTACTATCTACAACATAAACATACAACAACAACTACTACTACTACTACTACTACTACTACTACTACTACTACTACTACTACTACTACTACTACTACTACTACCACCACCACTACCACTACCACTACTACTACTACTACCACTACCACTACCACTACCACTACCACTACCACTACCACTACCACTACCACTACTATTTTCTGTAATATTTGTGTTCTGAATGTGCGTGGATGGTTGAATAAATAAGTACGGTCAGTGCTTTTTGTCACTCAAAATTCATATTTAAAGCTCTCACCTGGGCCTCTTTCTACAGATTGCAATGAAATGATTGATGAGCATTGTGAGCTATTCCACCAAAATATTTTAAAAACTGGAACAAGGCATCAGGGAAGGTGGAATGTTTTATACTTGCGAATTACTCTTGGATAATAACAAGAAGAGAACAAGCGATTAACAAATAAAACAAACTTGAAAATAGGCCACTAGATAAGGTACTATGATAGTTTTGTGGCTTGGTAAGATTTTGGGGTACCCTTACTACTTTGAAAAAGGGCTCGGCAGTAATAGGAGCTAGCCCTCATGTATGTATGTCAGATTGCCCTGGACATACCGCATACAGGTTCGCAGAAGAGTAATACATTATCCCTGGACTCCCGAATCTGAATTTTGGACTAGAGCAGCATTGGAGGAACATTGTTACGTTATTTGGATGATAAATTGTAAGAAAAATGGCTATGATTGGCGCACAAAGAAAGTGCTCTCTCACCTGGACAAAAAGCTGTTGCAAGCACCACAAAAGGCAAAAGTACATGAATCTACTCTGTGATGTTGTCCACGGACTTAGTCCTAGAGCCTTCTTCCAACTCCCAAACTGAAAATCTTTACACAACGAGAAGAAAACTTCGTCCAGCTGGACATGCTCGCACACCATCAACAACTATTCTGCAGAGTTGGACAATTTTTGTTCTAAAGGAATGAACAACTTAAAACTTGCTGGATGGAGTACATTTGCAGAGAATATGTAAAGGAAATAACATTGTCATTTAAAATAAGCTTAACTTATTTTCTTAAAATGTTCAAATGATACTCGTCTATTTATTTATTTATTTATTTCCGGACGCTCCTGTACATCTCAGATTATCAGCGTCTCATTCCATTCAGGGAGTAAAACGGCTGATAAATTTTGGTCAGGGGCCTCTTCTTTCAGGGTTGAGGTTCTTCGTAAATAAACGACATGGGTCTCATGCTTTTGCTTCCATTCCAAAGGAAACCCTGCTTAGGAAACACGATGCTCGTAAAAACATTTATAGAACTGCCAGGTAACTAATAAAAATATAGATTGAAATATAATATTCACAAAGTTTTTATAAAACATTAACTATCAACATGTGGTTGTGAAAACGATTCCTTGTACATTACATGGAAAAGAAAATTGTATACGAATTAAATTGAAATAATGCTGATTTCAGTTTATTAGGCCAGTAAAGAAACGATTACATACTTTCAGTTTCAGCTAAATATTCTAAAAATTAAAACAGAATTTGTGATTCCTTATGGCCCTGAAACACGTAATGAATAAATTACTCTTTAAAACGTCCTTTCCTGCTGCAATTTTTGTTATGCTGCTGTTGTTTACATTCTTTAAAATCTACACAAGAAAGATGAATGCATTAACGCGATATAAAAAAGAACATGTCGCTTCTAAAGTACAGAAGAAAAGCAAAGAGAGCGAAAATGCTAAATAAGCAAACTGTGTTAGAAAATTATTTTCCTCTTTTCTATTGTCGCCTTTGTTGCTCTATCTTTTATTTTATCTCCGGCAGAACCTGCGCAAAAGAGTTCACTGCGTTTGATCCGAATCGATTTCCTGACCTTTGGAGAGAGAAGAGGTAACACCACTTGAAAAACTAACAATATTATGAATTTTTACAAAAACAATAATTGTTAACTCCAGGTCTGCAAAAAGCCAAAAGGAATGAAAACGTAGAAAAGAAAATAATAGCACAAACAAAATGGAGTTTAATGTCATGAGTGTCCGTTTCGGTCGTTTTAATTAAGATGTTATAATGTTACTTTTGAAGTGATCTTAGATTAAGTAATTTCGAATGTTAATTGCACAAATTAATGGATATTGTTTTTAAAATGTTAAAGTCTATCTTTATTCTGTGAGCTTGACAAAAATCTCATAATTTCATTTTCCTGTTGCAGTTAACCTCTATTATAGAGAAAAAAGCTGAAAGTTTGGGTAAATTTACGTAAAATTGCGTAGAGAAATAAATAACATTTTAAAATATGGGACATGCAGTGTGAAAAATGAAATTCGATATTAATTCAAGTAAAAACAGTGGCTATGTTTTAAATGTTGTTCGTTGTGAAATATGGTAAAAACTTTTGAAAAGTTCAATATTTTGTTTTAAAGGTTAAAAGAGCGCTGTCTTCTGACCCAAGGTTCTCGTGTTCAAACCAGATCGAGGTTGATAGGTTTTTGGGGGCGGAATAATCTCAGCTTAAGTCCTTTGGTAAAAATTTCCGGCTATATCCGTCCAAATGGCACCCTTATAGCATTCTAAATGACACTTAAAGCGATTGGCTGACCATTCGAATGATTCATATGGCCCCTTCAGAATCCAAAAGAGGCAACCGCTGAAAAGTGGAAATTCCTAAGAAGAATTTTCAAAGTACTAAAATCCTAACTTCATATTATGTTTTTATCATAAGTGGTATTTAAGCACCGTGGAGAGTTATGTATATTACCAGTTTTCTTCACGTTTAAATCAGGAATATCGAATAAAAATGTTTTCCGTATGATTTTAGATCACTTTTATGCAATTTAATCATAAGTATTAATTTGGTCAACTATAAAAAATGCAGGACTCTGGTCAGAGACAAGAACTTTAACCTTCCAAATTATCTCACAGTACGGTTGGTAGCTGGTCGCGATTTTGCCTGTTTCTTGCCCTCTGAAATTACTTCCATTCTGTCCCTTTTTTTTTTTTTTTTTTTTTTTTTTTGTTAAGCGAATTGCCATTCTTGGAACTGATGAGGCTCTGCCTTTTACATTGTTGATAATCTTGAAATAATAAAGTTTTCATTGAAAAGAGTAGTAATATGCTCTTCTCAGAATGGTTCAATTCTCGACCCCAAGCACAAAAGTAACTGCAGTGCACTACTTATGTATTGCTGACACTGTCGTGCTAAGAGTTGTTTTTGTAGGTTTAAGTGTGGTGCTACTGTGAACTTCTAAATATGTTACCATAGAACGCAAACAACTATACGTAAAAAAGAAATGCATTACTCAAAAAGTCCGTCACGCAGGCTGCGTAAAATAAATGAGTTCTTCAATACTTTGAATAACTTTAAAATGAATATAAAATCCAAATTACACCTTATTAATAAAATGAAGTATGTTATGATATTACTGTGTGGTATTAGGGGAGCAAAATTAGAATTCTTGCAATCTATAAGTGTCACAAAAGAGAAACTACATGTTTAAAATTATTATTATTATTATTATTATTATTATTATTATTATTGAAATTAAACCACAAAATTAATGATATTTTATTAAATTAAATATATGACCACTGCTTGAAAAAGCTACACTGTGTGAGTATTTTTAAATCTTTTTAAATGTAACAATATTTATCATCTTTACATGCACTAAAATAGACAAAAATAACATAAATTTTCCCCTTGCCTTGTGTATTTTAAGGCGATTTTTATATGCTTCAATAAAACAAAAACATGTTACTATTCAGAAACAATTACAATGTACTAAGCAAATATTCATAATAAAGAATATACACTGGATAGTTCCACCTAATTTCAGTGACTTTGAAATTTAATTTAAATTATATTGTTGTAAAATGAAATGCAAACGTTTTCTGAATGTTATTACATAGCTCTGTTACATACAAACATAATTCTCACACACGTATTAGATCAATATTTCAACGTTGCTAACTTTAGGATAATTAACTTGTTAAATATAAAATATATGTATTGTTATAATTACAGTTTGTTTGCTGAGTTAATTTGTGCTTTTATTTAGAAACATTGGAGGGAAAATTAAACGCTAAAACGCTTCAGGTTCAGGTAAGCCGATACTTCAAATGGTCCGATTTCCCCGATTTTCAAGAAATATTTTCCCTTTTTATTTAAATAGTATGTACTCCGTTTCGTTGTGAAAAAATAAATATTAATTCCACTATACGATATTTAAATTTTGGATTTCAGAGAAACCTCTCCTCTCCTAATAGTCCGATTTGACTTATTTTCAGAAACTATTTTTCTTATTTTATTTAAATAGCTATACAGCGTTTCCTTTAAAAATTTATAATTTGTGGCCGATAGAGGATGATTTTTAAAGTTCATTTTAACCCACACTCTTTAAATTCCGGTTTTCAGATATACCCCTGCTACTAATGTCACGATTTCCCTGATTTTCAGAAATTATTTTTCTAATTTCATTTAAATGGAATATATCGAGTTTCGTGATGGAAAAGATATTGGTTCCGGTAGAGAGATTTTTAAATGTTGAGTTTCAGGTAAATCCCAACACTTAAAAGTCTAATTTCTTTGAATTTGGTAAACTATTTTATTAATTTATTTTAATAGCATACACTGAGTTTAGCTGAAAAAAAATTGCGGCCGCTAGAGCGATTTTTAAATTTTTGCTTTAGGTTAACCCTCACCCCCAATAATGCAATGTTGCTGGTTAAAAAAAAATCATTAAATCTTTTCTTAATTTGGTTATATACCGAGTTTTGTTGAGAAAAAATAAAAACTGCGACCGCTAGAGCGTTAACAGCATATTTTTTTTCCGTTGTTATTTTCGGTGTCTAGTAGGTAGAGTCGAAGGAGATTTTAAGAAAATTTTCAAAAATCTTATCATGGGTACAACCGGATCTTTTCTTCGGAATTCGCTAAAAAAATGTTAGCACAATTTTTTTTAACAGTAACCCAAAAATTCTTGCTTACTTCATGCACGCAGCTATGTGGAGAGCGCAATCTCACAGTCAGTGGAGATACGGACTTCTCCAGTTGTTCTCGCTTAGGGCTGTTAAACGGGTGCAACGTCGCTTTCTGTTGGAGACCAATTAATAATGTTGCAAGCTACGTATCAATTATGAAATGGTAAAGGGGCCAAAGTATATTTTTCAATTAGGCTAAGCAAAGTTACTGATGCTCTTGTTCAGGCCTGGAGAACATGCGCTAACTCCATCCCTGCCATATTCATCCCACTACCCTGCATAACACATGACCAATGACAACAAAAAGCGTAAGTCTGTGCTGTTCCTTCGAGCATGACACATGCGAGAAGTGGATATCATGTTCATGACGTGTGGGAAATTGATTATTTCATTGCTCAAAATGACTTGGCTGATTATTAATTGTGTTCTAAACTGTTCCGTCGTGTAAAACAGTATACTCTCAGACACATTTCAATTCTGAACACACTAATCAGTATGGAAAGGATAGAACCTCAGGTGTGATTATAAATGTTTAAGCTACTACATTTCAGCAGATATGCACTAATGTGATGTTTATGTGTTTTAAATGACAAGAATTAAAGTTAGTAGAATATTACATATATTATTATTATTATTATTATTATTACTATTATTATTATTATATTTTACGCAGGACAATACTGAAATGCATTCATGGATGATCTAAAACAGCCAAGACCTGCTCAAAGTAGTAGATTAGCGCTTAAAAGCGAATTAGTTCGTGCTAATTATTAAATTTCAAACATACTGCCGAAGGAATAAATCACTCACTGAGGAAGAATTAGTGAAAAGGTGCATAATATTGGCTGATGAAGATATTACTTGGGTAATGACTGAATCTTTCAGATCCATAAGCTTGTCACTTCGCACTGTCTTCCAGAGAGTTATCGAAATTTATCAGAAATCACAAAACTCCAACACTTGAAATGGTTATGAGAGTAATGATTTAAAGAACACTGCCCAATTGGCCGTGTTTGTTACAGGAATTGGTGATAAAGTGTGTTAGAAGAAGTTTTAGATTTAATACCGCTGAAGAATGGCACTCGTGGAAGGAATGTTTTTGAGTCCTTTCTACGAACTGCACAGAAATTGAAATTGCATTGTGAAATGACTTTTGTCTCTGGTTATGGATGGAGCCTCAACAATTTCAGAGAAATGCAACGGTTTTATGGGTTTGCTAAAAAAAAAAATATATTGAATGAAAAAAGTATTGCATGAATAACTTCAAAGCTGTATATTGGATTCTACACCGCGAAGCGCTTTGTGCACAGTGTGCAGATTTTGAAACAGTAAAGAACACAGTTGTTAAGATATTGAACCGTTTTAGATCTAATGCTCTTGACTTTGAATATGTCGATCCTTCCTCTAATTGAAAGGCACGATGACCATGCTAAAAAGATTCATCACATTGCTCCAGGAAAGTCGTATGCTTTTTAGAAAAGAAGACTAGTGATGGAAGTTTATTGTATTTATATTTTAACGAAGTTCACAATATATTTTATTTATTTTATGCAAAGGAAACATTTATTTACTATGACTACCGCATTCTTATTTTTACACGAAATACTGTCCAAAATAAATTAGCGATTTTGTCTTTCTGGTAGATATCACGGACCATCTCATTAAAACTAACTAAAAATGCTATTTGAACGGAAAAATTCATTCATAGTAATCATGATTGACAACATGAAGGTATCTGAGCAAACTACGTCTTTAACAGCATCAATTAACACAGCAGATCACGCACCACTTTCCTTGTTTAGATTCTCTGGAAATAAAGTTTCTGACGTGTATAAAATTACATGTTCATCCTAGAGAACCTGTATAATGCGTTTGAAGAAAGATTTTCAAAAAGTAATATAATGTAAAAATATACACAAATATTTTTGAATTCATTAAAAATATGACATTGTGCATTTACAATTAGAATGAATTATATTACAGAACAGTACACCTATTTAAACAACAAGGCTTGGAATTCTACCACATACTCCGACCTGAGAGAATTTGCAGGCTGCAATGTTTGGTTCAACATGTGCTTGTGACGACGCTCTACACTCAATATTGCGTTTCTCTGTGTCCAATCCAGCCGAACATTAGCGTCAGAAAAAAAGCTTTAAAATTTAGAATGGAAGCATGGAATGGTATGTCCCCTTCAGACGGATTAGTTTATGCATTTCATGCAGAGAAGGCAGTAACAATAGTCTTGATTTTCACTCCAGGTGGAATGGGTATAACGTCACACTTTCCTCCGTTTACCTGCTCGTTAGGGCTGCTCTTTTTGAGTACTTCATATCAGAGTCCGAAAAAATAAGCAAGTAGAGAGTTATGTGTACGTCCACAATCTCATGCATAAAAGATTGCATCTATGAGTCTACAAAAGGCAAATTCGCCAGGAAATCAAACCTGAGGACAAACCAGAACCAAAATCGATGAAAAGAAGTTGCACAGACACAACTGTCGAGTATGGGAAACAGAAAAACACCATACGTGATTTCAACTAAAGTAAACGTGTAGTGCGCATTGATATACAAGATCTTACGCCTCTTCTTCGCAGAACCAACTGTAAACTCAAGCACTTATTTGGACATATAAGAGTATACTCTGCAGCAACTTCCACTTAGTGTAATCTTTCGGCAAGACACTAAGCACATGTGCTGAGGAAGTTTCTGGATTGAGAATAGTGTTCGTTCTATCGCTTGATTATCTAGATCCTCAAACATTACTCCAGTAGGGTTTCATGTGGGCTTAAGGGGAGTATGATAGGCTTAGGCTTATAATGTTAAATTTACCAAATTTAGTTCCCATTTTCTCAATGACTATTAAAGCTAATAAAATGAAACTTTTTCAGCTTACAGATGCACATAATTGATATTTTCCGGTCTATTTACATTGCTATACTATAACTCTGAAGCAAATTGTGAATTATTTTCAATTGTTTGACTTTTTCTACTTTTTCCTCAACATTTTATTTGTTTACATTGTCGAATTTTGTCCTAGTTCTATCATAATAGACCCACACCATCACAATAATTCAAGAATAAGTGGTAAAAGTTTCAAAATTCATACATATCTTTAAAAAATGGGAAAACTGGGCAAAAAAATGTACTATTTCAATAATTGCAGCCAAGAAAATATTTTCAGGGAAAAGCCAACTTTTGAAGAAAACCCTTCAATATTATAAAACAACAAAGAATGTGAAATGCAATCTTTGTATTATTCAAGACAAACCACAGCCTTCTAGAGCAAATGGTTCCTGGTATATTGAATTTTAACTGAACAAGTGCTCGCGCAAGAAGGGGAAAAAAAAAGGCTTCTACAGTAATATAATTAAAATGTTATTAAAATAGTTATAACCAAGGAACATTAATGAAAATCATGTAAAAAAACATATATACAATAAGGACCATGGTGGACCGATTTTTAATAGACCACTCTGTATCTCTTAAACTTCATTGTTTTGAGGATGAAAACTACGACCATTAAACAGAAGTTATTTGGAGGAAGAGAAAATTCATAATCTCCTAAACATTGAGTAGTTGTATTAGTTTAAAAGAAAATACACGTGTATAGATTTTATCCAGCAATGTATGTGTTTTTATATGTCATTAGTTTAAAGGTTTTAAAAAATAAGGTTATGCAGCGTGGAAAACATTACCATGAGAGCGTGTAAAAGATGGTGATGCAAGTACAAAAAACTGTAAAAGTCTTTTAGAAGGAAAAAACAACAAAAAAGCGTGAACGTCCCACCACTCCTGAGATCAGGCAATCTTGGCGATGTTCCCCTGAATGTGCGCCAAAGGCATGAAGTTGCCTGTAAAAACACTGCAGGTACTTGGAGCAAGCAGGAGAAATTAGCGTGCCATTCGGAGCCTAGAACTGGCAAAGACCTGCATGCACTCTCTCCTTGCAATTTTAAAATTCAAAACACCATTAGCGAAATGATCCCCACCATCGAGATTCTCTTTAAACGCGAACGTGTTCTGAACTTTCTGATTGTAAATTGTTGTAATGTAGTGGAGTTAAACGCCGGAGTATTGCACTGTCTATGTCGAGTGAAAATTATAATTGGACGCTGAAAATTTATATGGTAAGCAGCAGGAACGGCAGTAAAAGTGAACGTGGAGAAAAAGAGGGGATAGAAGTAGAGTTTAAAAGGAATGAAAGGCATAAGATGAGACTCTGGGAGGCAGATTATATTTTCACAGTTCAGCAATTGAACAAAGCTCATTATAATTCCATTTCATAGCTCAAGACAGAAAAATACGAGAGCTTCATTTTTCATATTCCATATATCTTTAGGGCTAAAATTTTCATTTTTATTTTATTGCTGTAAAAAAAAGTTTTTTTCCTCCAGTGCTCGTAACAGCCTTAGGAACTTATAGTTTAATCTTTTTCTAGTATTCTTTCTTTCCCTGACTGTAAAACATCTCCCCTAGTGCCTGATTTTTGGCCACAAAATATTATTTTTGAAATTTTCACCCGTTTAGACTGGTACTATAGGAACCATATTTAGGCTCCAGAAGTTTTACTTTAAGCACTTTATGCTTTTGATAAGTGTAATATTGGATTGTGTAAGAAAATGTTTTAAAACAAACTCGTGAGTAACCAGTTTAGTTTGTCCTCTACAAAACTCTAAAAAGTTAAATGAGTTTGGATTTACCGCATGAAATATCCAAACCATATGAAAGATACAGGGAGAAAACGGACTTGTCAACATGTTACAATTCTTTCAGTAGAAATATTTTTAAACATTTAACTCTGTGTAGAGTCTATTATTTAATAATTTAAGAGGCTTAGTAATTCCGTATAGCTTAACACTTTAATCATAAAGGTGTGTATTGTAATTACTATTACTAATTAAAATTAGCAATACAGTCATTACAAAAGCACACATCGTAAAGCATATTTGTGGTAAAGAAGGGGCTCATTGCATGCATTTCTTTTATTACTTCCCTGTGCTTAACTTGAAAATTTAATGCGTTTACTTAACAGTGTTATTATTATTATTATTATTACTATTATTATTATCATTATAATCATCATTAAATTTACCAATAACTTTGAAAAGGATAAATAATTTTAAAGCACTTTTATCAACCTCCTAACTTGTATAAAACAGTATAAAAGTTAATATCCTTAGGTCTTCACTAATGATATTCAAGGAAAGATATCAGTATGTTAATTTGTGCGAAATGTTTGAAAAACATGTTTTCCCTTAACTACACGGTGCTTCATTAGGTCTTACAAGTTTTTGTATATCCAAGCAGATATGGGCCGGAGTACCAGAGAGAAATTATTGTTTAGACAATATTAGACCAACCATTTCACTCATGTGACGTCATCTTAAAATCGACCAATGAAACGGAACAAAATTTTGAATTTTGACCAATCACAGCCGGATTATGAAATGAAATTATCGAAAAAAAATATCAAATCCATTTTATCAAGCGACATGCATTTGTCTTGTGGTCAGTGTAGCCAACTTTATACCTGAAAACGCATTACTGACCACTTTTGCTAGAGTTGGTGGGAGGCTAAATAGAATAGATATTCAAAAGTATACAAGTGTTAATACTCTGTCCTTTAATTTCATATATAGATATATCACCTTTCTTCTTCTTCTTCTTCTTCTTCTTCTTCTTCTTCTTCTTATTATTATTATTATTATTATTATTATATCACTTTTATTCTTATTCTATTCATGAAATAGTCCTAAACCCGTATAATTTTCTTTTCTCTGTTGACATTACTGACAATCGGTATGCTTCTATTGCAGGATTGCTTGAAAAGGTTAAGTACAAATATACAATTTTTACAATTTTATAACCCAAGTTTAGAGGAATTATATTTAAAATGTTATTTTATTCTTGAAATAGTCCTAATAAATATCACTTGATGGCCTCAACTTTTCAGATAATTTCACTCACTATGTGCACGAATTTATCGGTAATCTCAGGCCCTCTCGTGATTTATTTGGATAAATTATGTAGAATTTTTTTACCTTTAAATAAAAGTGAGATAGTACAATGCTCATTGTCTTCATGTGTACATTTCATTATGATTATCTTTATATTTTCCAAGGACACTGCTTAAAATCTCTGGTCATTAGTTTCTCATTCAATTCAGGAAGTGAAATGGTCGATAATCTATTTTCAACCTTCCGAAGAAAGCCATACTTAAGAGTTATATGCCCTAAAAATCCATATACCCTGGCCGGCTTTGAAACCACAATCTTGAGTCTACGAGGTAAAGTGTGGTTATCATTAGAGCACCAGAATCAACTATATGCACATTTCGGCAGGCCATGAGGAAGACTGAAAGTAGTCTGTTTGTTACTTCTTGTAATAGAAGTGCATTCTCAAGTTTCACTGGGAGTGCTCCGAAAGTGCGATAATATTGAATTCTGAAAAGCTTGTGTCTTGTTCCTTCAGGCTCTAATTGAAAGCATTGTCGCTTCAGTTACTATCATCTCCCATTTCGTGTTATTGTAGTTTTAGCTCTTTATTCATTGCAGACCTCCTGCCATATGATCTACATACATTTCTTAATGTCTTTCACTTCAGAAACTCCATTCTTGAGCGAACTTGAAACAACAGTTAAACACCGAACAGTAAACTAAATATCACCTATTTAAGTTGCGCCTTAAGGTATACTGGCTAAAATACAGGCAATGATAAACAATACATGATGCTTGGAAAACTTATGAGAGAAGAATGCAATGAGGCCCTACTTTAAATGGAATATATCGATAGACCTTTTCTTTCCATATATGCTTTATTTTCTTAAGCTATTTTCTCTGAATCGAGTCTTTTCTTTCATAATAAATATAGACCATCTTAAAGTACCAATAAACGGCAACGTGTGCAGATTGCAATTTTGCTACAAATTGTATTGAGCCCCTTCTTTTCCTGTACCCTTCATATCCGCTCATTAGGTCAATACTAAACTGATTTAATTGAAGATATACAAGGATTGGAAAAATATATGGAAGCACATATCTGGGAAAACATGACCCTATTACCAACATGTTATTATATTCCTTCAATACAGACTTTGTCATGTTTATCGCTAAGTCCCAATTCTTAGGTCTCAATCTTTTCTGACCCTATACTCACAAAATATTAATGTTGTTTTTCGTTTTATGTACCAACAAATAATAGGTACATGTCAATTCTATAGGATTTAAAGTACCTAATTTGTAATACACAACCTAAAAATACCTATATTGTCTAATAAAATATAAAAGAACTAAATTGAATCTGTGAATCTTATTTTATTTAATTTAATACTGGAATAACTGTTCAAAGTCAATGCAACATAGACAAAAATAATGAGTAGCTGGCGTTTTAAATCGGAACACAGAAGGCGCCAAGAGCACATTGCGGCAACTATATAAAGCATCACATTCTGCAGAAACATTAATGAAATCGGTAAAGCTTATTTTTAAAAACTATTTATAGTGACAGTTTACAACAATCACACAAATGAAAACGTAGTTGAAATTGTCAACAGACTTGAAAAGGTTGCCGTTTTCTGAACAAAATAGGACAAAGTGATATTACTGTCGCGCTCATAGTGTTAACAACCGTCAGTTTTTTTTTTTTTTTTTACAGGAGAGCTTATCGCCCGGGTGCAATTATATATCACTTTCAGTACATCCGCATCAATAGCATAAGCAAGCGTCATTATCGTTGCCGATGAGAAAGCACATTAAATACTGACGCATACATTTCAACTCCAAGTGGACCGATCAGCACGGTTGCAATATCTTGCACAAATTTCCCATGGGAAACTTATTATGATACTTAAAGTAGAGAACAGCGCCGGTCGAGTTCCTGAATGTCTCTACCTTTCTTCCAAGAGCATCACAGACTCAATGGCGCACTCCCATTATAAGATGAATGCAGATATCTTTGAAAGGTGGTTTGCTGATTTTTTGTTGGTGAATCTCTCACAAAATAAATGTACAGTAGTAATAGATAATTCAAACTATCACTCCCGATTAAAATTTGGTCTGTCAAAAATGAGACATGATACATTTCAAGGCAATTTGCAATTCCAAATCTACTTCCAGTTAAGACAGTACTTTTAGAAACCATTAAGCAGTAAATCTACAAAAAAAGAGCTTATCATTCATAAAAGTGCACAGTCTGACGGTCTTTAAGTGTTCAGTTTACTCCCCATATTATTTCAAATTAAATGCAAATTGAACTAGTTTGGGCAAGTCTATAAGAACCAGTGGGAAACAGAAATGTGGCCCCTTCTATGAGTAATGCGTCGGTGTGGGAATGATAACAGATGCGAATTTGTGGAGGATATTTATTGAAAAAAAAATCGTGTAGAGAGATTATAGACGGTTCTAAATCCTGAGAATTATTATTATTATTATTATTATTATTATTATTATTATTATTATTATTATTATTAAGTTTATTTAACAATACTCTTTAACATCCCATTTAATTCAAGGTATGAAATGGCCAATAAATTTTGTTCAGAGGCCTTTTGAGGTTATTTTACGTACCGCCAATCTATGACACTGGACCAACGTCTTTACTTTCCTTCCGAAGGTAGCCATGCTTAGAATTTTACCCCTCAAAATGGTCATCCTTAGTTCTACATGGCGAGTATGTTTACCACTAGACCAGCAGATATAGCCCCTTCATAATATATTTTGGAGCAAGTGACACCGAGGGCGAAAATAAAAATATGTAAACTAGTGCTTTCCATCACTACTTGAATGATAGCCTCTCGTTTAAAACCGTGGCAACAGTATTTGAGCATTTATCAGAAAGATCTAGTCGGGGTTAGATACCACTAACTTTGCTATGCCGCATGTTAACGTATGAGCGCGGCGATAATTTCTTTGGATATCACATGCCAATACCAGCATCACTTTCACATTCCCAAGTTCTTGGAGAGGTTTTTTTAAACAAGGACGGTTCCGCCATTTACTGGACACTGCGTGACTCCCAGGTGTAACGGGGTCAAATGGTCTTCTGCAAGGTCATAACGGTGACATTTCTGAACATTCATAAGGTGATGACTGACGAGGCACCCAAAGTAATGCAATTTTGTGATTTTTCAACAAATGCAACTCTGTTGGATGGGTTATTCCTACTTCTGCAGCCAGTTCTAACACTGTCTATTGCCTATGATTGAATCAACTCAGCATAGTGTGCTTCATTTGACAAATTCTCCACATTATCACAATCTTGCCGAAAGGTGGACACCTAATATACTACCGTCCAATATGGTAAGGCATTATTGTCACATGCTTTCCGTAGACCTTCATAACATTCTTAATCATTCCTTCCACGTCACGCTTCAATTTTGACATTATGCCTGATACAGTTTTTGGTACCACATCAATCGCGAGAAATTGATGAGAATATATCTTTTATTTCAGCTAGCTTTAAGTGAAGGGTTCTGTTTGTAAGAATGTCAAGAAAAGCAGGAATTTTTCTCGGACAGCAGAGAGACCGTTTTGGAGGACGGGTGTTCGCCCCGGCCAGGTATGCTGGGAAAGAACCAAACTCTAATACCGCTAAGGCCGTTGATCTATAACGTTCAGTAAAACATGAAATTAGACCCTGGACGAATCAGAGAGTGGTTAAGCTCAAATAATCAAACGGGCCAATAATATGAGAGTGGCATGAAGTCACAGCTAACCTATGAGGATGTCTAAAGTCATAGTGGCGGGAAAATAGAGCGTCCCTGCATCACGTGGTAAAGCGTGCTATATTGGGTATTTAAGGACGTGAAATCGCCCTTTTCGAGGTCTTTTAAGTCTTCTACTCCTTTACTCTGGGAACTCTGGTCTGTTCTCGTCCTCTTGGTCCTACAAGTATTCAGCGTTCAGAAGTCGTAGGAACGCCAATGTTCGAGCTTCACTTCTGCTCGACACATCTTTCGAGCGGTCAGGAATCACACTGCTAGTCGAGCATTACAGCTTTGCGTGTCTGCCCGACGTCTCATTACTGCGGTCTGAACAGAAACGACATGAAATGCACTCTTTGTTAAATAAACGACGTCAACTAGCAGATAATAAGGTGTTCCCTCTGGTCAACACAATACCTTTAATTCCCCTCACTCAACCCGGCACTACCAGGTCCCGAAAACCAGCTACATCCCTGAGATCGACGAGAAGAGTTATTGAGTGATGAGCTATATCATAAACAATCAAACTCCTATCACCATTCTTCCTGCCACCTATAAACTCAAACCTTGATCCTCCAACGCGGGGCAATGATAGTCAAAATTACGCCCCCCATCCCCCCCCCCCCCCAATGCCCAATGTTCAAAGTTAACATATCTTTGGCGTGGTACTCTTTAACCCCACTACTTCAGACCTTCGTATTCACTTGACTGTAAGCTCTGCAACAGTAACAAAGAGAAAGCCAAATAGATCTGCATTCACTTTGCTAATACTATCTCCCTATTATGTATGCAATGTGGTGAATACGTTGCCACTATTTTTTTTCAACCTTTGTACAACTTAACTTGATATAAAAATATTTCACTACAACAAATGTATTAAATAAGAAACATACCAATGGATTTAATGTCCAGGACTGACAAACACTCGGATATCAAATTTGAGAAAACTGCTTGATACATCCAAATATAACCTTATTAGTGGAAAGTAAAATTCCTGAAAATTTCAAAATTTATAGTCCATCTTCAAACCATGCCTTTATCTCAAGGCGTAGCTTTGTTGAAACCATATCAATGAGGAAAACTGCTTTATATAGTGCAATGTTAGTTACTATGATAATCTTATTAAAACGAGACGGAGCGTTTATTCATTCTCATCTGTTTTTGCAAATTCTTAATGCTACACTACCACAAAAAGCTGAGATGCATATAAAATAAACGAAATGGTCTCCGCATACTTTTTTTGAGCTTATACAGGGCGATCTATGATCCAGCGCGAGGTTTTTCCTATGAGCGAATCCCACTCGTTTGCCGCGCCGTGGAGGCAATAGCAAGCCTGCTTGCTTACTTGTTGACTTTACTGACTGTCGCAGTTCTTCCCGGGTGTGTGTTGTGTTCGTTTTTAATTAGTCTGTAAGTATAAAGTATGTCTCGAGTGTTTACAACGGAACAGAGCGTCTTTATGTAAAATTCATATGTGTTAACTTAGTCAGCTAGTGAAGTTCAAATAGTAAAACAACCGATAATCTGTATATTAGGTTTCAGGAAATTGGAAGTGTCCAGCCTGAGAAACAGAAAAGCAACGTAGGGTTCTCACCGAAGAAAGGTTACACGACATTGGTAATCATACAGAACATTCCCTTACAAAATCTCTTCGTCGTCTTATACAACAAGTGAGAATTTCATATAGGTCTGTGCAACAGGAATACTAAATTTAACAGACTGCATTTATTATCTCTGGGGAAAATTAAAAAATGTTGTGTACAAGACGAACCCGCGAACCATACAAGAACTCAAAGATAATATCCGTCAGAAAACTATCCGAATTTCTCAAAATGAGCCACAGCGAGTGATGAATAATTTACTAAAGAGATTCCAAACTATGTGGAGAATGAAATTTGACAGTATCAACACCTCATTTGATAGTTTGATAAGTAATGGTTTGTGTATTGTATGGTTTCGTTGTTTTAACCTACCGTTAATCGCCGAGACACGGTTAACCGGCTAACCGGCTGACGAGCGGCGCGGTCGCCCGTAGGCAAAACACTGCGGGGAAAAACAAACCTGATCGCACCGAGTAAAGGATAAGGCGATTGTGTCACCTCTATTGAAAATTACCATAATTATCAATATAATTGACAGGTACTAGAACTATTACTGGAGACAAATAGAGCAAACTCACATGAACATGTTTATGTTGTCTTTCGATATACAATTGAAAATGTTCACAGTCTCTGTTTCAAATGACACTAATTATAACTACTGCTGCAATACTAAAGCTAGTTAAAAGTATATCGATAACTTACGGACATCTGCAGTTTAAACTAGCAGTTAACATTAGGATAGCCGTATTGCCAGAATTTGGAATTACTGAAATAATTTATATACGAGTAAAGTGCAGAAAATATCCAACCAGTTAGAATGAATGCGTAAATCCTTTAGAGTTACTTAATTGGCAATTGAGTTTGCTTTATAAAGAGCACGCCTAACCATTCTTCACGTCTTGTGAACCGGGTTTTGTGACTATCACTGAAGTCTGTCAGTTCTAGTGGATAGGCACAGCTCCCTGCAATTCTCGGGAGGAAATTTCAGACCGTGAGGGGGTTAAGGGAGAACGCGAGAATGCAACTGGCGGTAATCTCGTAAAAGAACTTTGTAGACTGTTTTGAATAGGAGGGACACTGGGGTAAGCGTGGGAGTCTCTAGGGCAGTACGTTGTAAAAGATTATTGTCGTAAATAAGCTACTCTTTGTGTAATGTAAAGAGTGAGTGGATGTTTTCAGACATGCTTTGCATGTTCCTAACTCCAGGAGGAATAAGTGAAATTTATTCTCCTCGATATTCTGTTATTACAAGAGTTGCCAGTCTGAATAATTGGATTTAAATCAAAAACACTCAACTTAGAGTACTTAAAACCACTGCTGATTACATTTTAAAGTTTTACCCCTCACCCCCAGCCACCTCGATTTTCAAATTGTAAATGACACCCCTATCTTTTGATACTTATAAGATTGAAACGTTGTCACAGTTTTGTATTCATAAAATTACAAACATTGTTGAGATTTTAGTGTAATAGCTGGTAATAAATTGTTCTTAAAAGTATATAGGCAAAATAGAATGCAAGCGGATTAGTTAGGAGTTTCTAAATAGGCTGTATTATTATAATATTATCCGAAATCAATTGTGTTATTAATAAATGATGCTATTTTATATTCTGTTCAAATTATGATAACTACATTTCAGATTACCAGGAAACAATAGAAAACACACAATTGAATTCTCTTTAAAATTTAAGTGTCAAAAGGTAGGGGTGCCATTTGAATTTTCAGAATGTGGGAAATGGAGGTGAGAGGGTGAAACCTGAAATAAAATAGACATTAGTTTTAAATTTGCCTCTCAGTATTTAAATTTATACCCTTTTCGTTTAAATTTAATTTATTTCAAATGAGTAGTTATTCAAACTAGCAAGTTTTGATATGAAACATTATATTTATTTACATGTAAACGTAGTTATATACACTTTAGGGCAGTATTACTGGTGTTTATGAATTTATCATTGGCTTCTATCAAATTCGGTCGACTGGAGTTGCAACGGATGGTGAAAAAGAGGAATATCTCTATTCAAGCCTCGGAAAACCGCGTGGCGGAATAGGCCTTCCAATGAGTGTTATCTATGTCCAATAGCTTGAAAAAACTGTATTATCTTCGTTAGCTATCTTTCCGTTTTCAGGTTTAAAACAGCAATATTTTTTATTTTTTTCTCTAAAGTATTTTTTTAAATCCCTTGACCGCTTATCTGCGCAGGCTTACTACACGCGCGCACCTGCAGGAGGAAATAAGGCAACATGGTGCATTACCGGCAATGGTAAACATTAAACATTGTCTTACCTGCAGAGCCTATGAACGGCAAGCAACCTATAAATCCCTCCGTTTCGTTAACAGAATTAGATAGACTCGTCTAGATCACTGCGCAACGTGTTGACATCGGCCACGAAGAAAAAGTTTAAGTATAACAGACAGTTGTTATCACCTGAGTAATACCAGTCATTGTGCAGGTTTGGGAGGTATGTACAAAAGAAATTTGAAATAAGCAATATTGTTTTCAAAGGTTATGTTAACAAAGGTCTTTGTTATTAGCTGCGCGTTAATGGAAAGGTTTTCAAATTGTAACTGTAAATAAAGTAGTTATATTTGTCTTAATTATATCAGCTGGAGTATATACATAAGTATGAAAGCAAATTGCTGCTAGAAGACTGACCCGATGTCTGATTTTCGAAGCATGTTAGTCCAGTAGAGATATGTCGTGGTGTCTGCGTCAGACAGTCAGATGGAATATGTGGTGCCGTAGGGCCCATTGATTTTCACAGAATATGTCCATATAGGAAGATGTACTTCTAAGTCACTTCCAACTGCCAATTTCAAATCTTTATCCTTCCTTATCCTATAAGAATTAAATCCTTTAATCGGGGGTGATAATGACAAAGGAGAAAAAATTTGATCATAAAACATTTCATCGTCTTAATATTATGATTTGAGTTCCTGGGGGGAAAATCTTCCTCGTTTTCTGCTATAGAATGAGTAATCCGCACATTTATTATACTAATATAAAAGCCATAGGTGAACATCTTTAAAAGAGTTGGTTTTTAAAAGAATGTAATAAAAATTCAAGGGATGTAAATAACCAATTAATAATATATAAATCTAAACTCGGTACAAATTAAAATTACAGTAACGTTTAAAGAACATTAAATAAAAATTAGAGTAAAATACTGTTTTATTTACAAAAATATGAGAATAATACATTATACACGATTTTTACTTCGAAATTCAAATGTGTTGGTCAATTTTTCCCTCCAGAATATCTATTACGCTTGGAAAAGGCAGAATTTATAACAGCTTTACGCTTTCTTTTTATCCACAAAAGAACAATGTGCCGCTTTTATATAATTTAATTTTATTTAATATTGAAGTATTATGGATTGTCATTTACAAAAATAATTTATACTAATTTGAGTCATGAACATACTTTCGAGCAGTAAAGGCCAAATTAAAGAACATATTGGCACAAATAGTATGTTTAGATATTAATTTCACATAGCTACCGAATTTAAACAAGTGAAAGTGTCGCGATATTAAATTTCAATTTTATGAAAAGAGTGTTTTGTTTTCTTAATAATTTTATTATTTATTCAGCAGTATCAATAGTTTCCTGACTTTTGAATAGTCCCATGCTTAATTATTCCTAGGTCTGTTCTTGTCATAAACACTATTACCACGTTATAGTTAAGTAACAACATCTATTTAATATTTTATCTGCTTTTGATATGTTGTTCTCTCATATATTCAAAAAGTTAATATTAATCAGTCCTCAAAATGACTTCCTTTTGCTCTCACTCATGACCAAAGTCTCCCGGTCATTCATCTGTAGCAGCATGAACTATATTCATTGGAAAATCCAGCATTGCTAAATACAAGGACCGCTTGAAGGTGCCTTTATTTTGCAAACCATACCCTAAAGCACTGACCACAATTTGTAGTCCAGGTAGTTCAGACCAGGACTACTAGAAGGCCAATCTTCAACACCAATAAATCTGGAACATTTATCTCAAACAAAGTCTGGGCGGATTTTGCCTTGTGAACTGGAATTAATCTTTCTGGATGCTCCAATTGATGCTCCTGATCAAATTTGTGTTTAGGTTCATCACAAGTACCACAGAGAGATGTCTTGTACTTTAGCAGTCACCTTCAATCCCTTTTGACAATAATGAAACTTGATACCAACATAACTCACTTTCCACCAAACCAATACTGAGGCAACATGGTGGATTCTATAGATCTTTGGCACCCTATCGCGATGTACAATATTCGATACTTTCTTGATGATAAAAAGAATGTATTGACACCGATTGAAATTCATCTCCAGTTGAGTGAGACATGTGATAATGTCATGGATGTGTCTAATGTGTGTTCATGTGTGCGATGGTTCAAGGAAGGCAGATCGTCGTGCAATTTCGGGAATCTCGGCCTCGAACAAGCCGGTCTGACGACATGATCGAGCCAGTGGTGAAAGTTGTTTTGGAGGATTGTCGAATGAGTGTGAAACACATCGCCCCCCAGGTTGGCATTTCCGTGAGATTTGTGCACACAATCCTGCATGAAGACCTGAAAATGCGAAAAATGTGCTCCAGGTGGGTGCCACGAATGCTGACAGACGACAAGGCTGCGCGCGTGCCATGTTGTCAGGCAATATTGACGCCTCATAACTGCATGAATGGGACGTTCTTTTCATCGATTGTGACAATGGATGTCATTTTTCAATCCTGAAACGAAGCGCCAGTCTGCTCAATGGAAGCACTCAGGGTTACCGCCACCAAAAACACTGGGGTAAGCGCCAGTGCAGAAAAAATTATGGTAGCCATGTTCTGGGACAGCGATGGAGTAATTCTTATTCATTGCGTTCCAAAGGGCTTACGGTGACAGGCGTATCCTACGAAGATGTTTTGAAGAAGCTCCTTCCAGCATTGGTGAAAAACGACCGGAAAAGGCTGCAGGGATGCTCTTTTACCAAGACAACGCCCCAGCGCATCGGGCGAAAGTGACGCAGCAATTTCTTCATGAAAACAACTTTGAAGTGGTTCCTCATGCTCCCTACTCACCTCACCTGGCTCCTAGCGACTTTTGGCTGTTTCCAACGAAGAAAGACACTCTCCGTGGAGGTCACTAGCCGTTCCGTTATTGCATCAGCGATTTTCCAGTGGTCAAAACAGACTCCTACAGAAGCGTTCGCAGCTGCCGCGGAATCATGGCGTCGACGTTGTGAAAAATGTGTACGGGTGCAGGGAGATTGCGTCGAGAAGGGACACATGTTTTATAATTTTCGTGTGATTAGTTAGTGAGAAAAAATCGGAGGTGTTAAAACTTGAATGCACCTCGTAAATGTCCTACTGGATTTAACTATGTAAGGATCGCGTGGTGAATTTCCAACTCTATGGTTCTCGTAATCTCCGTATTCCGTGGTTAAACCTCAAGTAACGTACTCTTTCTGCTGCACCTGAAGTCAACAATGACAGTGATAGTGTCTGACAGCAAAATCATTGTCTGCTCGCCCGAACACCTGGTGTAGTTTCATAGTGGTACAGTATATGTGGCAAACTATGTATTTTAGGTTAACATACGGCGTAGTTCCTTGAAATAAATTGCGTTTCTTGGCAAATCATTTGCTAGGGTTTGTTTTTGGCAGCTACACATCAACTCCACATGGAGTTCTAGGCCTTGTTACTACATTTTCGTTTAGTCATATCTGTGTTTCGGAGCCTTGAAGATCGTGATTGAACATCAAGCGTTCAAAATGGGGATAAGAGAGGAAACAGCTACACAAGCTTGAGGTAAATGCTAATTTTAATGAGCTAAATTGAATCTTTATTTCTTCCTTGCATCAAGAGCAAAACGAGGCGAAAGGTATGTTTAGATGAGAGGGGATAAGACCTACGTTATCATCAAACGCTTGCCTTGTGTTAACCTATTCGCTGATTTTATAATACAGCTATATATTGGATATCGAGTGATGAGGCTTGTGGTACTGCAGTTACCTCTTAGATAGCCAGTTTATTACGTAACACACGAAAGTGAAAAACAAATAAATACACAGATGAGCACCAATGGGACTCGAATTTCGATATTAAACACATCTTAACTGAACATATAAATTAAATCTGTTATATCTCTTTAAAATTGTCTATGTAAATATGTTACCGTTTTCTTAAGAATGGCGCACATAGCCGAAAAGGTGGGCTACATAACTACCACAAAGCAAAACTAATTTTTATAAATTTAATATTTATGAACATATATTTTAAAACACATACGAGTAAAGTTGCATTAGCAGATATGTGGTATCCAGCGTTTCAAGATTGTTTTTCATTTGTTTTGTTTATGTTGCTATGACGCATGTTGTGTAATATAACAGAACACAGGACTGAATTATATGAATATTATGTGACACTGTTTACATGTTTGTGGAACGAAAACTGTGTTTACACCGAGATCACATCTTAAATCATAATTCATTAACTAAAGATGGATAGTAAGACACAGTTTTGGGAATCACGTATAAGAAAGCCTTTTATTAGTCTGTAAATATATATTTACGGTATTTGGTAATAGAAATGTTTTTCTAGTTTGCTAGATTAATCAATTTATTTATTATGAAATCAACATTGTTTCAGAAGTGATGAATCAATATTTTATTAACAGTAATGTCACGCTGTGTGAATGAACATTATCATTTTAAAATGTTAAATGAATAACTTATTCTTTATTATGTGCAATTTGTTTAAAATTTTAAACAGAGGCATTTAAATTTTAAAAGTGACCTATAGAATTAATCTTCCTATATATGTTTGTTATTTGAATATTTAGCTAATGCTAGGACGTCTCGCTCTCTTTTCAAAACTGCAAAATCTCCTACATCAAAAGTAGCAACGATTACTCTGCAGAACACGAAAAGTTAAGTTTTTGTTATATCGCCTGAAAGAGAAATATTTCAGATACCTTCACTAGTAAAAGATTTAAAAAAAAAAAACACAAGATGACAAATGATGTTAAAGCTTGAGAAAAATAATCCTTGTATTTAAAAATAAAGAATTTTAATTCTTTAATTAAATTCTTATATAATTCTTATAAGCAAATTTTCCTTAGTAACAGAATAAACTGTTTTCCGCTTCACAAGATAATTACATTTTAATGAATGCTTTGAAATGTGTTATGCTAAAAAAATACAGCATTTACTTCGGCCAATTTTCAGGGCATTTGGGCATTTTGAATGTCGTTGCAATATACTTGCCTATATAATGTTTTGACTCTAAAGTAAATTATGAAAAAAACGAAATAAGTTTTATTCTGGATGATTCCTATATGAAATATTAGATATTACAAAGGTCTCATAAAGTGGCATTATTAATGATTAACATTAAGCCGTTTCTAAAAAGGATTAAAAATAAATGCAGGCGACTTAATAGGGAGAAATGAAAAAATATGTGTACATGTGCACTCAAAAACAATGAATGCGATCTCCTTACCTTTATTATTCTGAGAGTACACTCATTGGAATCCCGCACATTTGCTAACAAAGAACCCGGGCGAGCGTACACTTGCGCACCACGTGGAGAAGAACACTGTCAGCACGATTGCACACCACTACACTCGCATTTGATCTCTCACCACGTGCACGGATCCTCGGCGCGTAGGGATCCGCGTCTAGAGATCCTCGCGATGCAGCGATCAGATGGCAACTGACAAACCGGCACGGCCAAGTTCAGCTGGAGGGGCGGGCGACCCCTCCTCACACTCTCTCTTTCTCTCTCTTCCGCACGGAGAGAGAGAGAGTTAGACCTTCCCCACCCTCCCTTTTGTCTTTATGTTCTATTCACAGAGAACCATTATATGGGTCCTGAACAAGGCAATAAATACTACAAGGGAAGCCCCTTTTCTGGTCCTTGTGTTTACACGGAGGGATAATACTGTCGCGGATTTATAAATTAAGCTATTAGCAGTGCACACAGTAAGTAGGTCCTTATAGACACAGTTGGCCACGCTTCTTGATACCCATTAGCACGCTTTACCACTTATTGCTCTAGGCTAGAACATATAGGGCTTCTCCAAAGCAACGCAAAGCTTTAATTAAAAGTTAATGATTAGTTAATGGCACAACAAAAGCGTTTCTGTATAAAAACAATATTTGCACAATAATTTTTTTGCCAGTTATGGCTCTTTTCATTTTATCTTATGGCTATAAACACTTAGTTCAATTAGCATAAGCAGAAAGAAGATCGTTTATCTGTTTAATTGTGTATTCCTTTTGTTTTGATTCCTAAAAATAAATAATATTTAATAAAATAAAATTAAGATTCTTATGACTATAGATTATAGAACATGGTGATGGAAAAAATGCACAACAGAATTGCAGACATAATACCATTAATAGACATTGAAAATATACAAAAGGAGTCTATGCTGTACTCTATTCATTGCCAGATTTGTAAATGGGAAACGTCGAACATCTAGTTTAGTACATACTTAATGGTTTCAAATCAAATAAATTAGTTTATTCAATGAAATATTTGTTACATTTGATAGAATTCAGCACAAAATGTTGAGGTAATAACATTTCAAAAGTGTTATGTGTGATTTTTTTTTGAACATAAATTCTGAAATCCGTCTAGCGGTCGCAATTTTTGTTTTTCTGAACGAAACTTTGTATGTGCCAGTGAAAGAAAATATGAAAAATAATTTCTGAAAGTTGGCGAAATCAGACTATTGCGTGTTACATGAAATTCATTAAAAAGTAACGAAAATCGGTAGGTATGTACTATTTAAATAAAATAATAAAAATATTTTCTGAAAATCAGGGAAATCGGACATTTAGGAGTGGGGTATACGTGAAAAATGAAATTTAAATATCGGGGATTAACCTAAAGCGAAAATTTAAAAATCGCTCTGGCTGCCGCGATTTTTATTTTCCCTCAACAAATCTCAATGTATGTCATCAAAATAAAAAAAGAAAAATATTTTCTGAAAATCATCAAAATCAATTAGGAGTGAATGTTTATATAAAGCCCCAAAATTTAAAAATCACTCTTGCGGCCGAAGTTGGTTATTTTTTACAACAAAACTCGATAGATGCTATTGAAATAAAATATTTTTTTAAAAAAATAAGAGAAATCAGATTATTAAGTGTGGAGTTTTACCTGGAACCTAAAATTTAAAAGTCGCTCTATTGTTTCTTCGCTACAAAACTGGATATATACTATTTAATTAAAATAAGAAAAATAGCTTCTGAAAAGTATGGAAACCGGACCAATAGGAATGGGTTTATATCTAAAAACCGAAACTTAAAATGTGCTCATAGTGTTTAATTTTCTCTCAATTGACTGAAAGAGAGAGAGAGACAAATTAGCTCATAATTTATAACAATGATTATGTGTTATTTTTCGTGAAGATATCAACTGCGAAATATTAATCTATTGCTGCCTAGGCTCATCATATACCCTGCTGGTATCAAATTAGGCGGCAAACTTTTGATATGACTGTTACTCGATATTCCAACAGTGACACTGATAAGCTCTCCCGCAGCTGTTCGTTGCTTTGCTGTTAAACCCTAGACTGTTATTGGCTAAAATATTATTGGCGCGGTAAGAGAGAAATTCTATCGCTAAACATTTGATCTCAAAAGCTCTGAGGAAAACATGGCGACTTTAGGCTGACATTCAAAATCACTCGACATGGAGTTTGTAAAATCTATACTACTATTGGCTGAAGCTAAAATATTATTGGTGCGGTAAGACAAAGAATCTCTATCGCTCTATTATCAAAGGCTCCGATAAAAAAATAAAGGCTATTAATTACACTGGCTTGGCTCGTCTTCTGCAAGAGAAGGGAAATTTTCAGATGTGAGTTTTTTTAATTGTGAACTCCGAGTAGTAGACAAACAAATCATTGCTTCTTTCCAATTTCTGTAATCTCAATGTAATTTCTCTGCTCTAGCGCTCTGTAATAATATTCACAAATTCAACTTGCAGAGGAATTCGATTAATTTGCATAACAACTGCATGACCCACCTTTTTTTGGTTTCAATATTATAGAACCCTATATGTTTCGTCTTCAAGATACGTTTGTGAAAAGTTTTTCCTCCTTATCGACAAATAGGGTTATTGATAAGTTATAAAATAAATAGAATTGAAATTATGCACGTTGTTCCACAGTTCAACTTTCTAATATTATACTTACACTTAGTTTAAGAGTGAAAACTGATTTCCAACCTTCAGAATAGAGGGGATATTGTGTACAATAGATTTACAGATTTATTAATAACAACAAACAGAATTCTCGCTCTATCAATCCTTCTGACAATGTGTAAACGGAACATTTGACCGAAAATGTGGTTTATTTTCAGTCCGTATAAGCATCTTGAGTTTCTTCACAGATTTCATCCACCTAGCGTAGATATCTAAGCTATCTTATATAGAGGGTGCCAAAATGTATACACTCTTCAAGCAAAAAAACATAACAAAACTGAATTCACATAAACAGAAAACGATGAACACTAATCATCTTAGACTTTTACAGTTACAACAGTTGCTCAATCATCGGCGTCGATACACTTCTGAATATGTTGAACTACTGCTTGAGCAACGTTTACGAAAGTGTCCTCAGCGATTGCAGCCGTTTCAATTTCTTCCCGAAGTGCTGCCAGTGTAGCTGGTTTTCTATGATATACAGAATTCTTAAAGAGTTCCCCATACGTAGAAGTCCAACGGAGTTAAATCGGAGAACGCAGTGGAAACTCAATCGGGCCTCTTCGTCCTATCCAGTGCCTTGGAAGATTATCATCAAGGTACGTACGTACAACTCGGTGGTAATATAGTGCACCATCCTGTTGGAAGTAAACTTCTTAATTTCCATAGAGTGTATGAATGGCGGGTAAGAGGGATGTGCGTATCATGTTGAGGTACACTGGGCCAGTGACTCTTCCTTCAAAAAAAGAATCATCCAATTAAACCCCTAGATGACAACCTACACCAAACATTAATTCCAGGTAAATTAACAGCCTTTTTCAAAGTAGCATGTGGATCGTTTGCATATCAGTAGACACAGTTATGCCGGTTGACAGTTCCGTTCAACTTAAATTGTGCCTCATCGGACCAAACAACCTTCCTTGCGAAGGCCTCATCCTGTTTTACCATGTTTCGAACCACTCACAGTACTACATTCTCCGATCAGGGTCATCTTCATTTAATGCATTGCAAAAGTCTTGGGATGAAAACTTTCAACTTTGCTGTTTTAATAATACGACATAAGTTAGTTCTGCTAATCCCAGTCTCACGTGCGCGTTTTTGTAGATTTCTGCGGTGAGTGCTCAAAACGTTCCAAAACCATAGCGGGAACTTGTTGCTGTGCGAGGTCTTCAAGATCTGCCCTTGTGAACATCGCATACGATACCATGAGTCTCAAATTTGTCTCGAATGTGTGCAGTTATTACTGGCGTTGGCGGTTCTGTTCTGTACACAGGTCTCCATTGCCTTTGAACTTCAACAACATTCTCGATTTTCCAATACCACTTCAAAATTCTTTTCGCTGTTCAAACGATAATCTTGGCTCCATTTTCTTGTAACAACGCTAGCATAACGTAACGTGAGTCCCATCTGTTTACAGAACATCATATGATATCTTGGCTTCATTTGTTCATTGTTGATTTACCTGTCACGTAGCAACGCTATCATAATGTGTTTGAGTCACATCTGTTTACAGAACATCATACTACACATTACTGTTGTTTTTCGGCCCAACTTTGAAACATATTAAATAGTTATCAACTGTAAAGTGTGTATACATTTTTCTGGTACCCTCAGTATTGTCCATTTTTTTCTTCTCTGTTAGTATCCTATCACTAAGTTTTGACTGTTGGAAGACCAGTACCCTTCCTTGATTGTTTCACAATGACGAAATTATGCTCTTGAAATCCATGAATGAAATCTGAAACATTAACTTTTTCTTTCATTGTAGAATAAAATGTGAACTAGTTTTATGCAGATATTTTTATAATACAACACAGTGTGCATTCACATTTTTCACCAGTTTTCTTTTCCGGAATAGTTTGTTGTTTCTTATTCACAAAACTTTAATTTTTAACTCTAGCCCTCTTATCTTTAGGATGATTTATTATTATGGTTCTAAATCAGATTATTGTATGCCTTATTGGTATTTTTTATCAGATTACATAAGCAATAGCTTAAACTTTTATCATGAAACATTTAATATTACCATATTATTCTTTGGGGACCAACAATGAAAATTAAAATAGTTAGAAACAATTAGTAACAGCCAATGTTAACTTAATAAAAATCACAGAATCAACAAGATAAGCTGAACAAAAACGATTGATGTTTAAATGATATATGTTTTCTGCATTGTTTCATATTTTCTGAATATTGTATCTCCATATAGAGTGCATTTAGGGTGTATTGTTTCTGCTCTCTTTATGCAGGACAAAGTGATATATCCATAGCATTAACTCATTTTAGTAAAATTATCAACATAATCTCTTTCTGCGTTGTTTTCTTCGTATTAGATATGAAGACTGTTGTATAGTACGTTTCCAATTTGAAAAGTGGATGTTTTATATTTATATTAACACTTTGGTTCCATTATACTTTAGAGGGAATGAGTATTTTTTTTTTTTTTTTTGCCTCCCCATATGCATTTGTACAATTTTCGTTGATATGGTAACTGTGTGACGCTTGCGTAAAATTGTTTTAGTTTGGAGTTTTTAGACCATTGACAGCTATTTCCTTAAAGAAATTTTTAAAATGGTTTCGCCTTTACTAGTTTGTATTGGTCTCATTCAATACTGCTAGAAATGCAATAGACAATATTCCATTGCATTGAGAGAATTCTGAACATTACATAAAGGGAGAAATATGTACCGTGCTCTGTAAAATTATTTCGAAAGCTGGTGAACAAATTTCAGAAAACCGGCACGGTTACGGATAAAAACTGACGAGATAGACCGAAACTAGTGGATAACTAAGTCCATTAACATATCAGTGGTTATCTAGGGATGCTGCTTATAAAATATAACAATCTTATTTATTATTAAACAACACATTTATACTTATATTTAATTTTCCTTGTTTGTTCTTTTATAATTTCTTATTTATTCTTCTCATAATAAAAGTTTATTTCTTTACGAACAAACTGTATTTTTTTTTTTGTTGCTGTTTTTACGGGATCTACAAATTTGCTAAATTTATGGCTTTAGAATAACCATATTTATTCTAAAAACGAAGATTAAAATTTTTGAAATATTTGCTGTTTTTTAAAAAAAACACCTTTATTAATAGATAGGGTATTAAATTATTAATAAATTAAATTAAAATGCGCACAAGAAAATGTTGTATGCAAATAAATGCACATTGAAGCATCATACATTATTTTATTACAAGAAATGTCTACTATAACAATTTGTAAAATAAACATTGTTATATTTTTCTTTTAAATGTTTTGAATACTGAAGAAAAGGTGATTTCATTGCTAAATCACTTCACAAAATGATTCTATTAAGTTTTTTTTTTATAACGGTGCTACCACTGTCTTCAAAAATTCTTTAAAATGTTCTCCTTCTTTTCTTTCTCCAAATAACTGCTTGGTTGAATTTTTTGAGACATAAGAATCACTTGAGAGATCGGAATGTTTTGAGCAGTTTTCATCCAGCATTTGAAGAACCCTATAAGTTATTTTTTCGCCGAAAATATCTTAGTTTGATGTGAAGATAGTTAAAACAATATAGTTAGTTTCTATATATAAATTAAATATAGTTTCTATAAATAAATTAAATATACGTGAGTAAATCATTTTAATCTTAGGGGTGAAAATTTGCTGTCGCAGCAATTGCATATCCTAAAAACTGAATTTTTTCAAAAGTTTTAATAATGGAGGCAACTTTACGAGGCAAATACCAGAAATTCCGTACCTGATTAACTTATGAGTTGACTGGAAAAAATGAACAATGCCATTTTTGCGTATAATATCGACCCATTTCGATACACTTCTACGAATTAAATATGCAATACCTTTCAGGAAAATGCATTTGCAAAATGTTCCTTCACTACAGTTTTACTTCTTATGAGATTGTGTTTCCTTTTCCCAGAAAGTTTAATATTGTTTAGAAAAGTATTCATAGAACTCGCAAAATTTCACTACAGCCTTCCAACAAACCCGTAAGGACTCGAGCATTATCATGAAGCAGAACACAATATCTGAGCAGTCCTCAATTCTCCCCTTTTATGGCGTCAAGCAAATGTGCAAAAGCGGAGATTATACCATTCCCCAGCAACCCCAAAACATATTTTGTAAACTCAGCTCACGATGCTCGTTCTAAACTGCAGAAATAAATAGGCAGCCATTTTGTCATTGAAGTTTGTACTGAATGATTCGAAAGACGGGGATAACAAAAACTGCCGAGAGGGTTGTATGCAACATGAATGCAGGCCCATTAGTAAGACGAAGTGTATAAAATGCGGTTTACATTCATTTTAATAAGTTTATGGGCTTTCAAAATTAATAAATAATAACTTAAAACGAATTAATTAAGGAAAATAATTCAAACAATAAGCCATTGGTGCATAAAAAGTTTTAGTTTTAGTTATGACAATGGCTACAGCATGGAATAAACTTTTTCTTTCATTTCTTTTCCTATGCCTCTCCTATAAACTAAACTTTTTACTCTGAATACAAAATTTAATGCAAGCAACACATTGCTATCTGCTGGGTCAGCGGATTATAGGTTTACCGTGCGCAGCGGTGGGGCTGTATGGGGCCACACAGCCTGTTCTTACAGTCGTGTAACAACACGAGTCCGCGATTTACAAACTACAAGTTCAACACTGGAGGAAATGACTAATATTATAGAAATAGAATCATTTAAAAACGTCTTGTTACCGAAGAGGATGCTGCAATTGCTTACTTCCACTTTTTATACATTCCTGGCATCGACTAACGAAACTATCCAAAGCCTTTCTTAATTTTCTTGGAGAAATTTAATTTACTTGACAGATGCTCGTCTTTGGTTTCTTTAAGGTGTATGGAGTTGTACTATACACTTTACATTTTATTAAACCCAAGATATATTAAGTCACAAGGACTTAGGTTGGGGAAGCAGGTGGGCAAATACTCTTATTGATGATTCTAAACACTTCCTCAATTACTCGCATTAAAACGTTGACTGTATGAATGGCGTGGGTAAATAGGAAATATCGTTGTGGTTGAATATGAATAAGTGTAATTAAAGGATTTGCTGGTGAGTCGTTGCGGAGTCATGTTTAAGAAATGCAGCACGACTGGAACTCTATTAAGGATTTCGCTTTGGGGGAATTAAATCATAAATAAACTCGTTGTGAAAAAGAATACGTATGCCTGTTATTTAGCTTCAGCTTGCTTAGCACACTGCTGTACATGGTCAGTTTCAACAACCATTTATGATGACGCGTTCCCACGAAGCTTGTGATTCTCGGCTTTGGCCTTGGCCGACATCTCAGCTGGGCGGACTGACCGATTTGTGCGTGAGAAACTCATAATCTGTTTATTTAGCATTTTGAACTATTAATTATTGTGAAATATTTATTATAATTTTAAAACAATACTTATTCTAATAGTTCTGTATAAAAACAAAGAGCAGGTTACATATTTATTACAATTATAAGTATTTTTGGTGAAGACTGCGACCGGTTGCGATTTTTATGTAATATAAAAACAGTTTAAAGTAATAAAATATAGCATAAAGGATAAATATCATGTGCAAATAGGTTCGAACTCTCACGGAAGAGCCTAAGGAAGTCACATTTAATAACTTTTAACTATAAATGATGATATAGACCTATACTTCATAAAATAAATACTGTTAGAATCGTTTATCTTTGCTTTAGCATTACTATAGCTGACTTTCCTTTATTGTCTTTATGTTTAATGTCCTCTCATTTCCCACCATGTTAATAAAGCTACGCAATAGCTGTAGAAATTAATGCTTTCGTCATGGTATACATTATCCCACGGTATTACTTCCCTGTGAAAGATTTAATGAGCAACGCTAGCTTTTACTTTCTACCGCCCGACGTTATTGAGTATTTGCTTACTTTGTGGCCCCTTCCATGCTTATTAACTTAAATTTCTCAAGATGTAGCATTGCCTGACTGTAGACAATATGTAAAGGGAATGCACGATAAAAATAAAGTTCACAAAAATACTTCTTTCATAAGAGATCCGTTCCCTTCAATGATGAATTCAGAGCGGTCGTCACGAACAGTTTGTCACGTTTCTTCTTCTGTTAAACCCTTTTCCTTTGCTGGCACTGCAGTAATAGCTGGTGCCTTCCTTTTTTTGTTCTTTCCCATTTCTTCGTTATTCTAGCCGCACAGTTTGTCTAACCATAACTTTCACCTAAGTGAAGGTATTCGGATACTTGTTCTTTGCTCCAAGTATGAAAAAGTTAACATCATAAACGTGATAAAAGTGCAGATAATGTT